>OY764963.1:18792716-19072716 GCA_963668005.1 Melieria crassipennis
AAAAGGAAAAAAACTGTTGGAAAAACACCCAAAAAGTCTCACTTTAACTTGATAGGAAAGTCAGAGTAACTTTACATATAAAAAATTGAACAACAATGCAACTGAAAAAGCGACTAGCAGCAGACAGTAAAATGTGCTAAACGACGCTAATGTACCGAAGGAAAAAAATGCTGCGGCTATGCAACTGTCAGCGATTGAAATTAGTAGTTAAGGTAGGGTAGGGTTAAGCCGAACGTTCGGTTGGCCGTTCGATATCAACGCAATTTGTAATGTTGCGGTCTACGCACCGTTAATTTAAGATTCTTCTTCCCAACACAAAACGGCTGCGCGCAACGTGTTGATAGTGAAATTATAAATTTACATAAGAAAATGATTATCGAGATTTTTTTTTTGTACGCCTATAACGTTTGATGCAAGAAATGAAAAATGAAAATGAAAGTTTTTCGTGGGAACATTGACTGGTTTTACTGGCCAACGCACTGGGAATTGCTGTATGAAGAAAAGGAAAAGTTTAATGACTGAAGAAGATTGTAGAGATACAAATGGAAGAAACATATAAAGGAGAATTTTGGAATTTTCTTAGCTTTCAAGCAACGAAACTGTTTGTCTTGAAAAATAAATAAAAACTAGTCAGATTGGTTTCACTTAGATCTGACATGGCAACGACCTCTTCAACTCTTTCCAGTTATACACTTTAAGTTATAGTTTTAACGCCAATCTTTAGTTGCATTCAATAATGTTTCAGCATTTTAAATTCTTTAACCTTCCATGCACTAAACCCATCAATTACTTTGCCATCCACTGCCACTAACTTTGATTATACAATTCATTCTGTTTCCATTGCGCATCGAACTCATGCAGCCGTCTGCTGGTTTGTTTACACTGGCTTCTGGCCATGGCCCACAGCCTGGCTGAGTATTTCATAGCATATTTGCTTTGATTTTCAAGCAGCCACATACACGGCCACATAACTTTACACTGTTTAATGCACAAACCTGCACTCAGACATTTGCATTCGTGGGCACTTTTCAAGTAAATTCTAATTTGCAAATTTGCTGTCGATTCACAGAAGCGAGCATATTGAAATATTGTTTTCACATTAGCAAAACGTTTGGCAAGTGTCTAAGGCAACACGGTTGCACTGGTTGTGGGTACATATGTATTTAACATATACATATGAATGTGTCTTTTTATAAAGGGTTGTCTTTGGTCATGAAATTTAAAGTGGGTTTACATTCAAAGTACTCGCAGCTTGATTGGTGTTCGTGGAAGGTTGTTAATGTCCGTCTCGTGAATCCATATTTTACGGCTGGTTGTCATATGAGGGCCCAACTAACTCATATCACTCAATCATGAGTGGATCATGAGTGGAAAATCTGGATTTATAATTCAATCCGTAAGCTACTAAAACTATTTTCGTGTACATAGTGTGCACAGGCTTTGGCTCAAATAAGTGGTCCTTCAAATAATTAAAGCTCTCATAAAAAATGGTTATTTGTATGGACAAATCTTATTTAAAAATGAACAAATATATATTGTGTCACATCTGAAGTAATCCAATCTTTGATTAGTCAAGTTCAAAAATAAAAAGTGGCGTACAATGTATGAGTATATGAAATATGCTACAATTACCATTATAACTCAGTACTTGTTGCCATAATGTTCACATATTTTCAATTAAAACTTTCAAGTTCAAAGTAAAAACTGAGGTAAGTACTTTCCTCCGTCTTGTTCACAAATTTTCAATAGCAATGCAATTGAATTGCTTAGGTTTCTAATTGAAATAATGGCTAAGATGGGATCAAACTTTAACGAGGATGGTCTGAAAAGTTTCCAACTTCAACATGAAGATGGCAGCACGCGTCCACAAAAGGTAAGAAATCTCACAGTTGCCGTTTTGTGCGAAATATACCAAATTTGGTAAATTTTTTGTTTTGATTTTTTTTACGTAACCAGATTTTTACTATCTAACGTGAAGAAAAATTTTGACTTAAATTCTACAACTTTGTTTTATATTAGTTATGTGTAATTATATATGCAAGTGGATTGTTCTGGTTTTGTTAAATTGTATAACTTTTTTTATTTTGTTTTTAAGGGAAAAAAAGAAAAAAAAACATAAGTATATTCGAATAATGGACAAAAATGGTCTTATTTTCTTATTGGTTTCTGTATTCTAAAGAAAATATTTTGGTACATATCGCTCCTTCGCTGCAAGAACGTCATAAGTCAAAACTACATCATTCCGAGAAAATTCAATTTTAAAGTTTACCATTACAGGCAGTTCAAGGTATCAAAAAATGTTTCATGTTTTCTTGTGAGCAAAGTATTGAATATTTTACAATGTGGTTTTGACAGATAAAAGATCATATGCAAATACACACAGGGTTGCCATAAACTGAAAAAAACTTTTTTTTGAGTTATGACGTTCTTGCAGCGAAGGAGCGATATGTAGTTTTGGATTTTGATTCACAAAAAAAGAGGGATGATTCACAAAAATTTCATTCATTTTGAATGCGCAGATGCTTGACAATGGTTTGAGTCAGTCAATGTGAGTATTTTTGTGAAAATGGAAAAAATCGTACATAGAACTGTAATAAATATTTGTTTTTGAAAAGCATTAAAGACGAGTTGGATGCTGTGTACAGGGACTCTGCAGCATCATTTACTACTTTAAAATTGAGCAGTTGAATTTGATGGTGGCCGTACCAGCTTGGGAAACGATGAACGTTGCGGACGTCCAAAAGCTGCAAACACTGACAATAACATCGCTCAACTTCATGATACTAGACAATCATCGAATCAATATGAAAGAGATAGCACCAGCTACGAATATGTCCATCGAATATTTTTATCACACATTGGATCAAGATTTAGGCTAAAAAAGTTGTCTGCGCATTGGGTGCCTGGTTTGCTCACGTTAGACCAAACATGTGTTCCAAAGTATTATTAAGAAGAGTTAAAGAAATGGGTGCATCGTGCATGTATAGTAGAGTGACAAGGAGACGAAGTATCTAGAAAAATATAATTTTAAAAAAATTGGAGAAAAATGTGGTTTTCTTGTTAGGTCGAAAACTTTTCAGACCTTCCTTGTACCCTCAGACTACTCTCGAATTTTAAAGTATTTCATTCAGCTGATTTTACAGACTTCTGAAATGCTGAAACTCTGATGAGGCAAGAACAATAGAGAGGTGGATGAAGGAACATTTCCAAAGTATTATTTAGAAGAGTTAATGAAATGGGTGCAACGGAGGAGCAGTGTCTAGGAGACTAAGTAGAGTGACCAGAAGACTATGTACAAAAATAAAAACTATAAAAAAATTAAGAAAAGTGTCTTGCATCTTCATTAGCTCGAATACTTTTTAGACAATCCTTGTACCCTCAGACTACCCTCGAATGGTAAAGTATTTCAATCAGCTGATTTTGCAGATTTCTAAAATACTGAAAATCTGATGAGGCTAGGACAATAGAGAGGTAGATGAGCCATAACTGTCTGCTGTTTTAAAGATTCTGTGTTGCATGGGATCGAGCATCATTATATAAAATACACCTCTTCTATTGGCTAAAGCAGATCTCTTTTCCTCAACAGTTTATTTTAATCGTATTAGTTGCTTACAATATTTTACCAAACTAATCATTGTGCTTTCATTTAAAAGCTTATAATGGCTCATAAATTTATCAAATTCGACTGTTAATGATCTTTTGAAATGCCGAGGTTTTACCACAAACCTCGACATTTGGTTTCCTCATGTTCATACGGGGAAAAGAAATTATTGGGTTGACGTCTGTGATTTGCTTCTCAAACGTCAAAAAAGTTAACCTTTTTTGAAGCGCCCCATCACTGAGGACAAGAAATGGGTTGTCTACAGCAATGTTCTAGGGAACATTGATCATGTAGTACAGAAAATGCCCAGCTTAAAGCATTTCGAAAACCGATATTCATCAAAAAAGGTGATGCTATCTGTTTGGTGTGATTTGAAAGGAATAGTTAATTTGTTGCTAGCCTCTATCGGGCAACACAACAATCAATTTTTAAATATACTATCATCAATTGGAGAAATTGAATGACTTACTTAAACAGAAAAGGAAAGAATTGATCAATAGAAAAGGTCTCGAGTTTAGCTTTTCTATCTACCTACCTCATACAAGTTTGGTACCTCGCCAAAAGCCTCAACAGCTTTCATGTGGTAGCTTCTGATTGTTATTTGGTCTCTTCAAAAATGTTTAGATGGTAAAACCTTTACCTCAAATGAGAAGGATCCTAAAGGACCTGAATTAGTTTTTTGTCAGTAAAAAAAAAATTTTATTAGCATGGAATCATGCTACTGCCGGATAGTTGACGAAATGTATTGTACCCGAAAGAGTTCTATAAAAAATTAAATCACTATAAGAAAATCATCTCTCATTTCCATTAAAAAACAAAACGAAATTACTTTTCGAACAACCCAATGCTACTGTAGAGATAATTTGAGTTATAATTTAATTATTTAAAAATATAAAAATAATGAAAAAATATATCAAAATATTTTAAACCCAATTATGTATAGTAAAATGTTACTTGGAGTGAACTGAAAGACGCAATGATGCATAATGCTGTCTGCTGTGGACCGCTGTGCATATTTTCCGCTTGAATTAGTGTTAATGTGGTTTATTGAGTTTGTAATTGTGGTTGCACTGTGTGCAAATTGCCAGACTGCTATTGGCTGCAGCTCGATAAAGCTGCTTTGCGGTTAGAACGATTGCTTTAAGCTATTCAAAAACAAGTAAAACAAGGTATTTGCAGAAAATTATGAACAAGTTGCGGGCACTTACAGTTGGGGCATTTATGAGATAAAACATTTTTATGTAATTATTTTATTATTATTTTTCTTACATATATTTTTAGCGGTTTTAGAGCAGCAATGACCACTTGGCTGTTTGCTAGTGGCAGAATAGTTATTACTGTATTAGAGCTAAACAATTTTTTTAATATTATTTGATTTTTCTTAATATTTTGTATTTTTTTTATTAATTTTTCTGTTAATTACAAATTTTTGTAAAATTTTTTTATTACATTTTTTCATTAAATTTATATTCCTTATCTTCGAACATACATATTATGTGGTATAATATCATTTTTATTTCTATAATATTTATTTTTATTTAATTTTTATATGTTATATTTATACGTTTTTATTTTGATTCTTATTTTTAATATTTTCAAAATTATATTTTTGTACAGAATATAATTCAATGCAATGAGTCAACCAATTTGACCTCAAGCTAACTTTTAACCACTAAAGTAGACTGCAATTAACCAGCCTTGCGCTCAAATTACTAACTTCTAGCATTCTAAAACATTTTTGTTATTGTTAAAAAAAAATCACAATAATTAGTATTATTTCAATTCCCAGCTTCAGGTACTGTTCAAGTTAAGTCTGACTAAGCTTCATCTCTCTGTTAGTCAAACCCACTATTTCACTTCACTCTTCACCTTAAAAACAATTTTCTGCAATCACTTCCAGTCATTCGCTATTTTGAGGCCATGTTTAAAAATGCAACATAACCTCAAATTAATTTAATCCACACATATGATTAATACAAATTGTGCATATTTTCACACTCAGCTCGACACTGTCGCACACACAATGGCATTCATAATTAACCCTTTGCGCGCAATTTTCGATTTAAAGCGGCCAACAATAAATGCAAAATAAATACGAAAATTTCTCATTAAAATTCAGCCTGGCTTGCGGTTACATAAAATATGCCATCAAGTGCATTAAAACGCGCCAATTGGCGTCGCTACGCGTCAATATGGGCCAGCAAAGTTTATTGTTTTAATATTCGTTGCAGGTTGTACGAAAAAGAAATGCCAAACAAGGCGAACAACGAACAGCAGCAACCGACCGCAACAGCAGAAAGCAGCGAAATCAAGAAGAAGAAATAATGTCTACTGGGCGCGCAACTGCAACGTTTACACGCAGGCAGGCAACAACAGAAAATTACACAAAAAATAAATAAACGAAAATGCACTTTCAAAAATGAAATTCACCAAAATATTCAGACAAGACAGAAAGGCGTCAAGGCGCAAAGGAAAGTGGCGTTTTTTTGGGCGTAATGTTGAAATAACCATAAACAACAACAAGCACAAAGAAAACGCGTTCTGTAATAATTTTGCGTTGTTTTCTTGCGAACTTTTACTTGCCTTCATTTTTGTTAATTTTTTTATGAATTTTTGAGTTAGGTGGCAACGCGCTATAAGTGTAGCACAGACGTTTTGTGTGCTTGTATTTGTTAAGCAAAACAACACAATTACAATAATGCAAGACACTGCATACAGACAGTCAGACAGTTGGCCTGGACAGACATGGCCACTGCGCTGCCGTTGCCGTTTCGCCGCTGCTGCTGCAACAAGCGACCAATTAACTGACTGCTACACTGAACTAAGCTTTTTGTTTCAATTGTCGTTGTTGTTGTTGTTGTTGTGCGGCTGTTGGCAACAATTGCTGCTTTGTTATGTCAACAACATTAACAGCATTGCAACTTGAAATGGTGTGTGACGGTTTTTTCTTTTTTCGTATTAGATAAACATTCATAAGAAACAAACAAAAACCCCTTCAAAAATTTCCGACAAGTTGTCAGCGGCGAAATTGATGTTGTTGTTGCTGCAATATAACAATAAACAACAAAATCAACTGGAGTTTTCTACACGTTTCTGTCGCAGTAGCGTGTCTGCAATAATGCGTTGGTTGTTGTTGTAGTTATTGTTGTTTTGCCTTTGCACGAGCGTATTTTGCAGACGTTGTGGCGTAGCTGTCAAGCAAAGCGCCTCAAATTCAATGCAACAGTGCCGTTTTGTAGCTGAGAGTTGATCAATGGTCAATGGGTTTCAGTCAAATAAAGTTGTCAACATAAACAAAAGCCGTCTTCTTGAATTTTCTTTGAATTTTGAATGAGCGAAAATCCTACTGCGAGCAATTCGAGATGAAATCTTGATTTGGTCAGCGGCGTAAATATCTGATATGGAAGAAGGGGAGTCCCCTTAATAATTGCAACAATTTTTATGTTCAGATTCAAAATCATTGAAATCAGATTGAATTTAGATTTAATAAGATTCTTAGTTTATTTTACAAGAGAGCTAATCGTCAAATTAAGCGAACTATTTGTCAGACATAGCCGACGATTTGAACTATTCTTAACCATTTCATTTCTCATCTTTGAGAGCGAATTTTCAATTCAAACCTATCTCATACATAGGTAGAAATTCTTGCTCAAAATTGGAGTATGTTTATGGACAGACAGCTCGAAGTGGAATGAAAACTTGAAGGGGGCCCAATAGATCACTTCTGATCTCAGTGCAATAAATGAAATTCTATTCTATTCTGTAGTGTGCGAAAATCCACCCATGGAAGACAGCACTCGTCTTTCAGACCAATGAAGAACTATCCGCTCTTTGAAGACCCTGTATCAGTGCAATACCCTCAGAAAAACCGTTCATATGTCTAAAAAGTATCAGATAGTGATTAAACTTTTCAGAAGGTTTCCAAGAAATAGAAGTGGTCTCTCTCTGTCGTTCACTATTTACTGAACTAGAACCACTTTACAATATTTTTTATATCGTTTGGATATCAGACAGTTTTGGTAACTGCGGACATGTTGATAAGGACGAAAGTCATCTCGTAGATGGTTTAACTAAGAAGGGGTTGGAACACGAGATTTGTATATCCAAACTCAGAAAAAGATTAAACAATTCTAGGGTTGAGGTCGACAGTCGAGACTTAAGTCTTTTTATTGTTGTATTTCGACATTGTTCTGTACACTGAAAGCCACTTTCACCGAATAGAAAATAACAAGATATCATGTTCCGTAGAACAATAGTCTGCAGTTCAATTGCATTTGAATGATTTTAATTAGTCACACATTTTATGTTTACAGCACCAAATGGGTTAAATCTTTTCATCAAGCACGTCCATCCTAAGAGTTTTGTACACTTTTACCTAATTCTTAATGCTTACAAGGGCACATTTCCAACTAGGAGACATTTTACAATTGACTAAATAATGATTTAACAAATAACAAATAAAACATTTATCATTATAATAAAATCGTAAAAAAAATCACAATTACAATTCTCAGTACAATTATCGTAGACCAACAATCACTACATAAGCAATAACTTGCAAAAAATTAACAATAAAATACTCATACAAGTAGAAAAAATTTAATAAATTTGTTTAAAATTTTATTTTATATTATTTTATTTTTTTTTATTTTATTTGTTTTTATTTGATTTTATTTGATTTGATTTTATTTTATTCTATTTTATTTTATTTTATTTTATTTTATTTTATTTTATTTTATTTTATTTTATTTTATTTTTTATTTTATTTTAATAAATAAAACATTTCAGAATTGCACCTCTTTTTCTGCAATTTTGGTCTCAAGTCTTTGTTATTCGTATTCATTTTTACTGTTATAATGAGGCAGCACAAAGTGTAAATACTTTCAAATGGAAAAAAGCAAAGTAATTTGCAAATATGTGTGAATCTGCACTCCAAATAAGCGATACAATCGAGGCCTTCAATTGATCAATCTTTGGCCTTCAGAAGCACGTCTCAGTTGCCGTTCGACACATTCGTGTGGCTCAAGGCAAAAGCAAAAGTTAATTCTCACAAGTGAAACACAGCAAATGCCATTAGGAATGTAAATAATACCTGTGATTCAAATTGATTAATTTTTAATTGAATTTTCTTATTTTGTTTTTATGTCGATATCAGTTTAATGGAGCGCAACACAGCTGGCGCACCCACTGAACTAATTCGGCATATTCGTGTTTTAATTTAAATTTACAACAAAAACAAGGCAATGTGTATTGTTGTTGTTGTCGAATTATAGTATGGCAATGAACAGCATTTAATTCAAGCGCCGTAATTGCCAGCAGCCGGCAACGCAATGCGCCAACTGTCACCAACTGCTGCAGCGACGGACACGTTTGTAGGCGTGGCAGCTGCAGCAGCAGTGAAATCGATACAATTACATGCAATAAGCGTGGAAATTATTTATTGAGTTTCTGTTTGCATCAACTTTTGTTTGTATCTACTTTTGTTGTTGCAGCTGCTGCAGTAAACAAATTAGCTGCGATTGCAAGTGTCAACAAATTGTTGCTGATACGTTTGCCGCTGCTGGAAACAAGCGATCGCATTTGCTGTTGGCTGTGTTACTGCAGAACAATTTGCATATTTTGAGCGAAAAAAATGTGTGTTGCATTGGTTGGTAAAGTCTGCGCTGGAAAGATTTATTGAACTTGAAATTGAAGCACTTAATTGTTGAATTCAACTTTTTATTGTTTTGTTTCGGTATGAAGAAATGTGAGATCTTCTATTTGATTCCAGTGATAATAAACTATTTTATAATATTTATCAATTTTGTTTCCACCTACTTTGATATTAATTTGCCTAATGGCAGAAATGTTCGTTAACAGTATTAAAAATCGTTGTGTTTTCAAAATATTTGCTTTTAAAATTAAAATAAAGAAAATAAACATTTTGTTGCTTTAAATTACGCTGGGAAAGCACTGCAGCTGCGGCTGTTTCGGTCGGTTGTGCTTCCAGTCGGCCCGAACAGCGGCGATTTCGGTGTGCGACCATTTCTCAGGAGCAGTGCTATAGACAGGATTTCATTTTTTTGGGGGGCGGGGGTAGGGTTGCATCAAACTTTTGAGCCGAATACGATTCGAAACCATATTTTCTACCAACAAATTTTTGCGTTTGGTTGGCTTGAACCCCAAAACCCCTCCCTGTGTGCGCCACTGCTCAGGAGTATCGGGTTACTCTCTTCACTCTGGAACATTTTATATATTGTCTCTAAAACACTGCTAGACTATCTATGATCTGCCTTGTTTGACGGCTTGTATGACTTAAGATTTTTAATAGAGCTCGCATATTTACTGACCCGTATTTCATGATGACATCCACCTCTAATGGGTCTATTTATCTTATTTATAATTTATTCAGCTCGTTAATTTAACAGACTTCAAAAAATGTGAATTTAAAAAAAAACATGATTTTCGGAACCTATGAGATCCCCCGTCCAGTCACAGTAGAGTTTGTTTCCGGCCCATATGGCGCGATTGTGGAATGGTTTCCCTGCGGAAATTTTACTTAACGCCTACAAGCTTGATCCAAGTCAAGTGTCTGTAAATAATTCCTTCAAAACTTTGTTTCCTAACCTTTGAATCGTTGCAGAACCAATGTATTGTTTTGCATTTATGAGGGTATCTCCAATAATCTCCAATATCTTCAATATATTTAACATAAAAAAGAGAATTTTCGGGACATGCGAAAACTCCACAAAGTTGGAAACAAAATAGTAAAAATATTAATAAAATATTATTACAGAAATTTGTTCTATCCACAGTCGAGTGACGATCTACAGCTTGTTCCAAGACAAGTCGCTAGGATTCGTCTGTATTTGTACAATTTTTAATTGAAGAAAACTCTTGGTAACACAATCCGAATGATATGTTTTAGAAAAGATGTTTGCAGTTCTATATAAGATTGTCTCAACATGTAATGCGTGGAATACGTTCCCGTATTGGAATCAGTTGTTCAATCTCTGTAACACAATTTCCAGGAAAATAAAAATAAAAGAGATTTTCACGCATAACACTCTTAAACACTCTTCTAGGGAGCCTACAAAACTTCACCAAACTACAATGTAAGTTATTTATAAGCTTTATTGTGTGGCTTGAAACCCGGTCCAGGAGTTTGAAATAAGTTTTTGAAGACTACTTGAAAATTCTTACTCGATGGTCCTGAAGAGTTTAGTTTTTATTGAAGTGTTTTGCACATCGAGACGAAACTTTGGTGATGATTTTTTAATATAAGTATTGGGAAGCATTTCAATTCGATAAAATGCTAGAGTTGACTTTTTCCAGTTCACAAAAGAATTTGGCAAGGTACCACACACCATTAAAAATGGATCTTTTACCAGAGACATAAGGGACTTATTTTTTCAACAGGATACTGCTTCGGTTTGGGAAACCAACGAGACAAATACTTGACATAGTTCTTATTTGAGTGGTTCGCCCAAGGAAACGAATATTTGGTGGTGGTTCTTTAATGGTTCGGGTAGCATTTTTTCCGATGGTATGCTCCCAACCTGCCGTTCGGAACCGGCATAAAACTGTAGGTCCCTTCCACCCACGTACAAATTCACACGCACAACACGGGTGGTTGCGGGAAGTTAGGCCTTAGTCTTGCGTAATCGGGCTGTCGTGCCAGTCAATTATTATTATTATTATTATGCTGGAGATGGTTCTTTCCATTTCTCTTTTCTGTTACACACAAATCTTCAACAAGTTCGTACTGACACTAATGTAAGAGACATAAATTCTTCAACAAGATAATGCCCCGCTTCGTAAAAGCGACGAGACAAATACTTGGCACTGGGCACAGGACATTCCTGTTCTATAATGCTTAGCTTTATCTTCGGCTCAAAATCTCCTAGAAAAACTTTGCCGAAAACAAGGAGTATGACACAATCTGAAAGTTAGCATCCAAAAGGCGATCCTGAGAACACAAGTTGGTTTTGAACCAAACCAAAACCGAACCAAAAATTGTTTACTCTCCATTGTATGATTCGTCAGAAAACTAAACATCGTGAAATATAAAAAGGTTTGTAAACTTTAAAATTGAACCGTGTGACCTTAACAGTGAGGAAAATTTCAAATCTAAGCAAGAAGAATATTTGAATCTTTCCTGAAAAAGGATATGTTCTGCTATTGGGTATCCTCTGATAACCTTAGGAAATGGTTGGAAAGTTGGGTGTTTCTTAAGCCGCGTTGGCCTTTCGAGGTCACTGATTAGTTAAGGTAGAAAGCGAAGTAAGGCAGGAATTAGTTGAACAGGTTTAGAACCAATAAAGTTATCCTCAGAGGTGAGAGTTCTAATTCCCACAATTCCTTTGTGTCCTGGAGTCTACGATAGCATCAGACAATCATGTCTTCCGATATCTTTTAGGCCGCATTTATAAATCTACAAATGGACAAATGGAACTGATGATGATGATCTTGCAAACATTTTGGGTGGCAAATATGGTTTAAACTAACATTGGGCTCAACATTTCTGTACGGAACCTATCCTCCCAAAATGAGATCCTGTGTACGCCTCTAAATAAGGAATTAGCTAAAACTCCTCGTAGTTACAATCACAATTATCCCCCTTACTGCCAACTTCTGGCACTCTTCATTTAAGTGAACTTGGTGAAAATTTATTTCAAGTCGTTTCAGTGCATTGACCCGCAAACAACAAAGTCAACGTTCACCAGAGTTGCAAATCAATAAACTGCAAATTGTTATTGGCAACGCATTACGCCAATGAAAATTGCAAATGTTAAGGCCAACAATCATGGCAGCGTCAATGTTGCCATTGATTTGTAGACACTGTGCAACGATGTTGCAGCCACGTGTGGTTGCATGCTGCATGCTGCATGCTGTCATGATTTAATGGTTAATTTTCTTGATTTGCAGACTTTTGTTTTTTGTTTGCATTGAACAATAATAACAACAACAACAGCAACAACAACAACAGCAACAACAACAACTATTACTACTGCATCGATGCTGAGAGCAAATTGCCCATAAAGAGTGAAAATACTGGCGAGACATTAAAATTCGCGGCAAATTCGTGCACGGCACAGCCCAAATGGAAAACGCCAACCAGACCGAAATGTCTGCGCCGACAATGGCGCAAAAAACAAAAACCAAGTGCAAAAAAACGCAACTTTCGTTTTACGAGCACATTCGCCTTTAATGTATTGCAGAAGTCAGAAGAAAGACAGAAAAAACGAGAAAGACAGAAAGGCAGAATGAAGAAAAAGAAAGCAAAAAATACTGCAAAGCAAATAAAAAACCAAGAAAAGCAATGTGTGTAAGAGCTTAAAAGGCAAACAAGAAACGCACAAAACACTAACAACAACAACAACAATTGTGAAGAGTTGAGCAATCCAACGTCATGAATCACTTTGCAGCAGCGATGCGCAGCTGAAATAAAATCGCTTATTGCTGGTAATAGTGTTGTAGTTGTTGTTGGCAACGTTCGCCACAGTGACAGTCAAATGTCAAATAGCAATCAAAATTATAGTTGCACTGACCGCTTGTGATGCAAATAAATACAAAAGTGGCCATTGTTGGCTGCCGCTCGTGCTGACAGTTGCGGTAATCGTCCATTGGTGCAATCATCATCGACTCGTTGTGGTGCATAGTGACAAAAAAAATCACCATTTATTATTACACCAAATCGTCAAAAACTCGCAGAATGCGTGTCATAAATTGCAATGTGTCAAATGGCGCTGTCAAAATTGACAGTTGCGAAGTGACAACGACATCGTAAAGCATTGCAACGAAGTTGAGTTGCGAATTGTGTGGTTTTAGCTTTTTGAGTTCTTCATGTTTTCATCTTTGCCCTCTTGAAGTAAAACAACTAGTTTAAGGGTTAAAGGGTTCATTGCTCTAATAGAAGCAGTGGCACACATAAGGGGTGCCTTGGGAGGTTCAAACCCGCCAACGACATATTTGTTTGTTACACAAAATTTTTAGTAGCAAATATGGTTTCAAATGGTGCTCAAAAGTTGAGAACGGAACCTCGCTGCCCAAAAATGAAATCATAGGTGCGCCACTGACACACAGAAGACATATTTGGATATATAACTATTGGTCCTTACTGACTGTCGAACAGATTCATCAGCTCCCAGTCAAAACCACTAAACCTACAAACCTAAGATTTAAACTGAAAATTCATTTGAAAACGAACGAGTCAGTATCTAAGTGGGTCAAACATGGGTTAAGATGTTAGTGATGTTTTAATGGGCCTATTCATTTTAAACTAAGTGAAAATACTCAGAATTAAATAAAGTAGGACATGTATTTTTTAGTATTTTAAAATTCAAATCTGGTGGCGTCAACAATGGGTTAAGTATATTTAAGGAAACTATGACATAATCATGACTTAATGCACTTTTCGACTTCAAAGTTAGTTACTTTCACAGTATTTTGAAAAAAAAAATTAAAAATTTATTTATTTATAAATTTAAATTTATTCAATAATGGGTTAAAATTTGGTATAGAAAAACATCTTCTTTAAGTGAGAAATAATTCCATACGTATTTTCCTTTTTTTGGAAAATAAACCTCTGTTGGGATTAATATGGGTTAAGAGTTTGTATGGAAAACATGATTTAATGAGCCAATTGACTCCAAACTTGATGAAAACACTTCAAGTGAGAAATTGTTCTATACGTATTTTGATTTTTTTGAAAAATGAACATCTGTTGGGATTAAAATGGGTTAAGTGTTTGTATAGGGAACCTTATTTAATGAGTCAATTGGCATCAAATTTGATGAAAGTATTCGATTAAAGAGAGAAACTTGATGAAACTGAGAAAAAATTGTATGCATATTTTTAACTTCTTGGAAAATCAATCTCTCTTAGGGTCAAAATGGGTTAACAGTTTGTATACAGAAAGTCATTTAATGAGTAAATTAACTCCAAACTTGATGAAAATATTGCAATTGAGAAAAATTTCCATACGTATTTTTAATTTTTTGAAAAATGAACATCTTATGGGATTAAAATGGGTTAAGAGTTTGTATAGAGAACGTGTGAAAATTAGTTAATTGACTTCAAATTTGATTAAAATACTTTAAGTGAGAAATAATTTTACACGTATTTTGAATTTTTTGGAAAATGAAACTCTGTTGGAAAATCAAATTTGATGAAAGTATTCGATTAAAGTGAGAAACTTGATGAAAATGACATATTTGTACATTGTACATATTTTTAATTTCGTGGAAAATCAATCTCTCTTAGGGTCAAAATGGGTTAACAGTTTGTATAGAGAACGTCATTTAATGAGTAAATTGACTCCAAACTTGATGAAAATATTGCAATTGAGAAAAAATTCCATACGTATTTTTAATTTTTTGAAAAATTAACATCTGTTGGGATTAAAATGGGTTAAGAGTTTGTATGCAGAACGTGATTTAATTAGCTAGTTGACTCCAAACTTGATGAAAACACTTCAAGTGAGAAATTATTCTATATGTATTTTTAAATTTTTGGAAAATTAACATCTGTTGGGATTAAAATGGGTTAAGAGTTTGTATAGGGAACCTTATTTAATGAGTCAATTGACTCAAAACGTGATGAAAATATTTCTATTGAGAAATAGTTCTATACGTATTTTTAATTTTTTGAAAAATTAACATCTGTTGGGATTAAAATGGCTTAAGAGTTTGTATAGAGAACGTGCGGAAATTTTTCAATTGACTTCAAATTTTATTAAAATACTTTAAATGAGAAATAATTGTATACGTATTTTTAATTTCTTGGAAAATGAACATCTGATGGCATTAAAATGGGTTAAGAGTTTGTATAGGGAACATTATTAAATGCGTCAATTGACTTTAAATTTGATGAAAGTACTTGATTAAAAGAAACTTGATGAAAGTAAGAAATAGTTGTATACTTATGTCAAATTTTTTTTGGAAATTAAGTTCTACTGGAGTTAAAAGATGTTAAGACTTTGTATTGAGAACATGTTTTAATGGGCCTATTCGCCTTAAATTTAATGAAAGTACTTCAAATTAGCAGCCGCCGTGGCTCAGTTGGTTAGTGCGTTGGACCGCGAGTCGAAGGCAGCAACCTCAGGTTCAAATACTGCCTGTAACACCTAAAAAAAAATAACGGGAAAACTCGTTTTCTCTTTCGGTGGCTGTCCTCTCAGCTGGAAATGGCAAACCTCTGAGAGTAAAAATTGCTTATGAAAAAGCTCCCAATCTGCCGTTCGGAACCGGCATAAAACTGTAGGTCCCTTCCACCCGCGTACAAATTCACACGCACAACACGGGATGGTTGCGGGAAGCTAGGCCTTAGTCTCGCGTAAGCGGGCTGTCGTGCCAGTCAATTATTATTATTATTATTTACTTCAAATTAGAAATAATTTTATAAGTATTTTCAATTTTTTTGCGGGAAGCAACAATCTACATGGTCAGAAGTGGGTTAATAGTTTGCATGAAGATCATTTAATCGTGAAATTAACTACGAAATTTGGTACAAATACTTAAAATGAGAAATAATTTTATTCTGAAAGGTCAAGAATGGGTTAAAAGTTTGCCCAAAGGGCCATGAGGTCTGATTAAAAACCGGTTCACAGTACAAATTTTTACAGAAGCAAATGTTGTCATGGCCCAATTTAGAGAATTTGGAAATCAGAATCTACACACAAATTTTCAGGCATCAAACACTTTTAAAAATTTTGATTTCAATACTAAGAAATCAATGTTTTTATTGCACAGTTTTGTCAAAATTCGTATTAATTTCCTAAATACAACTCACACATGCAACACAACCCCCTACAACATTTCATTACAAGCAGCTCGCTCGATGACAACAACGGTTTTTGCAGGCACAAAGCACATGCAGCTCAAATTCAAGCCATCACCAAATTCATTCAACGTAAATTTCGCAACTGTGACAATTTTAATTAAATTTGTCATCAATTAAAAGCGCCGGACACAACGTTGATATCGCATTACACCGCCAGACGTATGCGAATGAAAACCGAGAACAAAATTACACACATATCAAAAGCGCACCAAAAAAAGTTGCAAACGACTACACAAACAATGCGCAAAAAATAAAAAAAATACAAAAACACAACAAAGAGAAAAGTGTCAAATAATTGAATGCAATTAGCTGTGGCCGGCAGTGTGGTTCAGTGTCAGTTGTCGGTGTTGCCATGTGAGGCTGGTTGTTGTTGTTGATATTGTTGTCGCTGTTGTTGTTGTTGTTGTTGTTATTTCATTTTCATTCCATCAATAGGCCCCACTGTCAGCTCATAATTCAAATTGTAATTTGAATGAACAAATGAAATGTTTGCGCTTTGTGATAGAACGCAAATTTCTTACCCCAGTTTTTGCTCAATGGTGGTGTTGTTGTTGTTTTTACTGATTGCTGTCCCTATGAATGAATACGAAGTGAAATTTGTACGACAAGGTCAAAATGTAAAGTTTTCAATACGTAAATCCAACAGATATGCCACTCATACCAAAGAACATGAAACACATCTACACACATATTCTTTGTTCATACATATGCAAATGTGTGTGTTTGTGTTTGTATAGTTTTTATGAGTGTGTGCGTATCTGTATGAGTGTGTACTTGAATTGCTGCGAGTACGAAACAATTTAGGCACAACGCAAAATTATTTGCGCTTTAAGCATTTGGAACATAGAAACTAAATTGATGCAAAGATGAGGAGTTTGATTTTTTTATTTTTATATTATTTATAGTAGCAGCAGAAAATTAAAGAATATCACTCTACATAGGTATAGAAAAAAATAAGTTTCCGAAAGTGAAATGAAACGTATTGGAAATTACTGATATTTTAATTGTAAAGCAGGTCCCCGCGGATTTGCACACAAGTTTGAAATCAATCAGGCCAATAAATCAAGTTCTTCTTAACCCTTTGTCGATCGCGGTTTTTATGAAAAAATACTTATCTAATTATTTCTGATTTCAAGTGCTTTCATCACATTTCAAGTCAAAAGGCCCCTAAAATCTTGTTTCTCCATACAAACTTTTAAGCCATTGTTGACCCTGTTACATTTTGATATTAAAAAAAATTAAAAATACGTGCCGAATTATTTTTCACTAAGAGTACTTTCACCAAGTTTATAGACAAAAGGCGAAAAAAATCATATTTCTTCATACAAACTTTTAACCCGTGGTTCACCCCTTTAAGTTTTTATTTTTACAAAAATGAAAAACACGCTTGAAATCATTTGTGAGTTCAAGTGTTTCCGCCAACTTTGAAGTCAATAGGCCAATCGGTTCATGGTTTTGTCGTAGTCTTTCCGTATACGAAACTTAACCTTTGGTTACACCGTTAAAATTTTATTTTCGAAAATAAAAAAAACACGTGTCAAATTATTTTTGAATAACGTGTCTTCATATACCACTTTAACCTTTGTTTTGCCTTGTTAGATCCCGAACTTCAAAAAATCCCGTCTTAGCGAAAGATAATTTTTCAAGAAGTACCTACAGTTCAAATTTCCTATTTGTTGCTTAGGCTGGGCGATAATGAATCAGTCAGTCATTCAATCAGTCAGTCAGTCAGTCAGGACAAACAATTATATATAAATAGATTAGTTCAATATAGGTAGAGATGCTAGCTTAGCAATGCAGAACGAGATAAAGGACAAAGAATATGAAATCTGGTCCAGGAAAATGAAAAAGTCGACACAAAAATGTAAATATTTAAGAAGAACATTTGGATTATAAAGCATTGACTGTCCTCCTCCACCAAAGAGTCAAAAACCGTTGATCCTGCCGAAACAACGAAATTAACATAAGAAAAGGTTAGAGATGTGTACTGTGAATTGATTTATGAAAAAAAGTAGTTATTGGAAAATGTTGGATTATGATTTGTTTGCATTTAGTGCGCGATATGACTTTCAGAAGAAGAAGAAGAAGAAGAAGGGCACTTCTGCAGCAACTCCATAGAGACTCTACAGTGTTCCCGATATGGAGAACCAGTTAAAACAGCGTCAGACATGCGCAGAGATGTAAACGATTACATCAGCTATTAAGATTTGGTAGGAAAGCATATTCACTTTACGTGTCCCTGAGCTGTTGCCACCAGAAGACAACTTCATTTCTTAGGTTGCCTTTCTTCCTTTCTTCAAATGACTGCAAAAGTTTGCATCTTCAACATTGATCATTTCATTTTTCCTTAGGGAATTAGAATGATTTGCTCATATGGTTGGTATGAATGAAGTTGGTGGAAGACGATAAAGATGAAGAAGACCATGGCACCACTTATTGGGACCAAATCGTGACTCCTGGTTTGTCGTAATCAGTTATGCTCGAAGAAGACAGGCCGAATTCCAGGAATACCAGGAGTTATAGTAGCTTAGGTACGATTATGTAGGACTGACAGATCAAGGCCCTATTGGGTCTCTAAGTAGTAAATCTTTTAAAGTTAACACCTTTTGCGAATATCAGTCGAGACTCTCCGCTTTGCTTTGAAACATCCTCAAGCGCAGTAAATACAAAGGTACAGTCAAGTTGGACTTAATCCCTATTAATGACTTATAAAATCCTACAGAATAGCCATTTGTGGCACCTTGAAATTATTCAAACCATTTGTAAACTGAGCAACGCCAAGTCATCTTTCATACAAGGTGCAACCCAAAGTAAACAGGACTTTTATAAAATAAAGAAAACGGATGATTATTTTTGTATAATTCTTTTTATTTATTCAAAATACTCTCCTTCTGCTTCGATACAACGTTTTGCACGGTCCAAAAGCATTTGGAATGAGTGTTTTAGGTCATCGGCCGGCATCGCCTTCAGAATGTTGGTACAAGCCTTTTGGATGTCCTCAACGTCCTTATAACGGTTTCCTTTCATCGGCAAATGCAACTGACCGAATAAGTAGAAGTCACAGGGAGCCATATCAGGCGAATACGGTGAATGATTGATGGTAAAAATGCGATTTTTGGTCAAATAATCGGTCGTAACTAGGGCTCTGTGAGCCGGTGCATTATCATGCAATAAACGCCAACTTCCTTCCTCGCGATATTCTGGCCGAATACGACGAATGCGATGCACCAAACGCTTCAAAACTTCAACATAAAACAAAGCGTTAATTGTTTTTCCCGGTGGAACAAACTCTCGATGAATTATTCCCTTTGAATCGTAGAAACAAATGAGATGAGTTTTGATTTTTGACTTCTCACGGCGGGTTTTTTTCGGATTTGGCTCATCTGGGTGCTTCCATTCGGCACTTTGACGCTTTGTTTCGGGATCATATTGAAAGCACCACGTTTCGTCACCGGTTACGATGTTGAACAAGAAATTTGGATCACGTCTGGCTTCCCGAACGATGTCTTTTGCGTGCTCAATTCTCTGCGCTTTTTGGTCGTCGGTTAAAGTGTGCGGAATGAAGCGAGAACACACTTTACGGAGACCCAAATGTTCGGTTAAAATGCGATCAATTGATGTTTTGGAGATGTTCAATTCCATTTCCATCAATTCCAATGATGATTTTGGCTGCATTTTGATAAAATCACGCACAGTTTTGATGGCATCGTCAGTAATCACAAATTTCGACTGGCCGACGTGTTCGTCGTCATTCAAGTCTTCACGACCATTCTTGAATCGATTCAACCACTCATTAACACGGCCACGGGATAAACAATCATCACCATAAACTTGCTTTAACAATTTAAACGTTTCGGTAAAAGTTTTACCAAGTTTAAAACAGAACTTAATATTAGCTCTTTGTTCGATCGACATTCTCGTACCAAAGTTAAAAACATACTGTCACATTGAGCGGGATATTTCGGCGTCTACTAGACCAAATGTCATGAAATTTAGACAGTATGTGAATGAAAGATGTACCTTTCCAACGCATGTCCTCACACATAGATGGCGCCACCAGAAACGTCCCTATTGCAAAAGTCCTGTTTACTTTGGGACGCACCTTGTATTTCTTTAACTCGCATATCAACGACCTCTTATTAATTTACGAGCAATCGTAGTGACGAAGACAATTCACAGCGCTAAACGTCAGAGGCTGCTAATCTTTCTGGAGCACGTCTTGGAATTTGTGTGTGTGTGTGTGTGTAAATGTTATCAAAGCCAACAGAACAAACTGAGGCGTACAAAAAAATAGCAACAACAACAACAATGCCTAGTTGATAAGATAATCAGTGGTGGGCTAATCGGCGGTTGGGAAGACAAATAACTTCGACCCACGTTGGACGGAAATTTGCAAATAAATCACATCCCGCTTGAGTTGACGATGGTGTGCGGAATTTGATTATAAATTCATATACAACAATAGGTAAGCAAATATGTGCGGTTGTTGTTGTTGTATTGAAGCATTAGAAGATCTGTTTCAAGGTAACAAAATGCGTCAAGAATGTTGAACGAATGCTTAGAAGAAAATCAAGTGAAGTGAAGTGCAATGTTAAATAGGACAAAAGAAGAATAAAAGAAGGAAAATAAATTTTATTGTGAATTTGAATATTAGAATTAAAATATAAAGAAGAATATGAAAATTTACACAATGACACAAAAGTTGTTGAAAACACATGCAAACTAAAAGAACAAAGAGTAAGTCGAGATGTAAAGATGTAATTTTAAAGTAAAAATCGATGAATGAAAAACGAAAAGATGCAAAAATGTGAAGATGAATATTGGCAAACAATGAAAAATAATACTACTGTGTAAGAAGAAAGATGAAGTAAGAAGGAAGATGCAAAAGTTGATAGAAACGAGAAAAAATACAAAAACATAGCAAGGAACGAAATTACGAGAATACGAAGAAAACTTTAAAGAGAAGGAAAAGTTGAGACAAGCTCAAAGAGCTTGTTACTAATTTTTAATTTTAACAAAATTTTCTTGTTTTTCTAAGTTTGAGGGTTGATTCTTATAATAATTTCTAGCCTATAGACTTTTTATCATTTCGCTGAAATAAATAGATACAATAAAATAGATCAGAACAACGTAAAAGAAGACAATGAACGCTTAAACTGAACTAAACTAAAATAAAGAAAGTAAAGAATTAAAAAAGTAATTTCAGCATAGGAAATCTGATCAGAGACTCGATGAATCTTTAAGACAGTTAATTTGTTTTCTCAAATAAACGTGAATACCTCTTTAATTCGAAATTGCATCAGAAGATTTTTCTTTTTTATTTTTTCTAAAAAAAATGGAAAATAAATTAATATAGGTCAAATATTACTGCAATCAGCCGAGAAAATAATTTCTTTTTTTGCTTCGGTTAGAAAGTTTGGAAAATTTTACGTCAGAAAATTCTTTTGAGGACCGATTTTGTACCAAATAAAGTGCGAATTAATTAATCTTTCGATTATGAATCTGCACCACGTTCCTTAAAGTTGTTTCAGTATAAAAGCCCAGGAAATATCGATATCAATGATTTTGTTAGGTTGTTTTACCAATTAACACTTGAACTGATGTTCGTTAAAACTTTTTTTTAGAGATTCTTCTCGGTCTCGAACAAAATGTTTCCCTATGTAAAATTGTTTGGACATTAGAAAACTTCATTATTTTCATAAAATTAATTCATTCATTCAATTCAATTCATTCAATTTCATAAAACGTAAATTGTAATCACTTCAATTTATTATAATATTTATTTAGTAATAACTATGATTTTTTTATTAAAAATAATTTCTTTTTCAACATTTTTATATGGAAATGGTAAAGAAATATCTCTAACTAGATTAGTTTATGCGTCTATTGACACTAAACATGAAAACGTCTATGGACTCTTAACTTAAAAATTTCCATTTAATGTACACTAAGCGACCCTCAAGTTGAAAATATCCATGGACTCTAAACTTTAAATTGTCCATAGATCCCAAACTTGAAAACTTCCAAGGACCGCAAACTTCAAAATGTCTATGAATCCTACACTTGACAACGTGAACCATGAACCCTAAAGTTAAAACCATACAAGGAGCGTAAACTTTAAAAAATCCTACACTTAAGGCGTCCCTTAATTTAAAAACATCCATCGACCATAAACTTGAAATTGTCCATAGATCCTAAATTTAAAAACGTTCAAGGACCATAAACTTAAAAATGCCTATGAATCCTACACTTGAAAAAGTGAGCCTTGAACCCTAAAGTTGAAAACTTCCATGAACCTTTAACTTAACAACGTCTCAAAATTCAACACTTGAAGTAATCCTCAACTTGAAAACATTCATAGACCATAAACTTTGAATGGATCCTTGACTTAAAAACTTTATGTAGGAAAATATTTTGGCCGAATTTATTGGCTTTTGATTTTGTACCGAAAAGAAAAGCGACCAACTAAGTCTTTAAAAAGAGTCTGTTCAGGCCTTTATGGGTTAAGGAGTTTAACTAGTTTGTTTAAAATCATCAGGGGCGTATTTTTTCGGCCAGAAGTTATGAAAAGTTAAATAAAGGAATTGTAATATAAGTACTTAGCTTCATTTAATTGTTTCATGAACATTTCAATTCAATTAATCCAATGATTTAATTCATTTACTTAAACATAAGAAACTATGACAAATAGAGAAAGAAAAATAAATACCTGACATGGGTACAAGACAAAAAAGATTCATAAATAAAAAAAATTAAATTACTTATGGGAAATCTTTCAAACTCGAACCACTCATCATATTTTAATGAACTTGCAAAATTTGAACTCTGCAATAGAAACCAACATAACAAAACTTAAATGCCCACATAACATTTCTCATAGCCATTGCACAGACACTGTACCTGCTTCTAGTCTCAGTCGACAAGCAAGGATCACAGTTAATTTACGTACATATTTGTGTACTGAATGCGGTGCGAGAAAATGCGATTATACACAAAAGGAAAACAAAACCAAAGAGTGTAGTGAATAATGGTAGAAAATATGAAAAATCATATACACATGTAACCAACATGCGGCAGACAGCAGCAGCCAATACACGAAAAATGCAATTTGTGACATAAGGACACGTACAACAACAACGGGTGAGGGGCAAAGCCAATGACTAGAGCAGAAATGGCGTCACACAGCGGCGAGCAATAAATGGGTAACCGTAGAAACAAACGAACTGCTGAAGTTCCTATGCGGCATGTTTGTTAGTGTGTGTGTGCGTGCGTGTGTGTGTGTGTGTGACGATGCGGCACAGATTGAACGCCGCCTGTGCATCCTGCATCGATATTGATTTTGACAATATGTGCCGATGAGTCTGGGCCGTGCAGCACATGGCTGTTGGTTGCTGCTGTTCTTGTTGTTGTTGTTGATTCATCATTGATGAAGTTGTTATTGATGTTGTGGACGTTGTAGCTGTTGTTGTTGTTATTGGTGTTGGCGTGCCGGACGATGATGCTGTTATGCAGCATGTTGACGTTCTGTCGAGCTTGTATTGCCGACACCGATGATGATGTTGATGCGACATGTCAACAACATCAATTTCGGGCAACAAAAACTAAATAGAAGCACAGGCGAACGCACACACAAACACACACACAGACAGTTGGCTGGCAAGCATTGTCCAGGAAAACAAACACCAAGCGCCCAGCAGCAACAATGATAGCACAAGAACAAAATAGCAGTAATAGCGAAGCAGTGAAAGAAAATTAAATTTTCGTTGCGCTGCTGAATTGTGGGATTGAATGAGGGAATGCTGACAGGATTAAGTATAGAATATCCTGTTTTATTTTTCACAATGTTGGCGAATGCTGCAAGCGAGAGAGAGAGACGGGAAAGAGGTTGCGAACAGTGAAGGCCAACTATGGATTGTAGACGTTGGCCGGAAAATTAATTTATGAGGAAATATGAGTTGTATGCGCTAAGGGAGGAGAAAATTTGTAAGCATGTGGGAAATGTAAGAGAAAAATTTGCTGTATAAAAATAGAAAAATCGATTGTAGATAGAAAAGGTGAACAAATTGGTTTTAAATTAAGTAATAAAAGCGGATAAAACTAGTAAGTGAAGGAAGAATGAGGATGAACAGGGTTAAGAAAACAGAAAAAAAAATTTAAAAAAAAAAATTTAAAAAATCTAATAAGAAATATAAAATAGAAAACTGGGATTTAGAAAACTAAAAAGGGTTAAGAAAACTGGAAAAATTGAAGACAATTTTGAAGAATCTAATAAGAAATATAAAATAAAAAACTGGGATTTAGAAAACTAAAAAGAGGTTAAGAAAACTGAAAAAAAATTTAAGACAAACTATAAAAACATAATAAAAAATAGAAAATATAAAACTGGGATTTAGAAAATTAAAAAGGGTTCAGAAAAGAAAAAAATTTAAGACAATTTTGAAAAATCTAATATAATAAGAAATATAAAATAAAAAACTGGGATTTAGAAAAATAAAAGGGTTAAGAAAACTGAAAAAACGTGAAGACAAACCAAAAAAATCGAATAAGAAATATAAAATAAAAAACTGGGATTAAGAAAACTAAAAAGGAGTTAAAAAAACTGAAAAAAGAATTTAAGACAAACTATAAAAACATAATAAGAAATATAAAACATAAAACTGGGATTTAGGAAATTAAAAAGGGTTCAGAAAAGAGAAAACATTTAAGACAATTTTGAAAAATCTAATAAGAAATATAAAATAAATAACTGGGATTTATATTAGAAAACTAAAAGGGTTAAGAAAACTGAAAAAACGTAAAGACAAACCAAAAAATCTAATAAGAAATATAAAATAAAAAACTGGGACTTAGAGAACTAAAAATAGTTAAGAAAACTGAAAAAACGTGAATACAAACCAAAAAATCGAATAAGAAATATAAAATAAAAAACTGAGATTTAGAAAACTAAAAAGAGTTAAGAAAACTGAAAAAAGATGAAGACAAACAAAATCGAATAAGAAATAGAAAATAGAAAACTGGGATTTAGAAAACTAAAAAGAGTTAAGAAAACTGAAAAAAGTTGAAGACAAACCAAAAAAATCGTAAAAGAAATATAAAATAGAAAACTGGGATTTAGAAAATTAAAAAGGTTAAAAAACTGAAAAAATTGAAGACAATTTTGAAAATATAATTAGATATATAACTATAATAAAAAACTGGGGTTTAGAAAACTAAAAAAAAAGTCATAAAAGCAAAATAAAAAAATTAAAAATATAAAAATAAAATAGGTGAAAGTAGTAAGAGGTGAACCACTTTTTTGAAGCAAAGAAAATCGAAAATGAGCAACGAAAGCAAAAAAAAACAAATGAGAAATAATTTAAAAGAAATGCCAAACTAAACATCGAAAGTATAAAGTAAGGATGTGGAAAACTTGAATTGAATTGGAAATTTTAGAGTTTTTTTGTATGATCTTTCTTATAAATAGAAATCTTGAAAGTGGAACATTTTTGAAAATTTTCTAAATACTATAATGTCATTCAGTATGATCCATGCAAATTTTGAAATCAGGCTTCCGACGCGTGAACAATCACAGGACAGGCGATATCCTCAGATTCATTAAATAATCCAGGAAATTCGTGCACGAAGATTTGTAGTCCCCATCCCTTTCCTACTACTTTCACCTCAGTCTCCTCTATCACCCTTTTTATCAAGAGTCTTAAGCACAATGGGCTATCTAGTCTGAGTACCTGAGATATTAGAACCTCTAGGGTTCACTTTGTCGGCTTCCCTCATATCCATTCTATTCCATTTCATGATCTATGTAGTTGTGTTTACAAAACTTTTAATTCAATTAAGTTAATTGAAGAATTCCACAAGGTAGAATGCTCTTATATTGCAAGATCTCCTAAACGATTCCTCTTTAACTTTCCTAAACATATTTTCAGAAACAACGCAATGCTTCTCATTTCTAGAGGTAGCCTCTACCCACTGACTCGTATTTATAAATATAACAGAGTGAAATATTCTGGCATTGTTCTGAGTAGTTGTTCCTTTATATCTTCAGCAGTTTTCTTTCAATAAACTAGATCTCAGATCGAAATCTGCTATCTCATATTTCCGCTATTTAGTTACAAGTTTAGTTATTAAGTTCCAGGAAATGTTATCTTACATTAAAAGAAGAAACATTAGCGGCCAAGGTTAAGGTTTTCCGGTCGAAATTCCAACCAGATATGAACTCTGGTACTAAAACATATATAATATTTAAATATATTTTTAGCATATATAAGCATATACGTAGCTGTCGACAGTGTAACGCTTTTGAGTCACCCAACATTTTCGTAGCTGAAGTTCGGCAACAAACCACATTAAACGCGCTCAAACAATGTGGCCGAATATGGGAACTCAATGAAGTAAACTCAATGAGATGCTGATTATTGAAACACTACAAGCAACTGTAAAAAATATATTCAAACAATAATTAAAGTAGCATTTAACGAGCAACAATTTTGCTGACACCTTTAATGCTCAACGACCGCACTGACATGTGTGCTCAGACTGCAAACGAAGCGAGCAATGTAAATTGGGTCATTAACAAATGCTTACAAAAAATCACCTAAAACAATGCAAAAAACCAAAACTTAATAAACTCGTAGCCAGTTGGCAAGTAACACAAACAAAGAGGCACGCGACTATGACACCTGTTAAGCGCATTCTAAATAATTGAGTTAAACAAATAAGAAAAATATGATTTTTCAAGTATTTGTTTAAAGATAAAAAGACTTGACAGAAAAAAGCAAAAAATTTATGAAACATTTGTATTGAAATAAAAAAAATAACAATGTATGAGCGCGCTTTGTGGCTCCCTTTTTGATTGCTTTTTAATGTAAACAAACTACAACAACCAACAAACTGGTAATGCTAATGAACGCCAAAAAATGCGCTCACTTTCTTTAGTTTCTTTTTTTTTTCTTTGGGTGCAGTTCGTTGGCCATTTGCTGTTAAATGTTGCTCATTTGTTTCTTACAATTTGGCCCAAATTGTTGCGCTTAGAAACAAAACACATGCAGTCAATAAAAAAAAGCATAATTTCCATACACTAACAACACATAATTTTACAACAAAAGTGAACTAAACAACAACAACATTTAACCACAATTACAGTTGAGCATTCTGAAACTTATTGCTTAGTGGCAACACTGGCTGAACAGCTGTGGCGCATGCGCATAGTTGTCAGATGCGAGAGACGCCAGTGAAACAGCTGGAATGTACGCAAAATAACGTTAAAGCAATTGGCCCACAAGTAACGGTTAAGAGGTATGTAGCGATCACAGCAAAACAAGACAGAAGCGAGAGAGAAACGCAACATCGACAATGAGATCAGAGAGAAAAACGCTTAATGCAGTAAATTTGTATTAACAATTTTATTTTATACTAATTTGATGCAACACTAGCAAAGTCAAAATCCCAGCAAAGGGGCTTGGCTGCTCAAATTTCACTTGAGAAGTAATTTAAAATTCCAAAAAGAACTTAAAAAGTGCGACGCAAACCTGCGGCAACAGGTGAAAATTTGTCATTTATCAGTGCGTGTTGTTGTTGTTGTTGTAGTGCAGTTATTGCCAATAGCTGCGAGTGCCAGTGTTATGCGCACTCAACTGGTTTTATGTTTTATTTTTTTTTTTATAATATTTTTGCTTCAATTTTTTTATTGCTTTGTTAACTTCACATGCGATTTCTTCCCGCTGTCTGCTTTACAGTCGTTCTCGCACGCATGTTTGCAACGTGCTATCATTATTTATCCACTCTTTTGCTTTGGCTTTAGCACAAATTGAAAAAATAAATAAAATAAAATAAAATAAAGAAATTGCATGCAAAATCCAAAAATGTTTACCTTTTGCGTTGATTTTCACAAGATTTCCAAAAGCGTTTTGCAACTTCCTGCTGCCATAAATTCCAAAAAATATGCCAACCCAACTGCAAGTCGATTTCTTTTTATTTTTCTTTTTGTGTTTTCGTTTTACTCTTTAATTTTTGTTTTCTTCAAAAATTTCGAATTTGTCTTTGTCACTTTGCAGCTTTGCTTTTTTACAACATTACTTTTTTATGGATTTCGCTTTATTTAATTAAATTTATTTTACTTTATTCGCTTTATACACTTTTCCATACATGCAAAATTTACACATATTTGTCACAATTTCGTTTGTTTCTTTCTTGTCGTTTGCTTTTAATTTTCACAAATTCTCTGCCGCCCAAAGACAGCATTCACGAACCAAAGACCAAACACCGAAGCGCACAACTTGCCGACCCGCCCGCACGTCCACACACACGCACTGTCTCCGTTTGAATTTTTTCGCGCTTTCACAATTCCAACACTGCCGCCGAATGGTCCGCTAACTGCGAGTTGCCGCGTTCAACTGATCGCACCGGCACACGTTCGCCACAATCGCGTAGAAACGTCTCTCGTTGCCGCATTTCAACAAGTCGACAGCTTGTGGCGCTCTTTGCCGCCACATTTGGGCAGCTTCAGGTTGGCGCTTTGCTGAGCTTAAACTATGCGCTTTCTGAGTTGAAGCTTGGCTTGAATAAAACGTGACTTTGCACTCAAAGTGGCAAGCAAAATCACTCACTCAACGCACTGCGGAACAATGGAGTGATTTAACAAAACCGATGTGGTTTTGTATCAGCTTCAGTGCGACCCCCTTCAGTACCTGACCCGTTTAAGTAATCAACATTTCTGGGCACTATGCACTAAGACACTCAACACGTTTAAGTACTCCAACCGATTAGGTACATCAAAAAGATTGCATTTGGAAAAGAGGCTATTGGGCGAATTTGTCTATCTAAATCTCTGTAAATCTATTTGAAAATGGGTTCATGTGGATTTGAGATCAAAACTTTCGTATATACATTGTCGGCACGTCCCTCCCGCAGTTGGTCACACCAAGAGATGCTGGAACTTCGTCAACGTGACTTGTTCATTCGAAAGAGGCAAGGTCGCTCTTATCAGCGTTGGTTCTATCACATCAAGCACCACCCATGGTAGGTTCTTAGGTAGGTAAGAGTGAGAGGCGGAGTGCACTTAACCCTTTCAGTCACAATGCCCAATATATTGCACTACAGCCCATACAATTCATACAGAACGGATTTATTTTCATGTCGGAAAGGGTTAAGCCATGAAAAGGCTGTGTTGAACTGTTGCCTGTGCGGCCTGCGTCTCCATATACGTTTAGGCTAAAACCGCTCATTCATTGAACCAGTTTGAACTCCTAACGAAGCCTGCTAAACTGTAAACAGTCCTATCGGCCAGATCCTCCAGATTGTCGAAGAAGAGGTTGAACAGATCAGTCTTCTTCTTACTCGATAATGCGGTACCAGCACATAGGAGGTGAAGTGCATTTTCTTCCTCTTCTTCGTGCACACAGCTATGTCGGAAGTCATTTGAAAGCAAAACCAATCTTCTTGCCACACCATAAACAAACACAAACAGTATTTTTTATTTAATACCAAATTTTCAGTGTTTTTCTTTAAAATTAAGAAATATTTTTTATTATTAAATTTTTCTTGAATTTAAGATTTTTTAAATTAAATTAAATTTAAATTCAAAATAACAGAAGTGGGAAGTAACGAAGCTCAAAGTAGCATACAAAATTTAGGATAAAAACATGAAAAAGTAAAAAAAAAAAACAATTCTAAAATTGTTTTCTAAAAATTCGAGTTTTACATAAATCTTTTGGCATTTCAAAGTAAAAAAAAGCATTTCTGAAATTTGTTTCTAAAAAATTCGAGTTTTACATAAATCTTTTGGCATTTCAATTGATACTCAAAGTTATATATTTAAACAAAATTCGAAAAAACTAAACGAAAATATTAAAAAGTAAAACAAATCTTTTCCATTCTTTATACCAAAAAGAAAATTTTTGGCATTTCAATCGATATTAAAATTTAGTTAGTTAGTTAGTTAGTTAGTTAGTTAGTTAGTTAGTTAGTTAGTTAGTTAGTTAGTTAATCTCTCAATAATCTCAATTGATACTCAAAGTTATATATTTAAACAAAATTCGAAAAAACTAAACGAAAATATTAAAAAGTAAAACAAATCTTTTCCATTCTTTATACCAAAAAGAAAATTTTTGGCATTTCAATCGATATTAAAATTTAGTTAGTTAGTTAGTTAGGTAGTTAGTTAGTTAGTTAGTTAGTTAGTTAGTTAGTTAGTTAGTTAGTTAGTTAGTTAGTTAGTTAGTTAGTTAGTTAGTTAGTTAGTTAGTTAGTTAGTTAGTTAGTTAGTTAGTTAGTTAGTTAGTTAGTTAGTTAGTTAGTTAGTTAGTTAGTTAGTTAGTTAGTTAGTTAGTTAGTTAGTTAGTTAGTTAGTTAGTTAGTTAGTTAGTTAGTTAGTTAGTTAGTTAGTTAGTTAGTTAGTTAGTTAGTTAGTTAGTTAGTTAGTTAGTTAGTTAGTTAGTTAGTTAGTTAGTTAGTTAGTTAGTTAGTTAGTTAGTTAGTTAGTTAGTTAGTTAGTTAGTTAGTTAGTTAGTTAGTTAGTTAGTTAGTTAGTTAGTTAGTTAGTTAGTTAGTTAGTTAGTTAGTTAGTTAGTTAGTTAGTTAGTTAGTTAGTTAGTTAGTTAGTTAGTTAGTTAGTTAGTTAGTTAGTTAGTTAGTTAGTTAGTTAGTTAGTTAGTTAGTTAGTTAGTTAGTTAGTTAGTTAGTTAGTTAGTTAGTTAGTTAGTTAGTTAGTTAGTTAGTTAGTTAGTTAGTTAGTTAGTTAGTTAGTTAGTTAGTTAGTTAGTTAGTTAGTTAGTTAGTTAGTTAGTTAGTTAGTTAGTTAGTTAGTTAGTTAGTTAGTTAGTTAGTTAGTTAGTTAGTGAGTTAGTTAGTTAGTTAGTTAGTTAGTTAGTTAGTTAGTTAGTTAGTTAGTTAGTTAGTTAGTTAGTTAGTTAGTTAGTTAGTTAGTTAGTTAGTTAGTTAGTTAGTTAGTTAGTTAGTTAGTTAGTTAGTTAGTTAGTTAGTTAGTTAGTTAGTTAGTTAGTTAGTTAGTTAGTTAGTTAGTTTGTTAGTTAGTTAGTTAGTTAGTTAGTTAGTTAGTTAGTTAGTTAGTTAGTTAGTTTGTTAGTTAGTTAGTTAGTTAGTTAGTCAGTTAGTTAGTTAGTTAGTTAGTTAGTTAGTTAGTTAGTTAGTTAGTTAGTTAGTTAGTTAGTTAGTTAGTTAGTTAGTTAGTTAGTTAGTTAGTTAGCTCGTTAGTTAGTTAGTTCGTTAGTTAGTTAGTTAGTTAGTTAGTTAGTTAGTTAGTTAGTTAGTTAGTTAGTTAGTTAGTTAGTTAGTTAGTTAGTTAGTTAGTTAGTTAGTTAGTTAGTTAGTTAGTTAGCTAGTTAGTTAGTTAGTTAGTTAGTTAGTTAGTTAGTTAGTTAGTTAGTTAGTTAGTTAGTTAGTTAGTTAGTTAGTTAGTTAGTTAGTTAGTTAGTTAGTTAGTTAGTTAGTTAGTTAGTTAGTTAGTTAGTTAGTTAGTTAGTTTGTTAGTTAGTTAGTAAGTTAGTTAGTTAGTCATTTAGTTAGTTAGTTAGTTAGTTAGTTAGTTAGTTAGTTAGTTAGTTAATTAGTTAGGTAGTTAGTTAATTAGTTAGTTAGTTAGTTAGTTAGTTAGTTAGCTAGTTAGTTAGCTAGTTAGTTAGCTAGTTAGTTAGTTAGTTAGTTAGCTAGTTAGTTAGTTAGTTAGTTGGTTAGTTAGTTTCTCCATCTGCAGTCTGCCTGCCTTAGAAAATGTTCCAACATCCCTCTTCTACTTACGCTCAGTGGAATTCGAAGTAGCTCTGTGCCATTCAGGTTAAGGCCGCGTTTTGCTGGAACGTCAGCTTTCTAATTTTTATCAATATTTCTATGGCCAGCAACCCATATGAGTGTAGATATAAGTTGACATCCTACGATTACATTTTTGTCCAATACCATTTTATTTTTAATGGCTTACGATCTCAAAGCGATGATAGCAGCTTGGCTACTGCAGAAGATCGAAACTCATCGTCCAAATTACAGTAAAAGATTGCAGGAGTCTTTTAAGAAACTTCCGCGTTTGTTAGTTTGACAAACACTAATCTGCAGATTTTCACTAATCAAACGTCAAACAGCAAAACTGCTTCTGGCAGTAATGCATAGAGTTTTTCGGCGCATCAATGCAAATTCCAGTCATTAATTCACCCCAACACTTTGTTCAAGAAACAACGAGTGCTGCGCAATTTTTGCAGTCATAGCGTCAAAAACTTGTCGCACTTGGATGCAGTGAGATAATGTATGTATGTGCGTCAAACTAATCGTCGACATGAAGAGCAAACGTTGCAGTGGCAGCATACTTGCAGCGTCAACAACAGTTGCGTTTACAGTCAATATTGCTCTTCTTGCTAGCCACATTATCGATTTATTGGCCACAATACGTTGAAGGAGCTAGTTACATTTTCGAGCGCCGACATTATATTAATGCACTTTGGCAACAATCATCTGCTAGTCGATTAGACGAGCACTAGAGTCACTGACATTGGCAGCGAAAAAGGCTGCAATTGCTCGACAAAATGATGGAAGTATGAAAGGGTCTTGTTTTTTCGGCAGAAAGTCACAGGGTCACTTAAACTTTATCAGGTCGTTTTACTTATATATGAAGGCTACACATATATTGAAATGATAACCTGAAAAATTTAATGGATTGAAAGACATTTGAAACACAAATAATTTTTGCTTTTGAAAAACTCTTCAAAATCATAATGTTCTATTTACAGAATGCTAGAAAAATTCACTGTTTTGTCAAGTTTTTTTTGCTTATAAATAAAAAAAGGACAAAAAAAAAGAAATAGAAATGTTAAAATTTATAGAAATGTTTAGAGAAGAACGGTTTTCATTTTCGTATTCAGCGACTCAAAATTAGTCCAAATACTACTTTTGTTTTAAGAGCAGTTTTCGTGTAGACAAGTGTTATTTACTGGGAAGATGGGAGCGGACCTACTGACCTACTACGGAAATGATTTGAAATGAACGTAGTTAGTACTGATCAGAATAAGGCAAAGTCTCTGGCGATCGCCAGAACAATCCTTAGCTTTGCGAATCCTCAACACTTCATATTTCCACTCGGAGAATTAATAAGTCCATTGTGATCCCAACTATATCCTTTGAGTTGTGTTCCAGAAACATCCCCGTTTATAGATGAAGAAAAAAAATCCATTTGATTTCAGCACATCTGCCGCTTTTGTGACTCTTTGTAGATATCTTAACTCCAGTGTCGGATTTTCCTGTAAGGCCGCCAGAGATAAGTCGATAGATAAAGGAGTCAGTGCATACAAATTTATAGGCACTCTTCGACCAATTTAGATCATTGTGATATTTTATGATTGAAATCTGCAGAACTGTAATCTTTGTATCTGCTGCCCTTAAGGGGCACAACTAGTTTGACCGCCTGAAAAAAGGAGATTTTTGTGAATTTTGAATTTTGAGAAGTATTGCATCGAATGTTTTAAAATGTTGCAGATATATTTATGCACAAATAATGAATGCAAAGTAATTTTTTCAAATGAAAATATTCGATTTTCAGCAAGTTATCCACCATCTCACCATCTCCTGAGTCTTCAAAAAAAAAACGTTCTCCCACTGCTGCAGTGATTGTAGCCTTCGCAGTGCCTGAAATCAAAAAAACCAAAAATTTTACTTAACTAGGTTATATTTCCTATACAATGACCCTCGGTTGTAAAAAAAAAATAAAATGCAACAAAACGGCGGTTTTTTGAAAAAAAAATTAAAATTTTGCTGAAAAATCTGATGGTTTCTGGCCTGGCATAATTATACTTTTCATCCTATCATTAAACTGGAGGGTCATTGTATGGAAAAACAAATACACAATAAGATAAAAAAAGACCCAAGTCGAACGGATGATTTGTTATCAAGTTACAGCTGCAGCAAATTTGAAAAATGTAGTTTTGAGAAAAACGCGTTTAACAATAACTCAGTTACGGCCGTCAAGTAACGCGCCATTCTAAATAATGAGAAGCTGCTATTTAGAAGGCTGTAACTCAGAAACTATTTAAGATTTTCACTTAAGATTTTAATATGTTATTTTTAAAGGTATAAATTATCGAAAAATGCAAAAACAAAAAAAACGAAATTTTCAAAATTTCAAACTAGTTGTGCCCCTTAATACAAATCTGAACTCCAGTATTGCCTTTCCTTGCCTGTGTGCCCGCCAATAGAATAAGTAAGTCTATAAATAAAAGAGAGTGTCCTCAGTAAATGAAGAGGAAAAGACATACTTCTGCCTATTTGGATCATTGTGATATTTCATGACTTTAGTTCACATCAAGTTTCGAACCATCTCAAACTATCTTGGGGCATATATGTAAATCTTATGATGTCAAACTGTCTAAAATGATGATGTCTATGATGTCTAAAATGTAAAATGCAGTAAATACGAATATATTGCCCCTACACCTTTTTTGAAAGAAACAATCACATGAAAAATCTCTGGTTATCACTGCAACCATCGCGACATTTTCTATTGCTTAACACTGGTTTGATATATGAAATCCCAGAAAGATAATATCGCAAGGAATTTCGAATTTGTTGGACGACATTGTACTGTCTGACAACTTTTAGGGCACATTCTATAGCTGATACCTTAGCTTGGCAAATCTAAAAGTGGCATTGAAGGTGTCTTTTGGTTTTCTTTTTTGATAATTTCATTCTGTTCAAACTACTTCTTCTTCTACATACATGTGACATAAAAATATTTGATGCGTTTTACTTATTTTATATATTTGGTTTGATCTGGTTGTACTGTCAGTGTTTTATAAAATGTGAAACAAATTTTTATTAAATAAAGTTTTTAATACACAAACGAGAACAATTTTGTTATTTAACTAAGTTACATAAAAATTTTACATTTTTCAAATTGAATTTTTTACATAAGTGTTTAATTGTCTTTCCTTGTTTAACTTGTGTGACCCTGTATAGTTACATCTATAAATCGCTGCTGCATTTAAAACTTGCCACTGGTGCATTGATTGCAAAATGTGCACACAAATCACTAAAGTAAACTTTTCGCTGCCACTCACTGCAAGCAATTGAGAAAATCTGCAATTCGGCTCCTTTGCCATTACATACAACAACAACACGATATCAAAGTCGCAGTGCCAGTAGCAGAAATGGCACCCTTGAGAAAATGTCAAAACGATTGACTTTGAAAATATGTGAGTGAATGTATTAGAGATGCTGGATATGTTGCGGATTCAGGGATTTATGGAATTTTCAGAAGGTGTTTTCTGGGATCTGAGTGATTGCAAAGTTTTTAGAAACAATCGATTATTTAGTGGATAATAACATACTATTTAAAATATGTATACACATCCTTCTTATAGTTTACTAGCTATAGTTGTATTGATCATAACTTACCTCAAATTCTCTTCAAAATGCTCCTCACATAAGATTCAGAGTGACTTGAAATTTTGTGCGTTCCAAGACTTACAAAATACAACATTTTCTTTTCGCATTTATGTAACGTAGTTCGTTGGAAAGGTACATCTTTTCCCGATTTTTAGTCAAAATTTTATGACATTTTGTTCACTGGAAGCGAAGTTATTGCGTCTGAAGTGACAGTATGTTTACATCATCGGTACAAAATTGAATAAAGAGCTAATCTTAAGTGTTGTTTTAAACTTGGCAAAATTTATACCGGAATATTTCCACTGATGAAATGATTTCATGACGAAGACTGTTTATCCCCTGGCCGAATTAATGTATACAAGGTGCGTCCCAAAGTAAACAGGACTTTTGCAATAGGGACGTTTCTGGTGGCGCCATCTATGTGTGAGGACATGCGTTGGAAAGGTACATCTTTCATTCACATACTGTCTAAATTTCATGACATTTGGTCTAGTAGACGCCGAAATATCCCGCTCAATGTGACAGTATGTTTTTAACTTTGGTACGAGAATGTCGATCGAACAAAGAGCTAATATTAAGTTCTGTTTTAAACTTGGTAAAACTTTTACCGAAACGTTTAAATTGTTAAAGCAAGTTTATGGTGATGATTGTTTATCCCGTGGCCGTGTTAATGAGTGGTTGAATCGATTCAAGAATGGTCGTGAAGACTTGAATGACGACGAACACGTCGGCCAGTCGAAATTTGTGATTACTGACGATGCCATCAAAACTGTGCGTGATTTTATCAAAATGCAGCCAAAATCATCATTGGAATTGATGGAAATGGAATTGAACATCTCCAAAACATCAATTGATCGCATTTTAACCGAACATTTGGGTCTCCGTAAAGTGTGTTCTCGCTTCATTCCGCACACTTTAACCGACGACCAAAAAGCGCAGAGAATTGAGCACGCAAAAGACATCGTTCGGGAAGCCAGACGTGATCCAAATTTCTTGTTCAACATCGTAACCGGTGACGAAACGTGGTGCTTTCAATATGATCCCGAAACAAAGCGTCAAAGTGCCGAATGGAAGCACCCAGATGAGCCAAATCCGAAAAAAACCCGCCGTGAGAAGTCAAAAATCAAAACTCATCTCATTTGTTTCTACGATTCAAAGGGAATAATTCATCGAGAGTTTGTTCCACCGGGAAAAACAATTAACGCTTTGTTTTATGTTGAAGTTTTGAAGCGTTTGGTGCATCGCATTCGTCGTATTCGGCCAGAATATCGCGAGGAAGGAAGTTGGCGTTTATTGCATGATAATGCACCGGCTCACAGAGCCCTAGTTACGACCGATTATTTGACCAAAAATCGCATTTTTACCATCAATCATTCACCGTATTCGCCTGATATGGCTCCCTGTGACTTCTACTTATTCGGTCAGTTGCATTTGCCGATGAAAGGAAACCGTTATAAGGACGTTGAGGACATCCAAAAGGCTTGTACCAACATTCTGAAGGCGATGCCGGCCGATGACCTAAAACACTCATTCCAAATGCTTTTGGACCGTGCAAAACGTTGTATCGAAGCAGAAGGAGAGTATTTTGAATAAATAAAAAGAATTATACAAAAATAATCATCCGTTTTCTTTATTTTATAAAAGTCCTGTTTACTTTGGGTTGCACCTTGTAGTATAAGCGGTTTAAAAACGCTCGACAGCACAGAAATGATGATAAACGTGTAGAAGAAGCCAAAAGTAAAGACAATGTTGATTTAGTTTAACGATTCCATAGAAATTGTTTACAAAGATATTGTTCCACCTTTAATGCACAATTCTACCTTAACGTTTTAACCCTTCGCTGCATAATGTTGCATATATGCAATGTTAACGTCTCGTTGATCCAGAAACTATTCTATTCAGCACATCAGCAGGTTCGCGCGGATTTGCACGCAAGTTTGAAGTCAATGGGCCCATTAAGTCAAGTTTCTCTTAATCCATTGTTGACCCAGACAGATTTTCATGAACCAATACTTGTCTTTGTTTATCTCATTTGAAGTGCTTTCATCATATTGTAAGTCAATAGACCTCTTAAATCATATTTTCCCAAACAAACACTTAACCCATCATTGACCCGTCAGATTTTATTCACAGTGCAACAATGAAAAAAAGGGACAAGGTCAAATATATCTCATTTGTTAGAGGACCTCAATACATAAAAAAGTGCAAAACGATTTTTCCCGGGAATTTTTTTTTTAATGCAGTTTAAAGAGCTGAACTGAACTAAAATTCGTAAAACATCAAAACCTTTGACTCAATGTCAAAAACGATAATTTTTACGTCAAATGAAAGCGAATGGTATGCATTTTAAGAAAACATATATTTTTTGGAAAAATTGAAAAGGACATAAACTAAATTTGTATCCTTGAATATCCTAAAAAACGTAAAAGCTAAAACTTTATAAGTAACTTCCAGCAAATATAAATTTCATGTAAATCACTTTTGCAGTTAAGACTCTACAACGTTTAAAAAATGACGCTTTGCTGCAGTGATGTGTTTAAAAGTCCGTAGGGACCCCTTTAACCTTTAGGTGCAAATTATAAAAAACTCAGACGTGCTGGACTATTACTTTGTTTGGCAAAAATGATCTGTACGACGCGTCGCGACTGTCGTTACTCTGTTGCAAAAGAAAAAGTTCGAAATTGTTGTACTGTGAAATTATTATTTTTTTTAATTGTCAACAAGTTTTGTTTATTTTCCTAATTTAATAAATTTTTTTGAATTTTGTGTCAATAATTAAACTTAAACTTATTTAATTTTTTATTATTTTTCAATTTTAATTTTTAATTGTATTTATTTTCCATTAATTGTTTGTTTGTTTGTAATAATTAAATTTAAACTTAATTTAATTTTTTATTTAATTTGTTTTATATTATTTTGTAAAAATTTTTTTTAAGTTTTTAATAATATGAATTTTATTTTTTTAGTTCATTAATTCCTGTTATTAATTTTTTTAAATTTTTTGTATTCTTGTGAATTTGTTTTTTTCATTTTTTATATTAAATAAGTTGTATTTATTTATTATTTGTAATTTTAATAATTTTTTTTTTACATTAATTATTTTTTTTTGTAATTATAATATAGCTTTTATTTTTGTTTTAAATTAGTTACATTTATTTGATATCTGCTAGCTGCTCATTAAAAACATCTCGAATTATATTTAGCATAGTTACAAAAAAACTGCAAAACTTCTTGCACAGATACAGGAATTCAACAAAATGGCATTTCTGCCATAAAAACTTGACAGGCAAAAAGAACATTTTGACAAAAGATTGTTTTAATCTACGAAAATAAAATCATGCAACAAAAGGGTTAAAGCGTAAAGTCAGATTATGGCGCAGAATGAAGTTTACGTTTGTTAAACATCCCACCTGATCAAGAAACACTTGTGGCCGATTTTTTGACTAAAAATTGCATTTCAATCATCAACCACAATCAGTATTTGTCTGATCTGGAACGGTATGACTTTTACCTTTTCAAACAAATATCATTATTGATGAAAGGAAAACGTTTTGAAAACATAGAAGCCATCCTTAAGGCTTATACCGACATGCTGAAGGACATTCGGGCTGACAATCTAAAACATTCATTTGACATGTTACAACTTACTCGACGTGGGATTTCCGGAAAAATATTGAAGCAGGAACCTTCGTATAATGGAAATGACATCCCTAACACACACACACACTCATATAAACGTATCTACAATATTTACATCGCTGTATGCAAATCGAGATATGTAAATGAATGCGTGCAGAAAAGTTTGTGTTTCTGTAGAGATGTCAATTGATGGCAACCACACAAAAGTAATAAAGAGTTTTTCATCTTCACAACTTGGCAAATAAGATATTGGCATTGTATTTGAATTGCAACAAAAAACAAAATAAAAAAAAGGGTTTTACTAGAAACGTTTATAATGTGTTTGAAAGGCGAATTTTAGGAAAATAATTGATGAAAATTTAAATCCACTAAAAATTAAAATTTAAAGGAGCAATTATTTACAACAATCAATAAACTGTTTGACCAAAGGATTTCAACTCTCGGTAGATAGTAACCGCAGTCTGATCTGCAAAGTTGTGCATAGATGAAATTCTAAGAGGACACACTACATGCAAGTATGTATTTATGTGTTGTATATACTTTTATATATGTTTTTATGTGATACACATAAATGCAGCTTATCGAAGAATTGAGAGTTTGTTGAAATTGCCCATCGCACATTGCCGCACTGCCACTGACAATGAAGCTGACAATGTGGCATTGGTAGTGGCATTGTCACTGCTCAAATGCAAAGAATTTCTCGTTATAGAAAAATGCAGCTTGCATTATTTAATTGTGTTTGTATTGTGTGGTTTAACAATGAAAATACTTGAGGCAAATGCTCAGCTTTGCGCTTTCTACTTTCTTCCATTTGTGCATCAGTTCATAATAAAATAAATTTACAAAAAAGCAAAAAGCAGAAATTTCTTTAAAGCTTTCACGACCAATGAGATATATTAAAAAAATCTTATAAGAAATTTGACAATTTTCAATAAATTTTCAAAACGCAAATCCTTCACAAAACTTTAACAATTTCAAGCATTTTTGAATTGGTCATGAGCGGGTTAAAGTATCAACAACTCAAAAGTTTTCCTTTACAAAATTAAATGCTCCTCTTATTTGCTGCATTTCCATCTATTTGCGATATCAGTAAAATGCAAAAAAAGCTTTAATAACAAATCCATAGCACACTTTTCGGCGTTCGCACATTCAACTCAACAATAAGCCATTCGATTAGATATAAATATGTATGAGTGTGCGCTTCCTTGTGCGCATTTTTTGTGCTATAAATCAATTGTTGCTGCTACCGATCATATATACAAACATATACTATATATTTATATTCATATACCTACGATACAAGTAAAAATGTGCCCAGGAAAATTGTTGACAATTAATTAACGTCCGTTAGCTGACTGATTACGATTTAATTGATTAAGTTTTTTATCTGCAAATAACGTGTTTGCCTCATATCGTTGCATATTGATTACTTAAGTATGTACTACTACCCCGCGTGTATGTTTGTATGTGTTCATATATATTTTTTTTGTTTCAAAATGGATTTTCCATGACGCAAAAATGTTCATAAATTTCATAATTATAGGGAAATTTGCTATCAATAATTTTGGAAGCGATACAAAAATTTGCTAAATTTATTGTTGTCTTTTATTTGGTGTTTCATTTTGCCAGTCATTTGCTGACTATGCAAAATGCGTTCCAAAGCAAGCAGAACTATTTGAAAATAAGAATAACAAATACTGTTTTAATGATTCATGATTTTTGTCACTGGGTAAACAACTTGGTTCATCAATTGCAATGCTTCACTAAAAGTTTTACCAGGATAAACATAACTAAAAATTAACTCTTTTAGTATGTTTTTGGTATCGATGGCATAAAGATGCAGTTACTTTAAATGCAAAAACTACGCTTCTATTTGTCAAAATGTTTAGAAATTTGGATCAGCGAAGGATCTACCATTTTGACGTATGCAACTTTACGAATCGCAGAGTTCAATTTTAAATATTAAAGGTTTCTCGTTCCAAGTTTGGAGAAGGTCCAATCTTTAGAGTTCTAGGCTTTAATTTTTTATATCAAAGATTTTTCGTTCCAAATTTGAAGATAGAAGATTCAAGTTTTAGACTTTTAGACAATAATTTCGTATTGTGAAGGTTTTTTGTTTCAACTTTAGAGAGAGAGAGAGAGAGGGAAAGCATTAAAGGTGTAGTTTTGTACATCGAATGTTTTTTGTTCTAAAACTGGAAAGAGTTCAAGCTTCTATTTTCAGGCTCTGGTTTTGTATATCGAACGTTTTTCATTCCAAGTTTAGAGAGAGTTGAAACTTCAAAGATGTCAAGTCAAGTTTTGTACATCGACGATTTTTGGTCCACGTTTGGAGAGAAAAAAATTCAGGCTTTAGAATTCCAGACTCTAGTTTTGTATATCAAATGTTTTTTTGTATATGGAATGTTTTGCATTCTAAATTTGGTGAGATTTCAAGCTTTAGAGTTCCAGGTCCTAGTTTTGAAAACCAGAGGTTTTTCGTTCCAAGTTGTAAAAAAATTCTAGGGTCAAGTTCTATGTATCAATTGTTTTCCATTCTAAATTTAGAGAGTTCAAGCTTTAGAGTTCCAAGCTCTGATTTTGTGTTTATATGAAAGGGTTTTCCTTTCAAGTTTCGAGAAAGTTCAGGCTTTATATTTCAAGGCTTGTTTTGTATGTCGAACGTTTTTCGTCCCAAATTTAGAGAGAGTTCAAACTTCAAATTTATCAGGTTAAGTTTTGAAGGTTTTTCGTTCCACGTTTTAAAAGAAAATGTTCATACCTTAAAATTCCAGACTCTACTTTTGTATATCAAATGTTTTTTTGTATATCGAATGTTTTCCTTTCTAAATTTGGTGAGACTTCAAGTTTTAGAGTTCCTGGTTCTAGTTTTGAAAATTAAAAGTTTATTGTTTCAAGTTTTTAAAGATTTGAACAGTTGTGGGCTCTAGTTTAAAATTTAAATTTGGAGAGAATTCAAACTTTAGAGTTCCAGGATCTGATTTTATATTTATTTATTTTATTTTGAAAATTGAAAGTTAATCGTTTCAAGTTTTGAAAGATTTGAAGAGTTTGAGGGTCTAGTTTTCAATTTAAATTTATAGAGAGTTCAAACTTTAGAGTTCCAGGATCTGATTTTATATTTATTTCAAACGGTTTTTGTTGGAGCAAGTTAAAATTTCAAAGCAGGATCTTTGTCCCACGTTAGGAAAGATTTCAAGCTTTAGCGTTCCAGGGTCTAGTTTTGTATATGGAAGGATTTTCGCTCCATGTTTGGCAAGAGAGAGTTCAAGCTTTCAGTTCCAGACTCTGGTTTTGTATATTCAGAGATTTGAGACTCCCAGGCTCCCAGGCTTTTGTTTGTTTGTTCGACATTCAAGCTCAAGCTTTGGATTTTCAAGGTCTTATTTTGAATATCTAAAGGTTGTCTTTCGAAGTTTAATGAGTTTCAAGATGCTGGCCTTTGATTTTTCGACTTATCAAAAAATGTTTAGGGTGCTGGCCTTCGATTTTTCGACTCTTTAAAAAATGTTGGACGCTGATTTGTTCTGAAATCGTTTTGCATATTTTATTTACATCCAATATATATACAGATCTGATTAAAATTGTGTTATATTAATAGGTTTGTCAAATAAATTAAAGCACCGCAAGACTGCAAACAAGTTGCTCAAGTTCCATTTTACACCGAATGCTAAGACCACACCCACCCATCTTCAGCACCGACTTTCACTCGCTTCACTCAATACTGCAGCTCCGATGTCACCGACGACGACACCAGCTCTGGCGAAAAAATCGTATATATGTGCTGATTATAATCGTAAAAGTCGGTGGAGCTGTCGTCATCGTTGCTCGCATCGCTGCACTCGACACCCTCATCCTCGTCATTGTTGCCCAAAATCTCAACGTCCACCGGCTTCAATACAACCGAGGCGCGCCACTGCGGCTGCGACCGATCGTCGGCGGGCTGCACCAGTGGGCCACAGCTGATGCGCGTCGTCGGCACCCAACCGAAGCAGTCGCAGCTCGCTTTGGGCGCTTCCGGCGGCACCGCAGCGCTGCCGCAGCCGCCATAGTTGACCGACACGGTGGCGGGCTGCTGCGTTTGGCGCTGCCGACAGCGTTCGCAACAGGTGCGCAGGCCGCACAGATCGCCGATAATTTTCACTTTGACGTAGAGTGCGCACTTTATGGTCTCGGGCAGGAAGGTGTAGAAGAGCGGATTCAGCACGCAGCTGGCCAGATGCAGTACGCCGACGCAGAAGTAGAGCATCCAGTGTGAGTTGAACGAGAACGTGCCGTACATGCGCATGATCAGAAAAATCCAGGCGGGCAGCCGAAAGAACAGAAAGACGGCCATCAGCAGCAGAATGATGGTGAACATGCGACGGTGACGCGACTCACGATTACTGCGACTGTGACTGTGATTGTGATTGTGATTGTGACTGTGACAGTGGCCGTGGCTGTGACCGTGACGGTGGCCATGAGCGGCCGTGTGTGTGTTGTGGCTGTCGGTGTTGTTGTTGTCGATGAGATTTGACATTGCTGGCTGGTTGGGTGTCTTCAAGGGGTCGCCGCTGGAGTCCTGCTGCAGTTCAGCCGCCTGGCACTGGCAGTTGTCCTTCGGTGAGTTGAAGTCGAGTTGCTTTTCATTCTCCTTTGAGTTGCACATTTCCGCTTGTTTGATGCCTGCTTTGGGCTGCATTTTGATGCTGTTTCTGTGCTTATGCAAGCTGCATTTGTGGCTGTATCGCAAGGTCCTTTTTGCGGATTTGTGTGTGTGTTGCTTTTCGAAAGAAACGCCGTGTCGGCGTAACCAAAAATTCTTGGCAATGGCCGCGTTGATGCAGATGAAAGCCACTATGCAAGGTATGAAGATGATGGCGAAGACAATAATGTAGTAGACGGCAACATCGCCCTATGCGAAATGAGAAGAAAGTGATTTGAGAAAAATTTGCAAAAGCTTTGATGAGTCTCGAGAAAATTATTTTTATTTTTATGAATTTTTTTTAATTATATCAGGGACCGTACCGGTTATGGTTTTTATCAAAAAAGTCAAATTGTAACTGTTATCTCTTAACTTTTATTAAAATAAATAAATTAAATTAATATAAAAGTTATTTTGTGCCTTTTATTATTTCAAGCAAAAATAACTGTTACTTTTGACTTTTATTTTATTTTATCGGTCAAAAATAACAGTTATTTTGTGACTTTTATTTTTTGGGTCAAATATATCAGGCAACTTGAATTTTTTCAAAGGCTGTTTGACCGACGAAAACACTATTGATATCATTTTTTTCGTATCGGCAGACCTCACATTCTGAGCTATAAGGCTTGTGCGATGAAAAAATGTTATCAATATTTTTTTTGATGATAAATATATTTCACTGAAAAAATAAAAGTCACAAAATAACTGTTATTTTTGACCAATAAAATAAAAGTCAAAAGTAACAGTTATTTTTGCCTGAAATGACAAAACACACAAAATAACTTTTATTTTTAACTTTTGTAAAAAAAAAAAAAAAAATTGTAAAACTAACAGTTTTATTTCACTGAAAAAATAAAAGTCACAAAATAACTGTTATTTTTTACTGATAAAATAAAAGTCAAAAGTAACAGTTATTTTTGCCTGAAATGATAAAACACACAAAATAACTTTTATTTTTAACTTTTGTAAAAAAAAAATTGTAAAACTAACAGTTATTTTCGGTACCTGAATTTTATGAATTTTTGAATTTTATGAATTTTTGATAGGAAAGCTTTGTCTTTATGCATGTTTGAAGTTTAGAGAATTCTAAGAAACTGCCATTTTTTTTATTTATATTTTAAATGTCTTCAGAGAAAGTAACAAAATCAATAAAAAAATTCAAAGAATGAAATAAACTGTATACAAATTTTTTATGAGTGTAACTTTCGTTAATAAAAGAATTAAAAACAATTTCATGGCACAACAAATTAGGAATAATTTCAGCCAAATTGAAGAAGACCAATTCGCAAAACAATCAGTCAACATTTGTCCTTGAAAGGGTGTAGGAGCACCCGAGGCAGTTAACAACTACAAGAAATGTTTATGAATTTTTTTTATTTTATTAATTTTTTATAGAAAAGCTTCTTTGTCTTTATGCATGATTGAAGTTTAGAGAATTCTAAGAAACTGATATTTTTCATTTATATTATTAATGTCTTCAGAGAAAGTAACAAAATCAAAGTAAAAATCAAGGAGATAAAGAACTATTCGAACAACTAAAATTGTATGAAAAAACCTGTTTACAAATTTTGTATGAGTGTAGCTTTCGTTAATAAAAAAATTAAAAACAAATTCATGACAACAAATTAGGAATATTTTCAGTCAAATTGAAGGCTGCTTCTATTGAAGTGTACTTTTAGGCGATATTTCAATAATTGACAAATTTAAAAATTACGAACGAGCAAAAATCAAATGGCATTTTGAGAACTAAATCTTTAAAAAAAAAAGAATAAAAAAAAATACATGACTTTTATAAACCTGTTTTTTATATTCAATGGTTAACTTAGTCTCATCAACGCTTCTGCAGTTGTGGTCTAATTTTAGGCGGCATTTCAATATTTTGCGATTTAACCCATTAAACTCTAAACCAAATTAAGTAGACTGTCTGAAATTAAGTGTCTGAATAACAATAGAAAAAAATTGCATTTGCCTCAGGAATGGCCAGAAAGAACCATTTCATTGTAAATATTCTAAAAATCCAACCACACACAAAAATCTAACCTTACGAACTGTATTGAATTTATGTCGTTATGATTTTTGCATCGTATTAATGTGACATGTTTCCACTGTACTCGTAATGTTCCCCGTAAATGCAATGCAACAAAATCGCTCGCTAATGACAGCGATAACTTATCGCATCAATTTGCGCACTCAATGATTTTTACGATGGCACTGCACGGACTCGTATCGGCCCTAAAGGCATTTCTCCAATGACACTGATTACAGTAGTCGCACACGCTGCACCATGGCCCACATCACACATGTCAATCGTTGGCCATACCTGATTGGAAAGGCACATGTCCACCAGCTCCTCCTGCTTGACCAGCGTATACGATAAATTCCGATGTGCCGCTTCCCACGTAGTCGCTGTGGTAGTGTCTATTGTCGGCTTGATTGTTGTTGCTGGGATTTTGGCCATCACTTTTGGCAGGACGGCCATTGAGTTGTCCATGGACGCTGCAATGGGAACAACACTCATTACCATCGCACCGTCGGCGCCGATGCGTTCACCATCGCTGTCATTGTTAACCTCGCCGCCCTCCACCACGCCGGACTCCTGCTCGAGCACGTACACCCGAAACAAATCGTAGACGCGAAGCACCGGAAACGCAATGCCCGCCGAGGCGATCCAAATGCTGAGCGTGCAGAGCACACAGCAAGTCGCACTCGGATTCCAGAAGCTAGCAACTGCCTTAATGGCAAAATAACGATCCAACGCTATGCCGACGAGTGTCATTGAGCTGGCCAGTATGGCAGCGGTGGTGACGAACGGCACAAAATGACACATGATGTGGCCCAGCACCTGCTCGAGGGGGTTGTGAGTGATGGAAAAATAAAAAAAAAACATTTTTTTGTTAGTGTAAAAGAAAGAGTTTCAATTAATTAAGTCCATAATCACTAAATACTTATTTTGTTTTAATTCTCTACATTTCAAGTTAAAAAAATTTACATAATTTTTCTATTTCTGAAAATGTCCTCGACAACTTCTAATACTAAAAAAAATTATATTTTATTTTCATGTTCTATATTTCAAGTTAAATATTTTGCATAATTTTTCTACTCTTGGCAATGGGTTTGAAAACTAATACCAACAAATTATTATTTAGCTTTAATTTTCTACATTTCAAGTTAAAAATTTTACATAATTATTCTACTTCTAGCAATGTCCTTGAAAACTTCTAATACCAACAAATGTTTATTTTGTTTTCATTTTCTATATTTTAACTTAAAAATTTTAAATCATTTTTCTGCTTCTGGCAATGTCCTTGAGAACTTCTAATATCAAAAAGGTTACTTAAGTTTAATTTTCTACATTTCAAGTTAAACATGTTATATAGTTTTTCTACTTCAGGCAATGTCCTTGAAAACTTCTAATACCAAAAATGTTATTTCACTTTGATTTTCTACATTTAAAATTTTACATATTTTTTATACTTCTGGCAATGTCCTTGAGAACTTCTAATACATTTCAAGTTAAAAATTTTACATAATTTTTCTACTTCAGGCAACGTCCTTGAAAACTTCTAATATCAAAAAAGTTATTTAACTTTGATTTTCTACATTTCAAGTTAAAAATTTTACATAATTTTTCTACTTCATAATTTTTCTTCTACATTTCTTCTTCTTTCTACATTTCAAGTTAAAAATTTTACATCATTTTTATACTACTGGCAATGTATTTGAAAATTTTTAATACCAACAAATTATTATTTTGTTTTAATATAGCAATAACTTATTAATTCATTTAAAATTTCTTAATTCAAGTTAAACATTTTATATAATTTTTCCACTTCAGGCAATGTCCTTGAAAACTAATACCAAAAAAGTTATTCAACTTTGATTTTCTACATTTCAAGTTAAAAATTTTACATAATTTTTATACTTCTGGCAATGTCCTTGAAAACTTGTAATACCAACAAATTATTATTTTGTTTTAATTTAGCAATAACTTATTAATTCATTTAAAATTTCTTAATTCAAGTTGAATATTTTATATAATTTTTCTACTTTAGGCACTGTCCTTTAGAACTTCTAATAGCAAAAAATAATTATTTTGTTTTAATTTTCTATATTTAAGGTTACACATTTCACATATTTTTTCTAATTCTGGCAATGACCTTGAAATCTTCTAACACCAATAAATAAGTATATTTTTTTAAAATAAAATTAAGTTTAAAATTTTACATAATTTTTCTACTTTTGGCAATGTCCTTGAAAACTTCTAATATAAAAAAATTACTGTTTTTAATTTTCTATATTTATTGAAATTAATTTAATTTTATTTAATTTTATTTTATTTTATTTAATAAATAATATTATAAAAAAAAAATTAAAATAAGAATTAAAAATAATTTTTTTATGGGCCAGTTACTCATGACACAGAACATAAACTTAACCATAAACATAAACTTAGAAAATTTGAGCGATTACTCAAAACTTTATTTCCGTAAACATAAACTTAAAAATCAGCTGATTTTCCTTTTTGACAGAAGGAAAATAAAACAAATTTAAAACGTAAATATGGAAGGCACAAACAAAATTATTGTTTGAATTGTGCGATATTTATAATATGTGGAAAAAAAACAAAAAGAGGGTACGCAGGTGGGCTGTCCGACCCGTCGTCCATTGCCGTTTTCGTTTTTGATTTGTTAATTTCTTTTTGTTTATGATTTTTTTTTTGTACGACAATATTGCCACTTCGATTTCTCCATCTCGTGAACAATCAAATTCAAACTTTTCGCGACATTTTTTTACTTGCTATTATTAAATGTTTGAGCATCCAACGACTAAAATTATTAATATATTTACGAAACTAATAAACATTGCAATCCATTTTGTATATTTTACAAATTATTTTAATTTGTTTACTTTTCAATTCATTCCGAAGAGAGTGGCAACATATTTTGCGTTTTCCGTAAACATAAACTTAGAAACAAGACGAAACAGATTTCTAAGTTTACGGTTAAGTTCTAAGTTTATGTTCTATGTCTCGGGTAACCAGTTGTACAGCTTTCGGGTATGCCAGGTCGTGCTAGCTGACAAGTAAAACTAAGTTGTTTTTTTTTACTTCTAACAATGAAACGTTGACCCTTGGAAACTTCAAAGTAAATATAATTTTTTTTTTTTAAATCACAAATTTTACAAAATTTTCATTTCCCACTCACCCAAACTTGCACATATTTGCCGGAGAACTGTCCGAGATAAGCCAACGACAGAAAGACAGAATTCAGCAAATCACTAAATGCCAGCGAAATCAGACAGGCGCGAAAAAACGGCCGAATTTTGCGACGAAAATTCACAGGCAACGTGCCAATGTTGCCCCACAACGAGAGCGCAAACAAGAACGAAACCGTCACAATGAAGCCGACGCGCACGTTCGGCGCTAACGTGGTCAGATCGGAGTTCAGGATGCCGGGATAATCGGCGATGGTGTATTCGTAGCGTTCACTGTCGCTGCTGCTGCTGCTGCCGCCACTCTCGGCGCTGGTGGGCGACAGCGTTGTTATTGGCGCCACGAGGCGTTGCACGCGTCTGATGAAGTCTATGCTTTCAGCGATAAAAGCCATGTTGGGCGCGTTGCAAGCTGGAAATCTGATGTGGATGCACAAACTGAATTTGAGGCGCACAAATCTTGCAGCACTGCGTCGAACGCAACGATAGTTATGTATGGAAATATGGTTGCAATTTTAAAGACGCGTTTTACTATCACTGAAAACGCCCAAAAGTAGACTTTTAGTTAAGTGCGCAATTCTGCTCGAAAATTAAATAAATACATATTTTTTCCATCACACAAAAATTTCCAGGGCTTTTCGAACATTAAGTTAAACCGTCGCTACATATTCCAGCAGCTATTTTCGCCATCGTGTCACAAACGCCAATGCCACAATTGGCTGCAATTAGCAGCTTGAAATAATTTTCATTGCTGCCCGAAAGTATGCAATAAATAGTTGGAAATAAAATTTGCACTCACTCGAGCGTTGCGTTAACGACCAACGCTGCCGCGCAACTGAAGCGCGTCGAATATCGAATGGCAGCTGTGCTCATTATCGCTCAACAAGTGTGTTGCGCAGCATAAATTGTGCTTATTGTTGTTGTTATTATTGCTATTATAGTCGCAATTACTAAAATACATGTTATCAGTGCGTGGCGTTGTTGTTGTTGTTGTTGTTGTGGCGTACAAGAATATTTATACCGCTATTAGCGTCAGCGCGTGGCACTTCTGCGGCGCTCCGCTGTTCTCCGTCACGCTGACTCGCGATGCTCGATGGTGGGTTATCGGGTCAACTGGTAAAATTGAATACCTACTACAATGGTTGTTGTTGTTATTGTTGTTGCAGTTGATATGGTTGTTATCTTTGTTTTTATCTTTGTTGTCATTGTTACATCATTCTTTGTTGTTATTATTTTATATGGACCGGTCTATCGCCACTGTCACTCAATGTAGTCGACGTCATGCACTGCCTTATCGACCACTGAAGCAATGTTTAGGCTCATATGAGTCATTTAGTTGTGTCTAATTGTTTGCATATGTTTAGGCTTGTCTGTAATAAAAAAAAGAATTGTAACGAAAATTCGTTCTGCTGCCCAACGCAGGCGTAATTCGTTTCACTGGATTCTGACCAAAAATTAAACACACTTAAATACATCAAAGCAGTTCACTATTAGTAGTCACTTTATTTAAAATTTTACACTATTTTACGTTTTTTACACTTGTTACTCTTTACACTATCTTTGCTACTCCGTGTTGCACCGTTGCTAGTCAAATCCAAACTTCCCCATCAGTATCGCCTTCATTGTTCCATTGCAATTACCATGCCCCCTAAAAGTATGCCAGGTGAGCGAACTATATTATTATCACAGTATTTTGTTTCGTACTAGCAATGGAATATTTCAAAAGCTTTAAGATTATCAAGAGTTTTCGGGATTAAAACGAAAAAAAATTAATTAAAAAATTTTTACTATCCAATACACCGTGCGACAAATATTAAAAAAAATGTTCACACCGGAAAAAATCTATATGGGCGTGAAACTAGAAACCAAATATAGTAATACTGCGTACTCAGTTTTTTTATTTCTACATTCTTTGTCCTTTTAAAAGGACTTCAACATTTTGAAGGGGATAAAAAATAAAAAAAATATAAAAATACTTACCCTCGTTAGAATTTGGCGACATGTATATCAAATGAAAGAGGAAAGGCTCACGAACTTAAATAAAATTAATTTTTTATCTGTTTGTAAAAAAAGGATGTGAAATAGGTCCTTTGAAAATTTTAATCCTTTATATCCTTGAATATTTATATAGCATTTTCTTGAAATGTAAGTATGATAAAACCCAAAATCTCCTTGATCACGTGTCAAAATTTCATTATTCTCGCGTCATTGATTTTATATCTTTTTATTATTTAAAATACTGATACTCAAATATTTTAGAATTTTTGTACTTAATTTGAATTGCAGCTTCCGCCTTTTTTTTAATAACTTTCGAACTAATAAAGTTAGAGTAATAAAATTAACGAATTCAGCGACCGTCGTGGGCAGACGACCTGTAGCTGACCTTTTACAAAGTCGCGATCGAACTTTCGATCCTTCGACTTGGTCTCGAACGGACCTCACAAGAGCAGTGCCAGTGCAAATTTTAAATACAAGTTATACCTCCCAGCAACATTTCCATACTTACCCGGAAAATTTTTACTATATCTACTTGCCAGAAATTTAACTGAATTGAAAAATTTAATTGTTAAATTCTAATTGTTCTAAATTAAGTCAGGTTTGTTATAAAAGGAACCTTGTCAATCGTGTAAATAGTTAAAAGCAATTTCGATTTAGCATAAGTTTCAAAAGAAAAAAAAATATTCATTTACATATGTATTGTAAATGACCTTCAAGAGTGTCTATGCGAACGCCAAAAAGTAGCAACATTTAACAACAACAAATTAACACTCCAGCAGCAACGAACGAGATTAGTGAGCAGCATTCACGATCAAGGGCCCTTCTTCGCGGCGATGTATGTATGTGAATAAAGCCAAAAACTTGTTACACTAACAACTCATAAGTGTCGCGAGAGATATGCATGCACTCTGCCTAATCGGTCGCCAGATCATTTTCGCAGTGGGCAATGCGCATTCGCATTTCTACTTTCACTCGATTCACTTCGCAGTCACTGCGCTGCATTCTTTTATATCTGTGACCATATGGAAGGGTAGCTTAAGTCGAAAATGTAAGTTTTGAGATATTTGAGAAATTTTGTGTAATTTTTATTCTACTTGATTATTGCAAAAAATCTGTTATTGCAAAAAATTGTAAATAAGTTTATCAGAGAAGAAAAGTGCAAGAAAGTGAAGGAAAAGTTTTAAAAAAGGTATTGGCAAATAGGAAGGAATTGACACTTTTACTCTTAACCCTCTAGCAGGCCAATTTTGTATTGCTGTAAAAAAATTACAGTTGATTAATTTTGTCATGAAAAAGACGAAAATGATATTAATTTTTGTCTCAGGCGAATAGTTTCGTCGCTAGGCGTGTTTAAAGGTAGCCCGCCTCCAGGCGGGGCTGCCGAACATACAGCATATTCAGATGCATAGAAGCACGTGCAGAAAAGGCAGGAACATCAAAAGAATTGATGATAAATGTTTGGCAATGTCATTTATTTATTGTGAAAAATAAAAAAGCAGTCTTTGGTGCTACTGAAACATAAATTTAAGTTGCATTTAATACAGCAAACCTGTGTTGATGAATGCAACCAGGAGATTTGAAAATTTTTTTGCCTGTCCTATCCAAAAACTTTGGCCAATGACCAATTTGGTCAAAACGGATCTCTGGTGGTGGTAAATACGTCTTAGCAGGGCCTGGATTTGAGGCTACAGTTGCCTTGAAAGGTCTTCCAGCCACCTTTTTGGCACTATTTACTTCATATCTGCATAAGACATCTGCTACTAAAATCCGAAAATCCGCCAATTCCTCAGTTTGGCCGTGGATTCTTCGATGAAGAAGATAGGAATTCACGAGAGTCATATCTATGAAATGATAAAATAGGCGAAAGGAAGTAGCTGCGTGTCTTGAGTCGAATATGGTAACGACCTAATGTATCATCCCCACGAAAAGCTATTTCATTGCTGTGCAGCTGCATACTGTTTCTTCGACAAGTTATGTTTTTCATAAACCTTCCATAAACACCATCACTGTTTGGTTCAAACGCAGGTCCTTCAATATCAAACTAAGGTAGTGGCGATTTTGCTACTCTCGGAGGTTTTACTTTTGAAAATACTGAAGTTGTTATTATCTGTGCTGATGTTGTTGGCTGTTGTTCCAATGGGGGGGAAAAGGCGTTGGTGTCGTTGATGTAGATGATACTATTGGGAGATTATCTGCACTGAGAGTACTTAGATTTAGGCTGATGTTAATAGCCCCTGCCAAATAATCAGTTGAAGTATTTTTCTGCAGTTCCAACAATCACTGGTCAATTTCATTTTCAAGTTCATTTGGGATCTTTTCAATATTTTCTTCATCGACATCCTCATCTTCGCTATCCTCCATGTCTATACTACTCTCCCTATCTGACTCAGAATCTATATCTGATAGAGTAAAAGTCATTATTTCTTCTATTTCTTCTGTTGTCATTTTATTTCTTTCAGATGCTTTCAACAATTTGCGTCTGGAGTATTTGTTTTTTTCCATTGTGGTATATTGTGCGAAAATTCGAAAATGCGCAAAACCTAATAAAAGCAAAAACCAAGACAGATAAAATATTGACCAGAATATTTGAGTTTTGACCGGCTTTTGCCTGTCTACTTTCCATTTTTCTTCTTTTCAACTAATCACACCCATTTCCAACTAGCAATAAGTACTCATAAACGGACAAAAATGTTGTAAAGTGTTCAATTATTCACAGTTTTTTAATTACTTTTCTATGGAAATCTATCTAAAAGTAAAATATATATATTTTTCAATACCGGCCATGCTCCCTTTCGAGTATAATAATCTCTAAGACAAAGCATCTTAGTGCAAGCTATGAACAAATTTGACGTAAGCCGGCAAGACCGCCTGCAGGCGATGTGCAAAAATTACTAAAATGGCAGCCCCGCCTGCAGGCGGTCTTGCTTTGGAGGGTGGTTGTAAGTCTCCCAATGAGTATTCTAATAAACAAAATCAATTACATACAAATAAAAATATGGGTTTACTTACTCTTCAAACTTCAAGATTTACTATTTTTTTTAATAAATTAAAAACTCACACTCGCGAAAATAATTGATTTCGTCCGAACGCACAGTGATTCGACTCCATACAACCGCGGGACAAAATTAGAAGGAGTGGTCCGTTCTTCATAAAATTTGGTATACTAGCACAGAATAAACAGTATACAGAAGGCGCATCTGAAATAATTTTGCGACTTCATTTCAGACGCGGGCGGGAGCAGCAAAGATGAGGAAAATGTATATGGAACCGAGAGACTTCGGCTATTCGAAGATATTCGCGATGACTTCGGCACACTTCTTAATACGAAGTCAGATTTCATAATTTGCTTTATGTTGATGTGGTCAGTCGTTCGCATAATTGTGTGCGCTGACTTCACATGCTTGGCTTTACTCGGGCACTTTGATATGGTGGTTGTTTTGGCAAAGCGTTCGCCAGTCACTTTTTCTTATGCACATTTTGTCTGTCCGCTTCTTGTTCTTGTTTGTAAAAAAGCAAGCGCAGAGCGAGGACGTGCCGGCGATTTTGTTTATTGTCATTATCAATCGAATCTTCGAGCTGAATGGTCGTTTTTTTGTTCATGCTGCACTTAGATTAATTGATATTAAATTTTGCAAATATTTAGACGTGGTTGATCCAAAATAAAAATTTGTACAAATATATTTACAAGGCTAGTTCAACTTGACTTGACTTGACAAATAGTCAATATGGTGAATTTATTAAGAATTGGGCTGTTAATACATGAATTTGAAAAATTTATCGGTATGAATTTTATTAGGCCAGAAGGCAACGTAGCCTACATGAATGCCAACATTGCACAGCAGAAATTCATGGTTTTGTTTTTGTATCAATAAGAACGCACACTCTACTGTACGCCTTTGCGAATTCACATGGTTCATTATTCATAGCAGAACCGAAAGCCATGGAAATTCAATTTGCTTTTCATCTTGTGCAGTTGCTCGTATTGTTTTCAATCGCCTCAGCGCATACACAAGCAACACGCACGTTTATTTTCACACGGACACACACCCTTGCATATTCGAATTTGCAAACGGTACGCCGCGGCGCGCCGTCTCGTGCCAATCAGCACAGCTCAGCTCGCAATTGATGTTCCTTGTCGAACATCCCAACAGAGAATGAAGGTGATCTTCGAAAATTTAAGTTTGCTGAAGCCAGCAACAAAACTTCGTATAGCCGAAGTACTACTGAGCCTCGTCCCCTTTACTGCTTCCCCCCGCATCCACAAACGGGCCGTACCGCTGAAACCCGCATAGAAAATTTTCTTTACACCAGATGCGCATTCTGTATATTGTTTGTTCTGTGATACTAGTTAACATAATCATGGTCTGCTGAATTGAAATCTCCATTTGGTTTTTCTTAAACTGTTGTAGTTTGGCAATGCCTGAGGCTTAATTTTGCAAATTTCGTCATTTTTGGAAAGCTATAGCACCAAATGTGTTGGCTAGATTTTTCAGATTTTACATTTAATCGGTAACGTCAACATTGATTATTCCATAGAGTAACGCAAATTGTATCGGGACACTCTGGTTTTGCAATAAAAACGATAATAATAGATGTATATTTTGCATTTTTGCAGATTTTACCATTTTTCGTGCTAATTGCATACTTTTAGGCATAAATAAAATAAATTTTTTCGAAAAATACGTGTTTAGACCACTTTTAAAATTGAATTATTTTCTGAGATCGGAAGATATCGGAGGATATAATTACATTATCCGACAAAGAAAGAATGCTTCTTAAAATAAAAAAAATCCAGGAACATACTTTCACATACTTTTTAGATATTTTCGTCTAAGTTTTGCCAATTTTCAGATTTTTAACTTAGAAAAATATTTTGAATTAAAAGTGAAGTAAAAGCCTACGCTTTGCAAATTTTGGGAAAACATTAAAAGCGAAAATGGCCACATTATTTCTTATTCTATATTGAAAGTTTAAGCAACTTCTTGGTAACCATGTATTTAAAAAATTTTTTTTACTCAATAGACTAAAAAACAAAAAATATGAGTTTCAATTTTTTTGTGAAAAAGTTTCAACTTTGAGCCGCTTTTGCACAGACACTAATTGATTTTTTGCACAGATTTTTTGGGGTTTTCTTAGTTGGAGATTTTTCTTTCAAATGACATCAAAATCGTTAAATTCTGAGACCATACATTTTTTGAATTTTGTCTATGGAACGAATCACTGTGGAACGCGGCAAATTCTCACTTCAAATGACTTTAAAACCAAAAGTCGCCTACTGATCTTCACAAAATTTATACCGTTAGTTAAAGGGAACTTTTCCAAATCATTATCAGCCATTATAAAATAAATAAAGTGCATGGCCTACTCAGCAAACGCATTTTGGTGTACCCCGCCTGGAGGCGGGCTTGCCCGCTAGAGGGTTAAGCTTATTTTCGATACTGAAATTTGCGTTTTACAGATCCTTAACCCTTTCGCTACAGGTTTTTACTGGGGAAAGTTAAAATTTTAAATTTTACGTCTTAGGCTTCTATGTGTTTATATTAGCCACATTCCATAAGAAATTTTTTAATTTTTATGCTCGGACCCTGTATTGTAGAATGTTTTTCTATAAGAACAACCACATCGTTGTGGCTGTAAAAATTACTTAAACATTAAACTTTTTACGCATAACGAAAATTTGAATATTTCTTCATTTACTTCAGCCAAAATTAAATAAAAAAAAGTATCTAAATTGAAAGCAAACGTCAAATTAAAAAGTTCTCTAATTTTGTCTGCTTCTTCTTCCTTTACTATGTCAGTTTATACCATTAAAAAAAGTGTATACTTCTCTTCTTTAAACTTTAATATTCAGTTTATTAATTTCGTATTTTTCCTAAAACTTCAAACTATTCTAAAGACCAACAAAAAAGTGTATTCTTTCAACCATAGAGGATGCAGACGTCCACAAAGTAGCATGTTGCCATATGGCAACAAAATAGCGAAAGGGTTAAGTAACTTAAGCGCTTCTATTGAAGTATAAACTATTTATTGCGTAGTTTTGAGTAAACACAAGATGTTTTATTCAAATATATGTAAAGATAAAAAATTAGATAAGGATTTTGCTTGATCCTAACCGAAACGTTGTAATTCAAATATAAAATTCATATTATAGTAATATGATATTGGTACATTTCAGACAAATTTGCCCTCAAAAATTTAAACATGGGTGGACCTACTGGGTGAGTTTTCTATAGGTATACTGAGTTCAGATCCACCAGCCGTTTGGTAAGATTGGCTCTAGTTTAAGAGAAATACGACTTTGAAGTTTGGTGATTTTCGTCAAGTTTGTCGCTTAAGACTTCGAACGTTTAAATGCTAATAGGTCCTAAATCGTTCCGAATATCGCTTTACTGTCTTCGGCAAGTTTGTAGATATTTTAACGACCAACACATTTGCTTAAGACACCAATCCAAAAAAAAATACATTCAAACAGTGTAATTGCGATATGTGCATTTTTTTGCGCAGCGCAACGTGGCATATGAGTGTCAATTATATGAGTGTTAATTATAATTAAATGACACTCACTCAGACAGTAAAGCGATATTCGGAACGATTTAGGACCTATTAGCATTTAAACGTTCGAAGACTTAAGCGACAAACGACGACGAAAATTACCAAATTTCAAAGTCGGATTTCTCATAAACTAGAGCCAATCTTACCAAACGGCTGGTGGATCTCAACTCAGTATACCTATAGAAAACTCACCCAGTAGGTCCCCCCATGTCTAAATTTTGGACTTGCACAGTGTTATTAACCATATTTTTGTGAATACATAACTTAAGAAATTTCTATAATTATTGCTTTATAATGATGATTCCTAATAAGATTTTTTTTACTTCGGCTATAACTATTATCATGCAATAAATATTTTTGAGTTACATAATAGCTCTTATAAGTAACAAGTCTATTTTTCGTTGTCGATAATCATTTTTTTTGGGGATTTTTGTTTTTTACATTGCTTCATAACTTTTATTTATGACTTTTTTAATTTACATTACCGATCACTATTATTTCGAGAATTTTTTTTACGTTGCTTCATAACATTTATTTAAGATTTTTTTAATTTACGTTGCCGATAACTGTTATTTTGAAAAAAAATTTGTACGTTGAATTAACAGATTTTAGATATGAATTGATTTTGAATTGTTTTAAATTGATAAACGCAAATTAACTGCAGAAACTTAATTTCCACCAAAAATTAAAAAGCAATTCATACTCAAAATGTGGTAAGGCAACGAAAAAACAAAACGTCTTTTATAAAAGTTATGAAGCAACGTAAAAAAAATGTCTTTGATATCATAGTTATCGGGAACGAAAATAACAAATAATCATAAAAAATATTATGAAGCAATACATAAAAAATTTTCTCAAAATAACAGTTATCGGTAAAGAAAATAAAAAAATAATAATAATGAAAAGTAATAATAATAAAAGTTAGAAAGCAACGTAAAATAAAATCCCAAAATAATAATTATCGACAACGACACAAAATGTTTCTCATAACAGTTTCTACGCAACGTAAAAATTAATTGTCGCAAATAACAAAAAATTTAAAAATAAAAAAATTTAAATTAAATTTAAAAAATAAAAAAAATGTGTTTCTCATAACAGTTACTACGCAACGTAAAAATTAATTGTCCCAAATAACAAAAAAATTTAAAAAATGAAAAAATTTAAATTAAATTTAAATTTAAAAAATTTAAAAAATTGTGTTTCTCATAACCGTTACTACGCAACGTAAAAATTAATTGACGCAAATAACAAAAAATGTATGTGGCATTGTAATAGTTGCATTGCAATTATTTTCCTAAAAAACTTATAATAGTTAAGTCCCTAGCAAATTTGAGTTGTTATATTCATTCAAAAATTTCATCAGCTTCAGTTAACACTAGAATGCCCAAGGGAATCATTTTGACTACTTTGAGGTCTTTTATTGTAAATAACTTTAGTTGCATCGCTTTCTAAACAAATATCTTAAGTGACTTTTATTAGTTTTTAAAGCTAAATGGAATAAATAATAATAATAAATAATATCCCATTGATGTGCAAAGTACGCCATTATATTTTAGTGAATTTTCTTTGTAAACCATAACAAATAAAAATGGAGTACTTATTTTAATTTAATATAATGTGCATTTATTCATATTAGCTACTTGAAAACCAATAAAATTTTAAAAAAAGTCAGTAAACAATATGGTAGTCAAAATGACTACCTATGGGCATTTTAGGTAGGTCAGATTTTCGGGCATTCTAGTGTTAAATCTGGGTGGCAATATGTCAATTAAATATTGTTTCTTTTTTGATTAATTTCATTAATTTCAATTGGTGAAAAATACCATTGTATTAAATTATTTTTACTTATACATAGAGTTTATGCCTCTTTTTCTAAAATTAATATTTCTGAAAGAATCATTTTCATCTAAGGAACTTTTAAAGTAAACGGTTTCAAATTCTTTTGTAAATCGTAAGAACTTTATATCAGCCCAACTATATTTCTGCTCATCATTTTCCACCTTTCACCATAAAAATAATTCCTTAGCAGCATTTGCGAAATAAAAAGTCAAGTCGAATGCCCATAAATTTCTCCTTTAAAACTGTGTCTCCTAACATTTGTATCCTTCAAGAAGCAATTCAATGCTTTGCATTAATGGGAACTCAGTTGCGCAGCACTCTTTCCAAAAACAAGTAGCATTTCCAAATTTAAGATATTTTTTTATTACTATGTTTTCAATTATTTTACTAAAATATATAATTTTTCAATATTTTTCATGAGGATTATAAGAACCAAAAAACAAATATTTACTTGTTTTAATACTTTGTGCATGAAATTATTTTTCCAGCTTTGTATGTGTACTGCAGTTTTGCAATTTGTAATGCAATTTTAATTAAACGCAAAATGTTGTATGTGCTAAGTATAAAATCATGTTAAAAAAAACTATGCCTTAAAATAAACATAAAATTGATGAGCATAGTTTTTCAATTGAATTTCAAAAATTAATGCTATTTAATTCTCCCATTTGAGTGGCATTAATTTTTTTTTTTGCTTTTGCAATGCATTATTTACTATAGCGAATATTTAATTGGAATTTTTTTGTTTGCATATCAGAATTTAGTAATATTTAAGTATACAAATTCTATTGGTTTTTCAATAAAAAAGTTAAAAAAAAAATTCAGTTCAATTGGTTTTGTTCGGATTATGTTTTGTATATTTGGTCAGTGGGTACAAATATTTGTCAAGTGCACTTTGGTGCTATGCGCCTTTTTATTGCATACTTTTAGGCTGATTTTTAAATTGCCATACTGCAACACAGTCCACGCTCCTTTGTGGTAATCAACTAATCCTCGTGTTTCAGCCTAATTAAGTGGCTGCCGCAAAGTCAAACACCCACACTCACCGTCTCTTTGCCATTTAGCGTGCATCGGATTTAATTTTCATTAATTGTGCAATTTAATTGTTAACCTCAAAAAGCCAAAGCCACAACACGAGCTTAACCTCGTGTAATGCCGATGCGCACACAAATGTAATCAGCGGCAAAACATGACAGCAATTACACCAACGCGCCAACCGAGCGGCATTTACATGCGCCAACGCCAACGCCAACAACTGCAATTGCCCCATCACATTTGCACACGCAATGCAACCAACCAACCAACCAATGGCGACCTATTCGGCGTAAAATTGCAACGCCAGACGGCGTCAGTGTGCGGAAATCGGCGCAATTTCCATTTCCATTTTCGCTGCAGGTTTCTAATGAAAATCGCTTAATTATTCGACGCATTAGAGCAAATGTTGTCAGCATAGTTTTAGGCGTTTTTCAGTCAGTGCCAAAACAACAATGGACAATGCACAAAATCCTGCTACAACAACAATGTCTCTCTTCAACTGGTCGTTAAATGGATTTCCATGACTTTATTTTTGTTGCTGTCACAACTTGTCAACGTCACATTTGTCATAAGCGCCTGCAAGCAATAAGCAAACAAAACCAAAAACAAAACCAAAATAATGCCGAATATCAGTGGCAGCAATTAGCGGCGCATATTTGCATTTCACTGCGCCTGTTTATGGCTCTGTCGCTTAAAGCTGACTGACCAAACGATTTTGTTGTTGGCAATTTGTCATTTTGCGCAATTTTCATGCAATTTGCGGCATTGCATTTCATTTAAACTTGTGTAATATGGTCGTTGTTGTTGTTGTTGTTGTTGTTTTTGGTTGTGAAAAATATTTGCAAATTAATCAAAAATGCTGTCGTTTAGCTCGTGCGCGCTATTTGCTTTGACTATTTTATGTCGAGTATTATTGCTCTGACTGCTGTTGTTGGCGGTATTTTCGGATTAGCTGTGATTTTTGTTTGCTAAATTTCGTATTTAATTAAATATTGCAAAGCACCACAAAAAAAACAACAACATAAACATAACAAAAGTGCCACCGGTGCGCACAGCAATGACAATCAACTGCAATCAAACGGTGCGCAACGGAGCGTATGAGTGATTTTGTTAATTGAAGTGCATGTATACGCACAATTTGCCAATAATCTGATGCGAGTATTGGATTTTGTATGCTGTAATGTGGATTTAATTTTAAGGTAAAAGCAGTCGCCGCTTTAGTGTAAAGTTTAAATTTAAAGTTGGTGCAATTTGCTATGCTGAAATCTGAAATTTGTATTTCGGAACGAAGTGAAGAAATTTCATGTAATGTAGTCGTGGGTAAGTCTACGAGTGCAACTACTACCAATCATCTGGTGTTTTATATGCTCAGGTATTGAACCAGACCCTCCTGCAATCTTTGCATCAGAACCTCTTCACCGAGACTATGTTTTCACAGAAATTTTGCACGTCTGCGTGTCAGGTCATTTGGAAATAAAGTGTTCCTGTATCTACATTACACATGATTTAGTGCACAATTTTTCGATTTCAATGCTGCGCAACCTCTCATTTTATGCGGTTGGGTGAAAAAGTGCATGAGCCAAAAAATGTCGAGGGCAAAGTTACACAAAAAAGCTGGGAAATTCGACAAATTGCTACACAGCTGGTCAGAAGTTGCTCTTAGAGGGTTAACATCTATGACTGACCCCCACTAGTTATCGCTACTGAACATTTCTTTCAAACGTATTTATACCCCATCTCCAACCCTTAATGGGACTCCCATACAAAATGGTCGTTTTTTATAAAATAGGCTCCCACTGCTCCCAGGTTACCCCCAGACGTGCCAAATGCATGACCGACATCCATTTATTTTCCCTTCGGAATGTTTCTTCCAAACATACCTACCCGCTATCTCCACGTCTTAAGGGAGCTGCCATACAAAACTGGCCATTTTATATGCAATTGGCTCCCCACTTCTAAATGGAGTAAAGTTAGCTAGAAAACATCGTATCTCGAAAACTACTGAACCGATTTGAATGATTTATTTAGCGATCTACAACATTCTTGAGTGCAAAAACTACAAAATAAATTAAAGTTCAAAAGTTCACCACCAGAGGACGTCTCCCATACGATCGGATTTGTGAGGTTGTCAACTTTTGGGTTTCTACAAAGCAAAAATCAAAATGTATTGTCGAAACATCATAAACCTTCCCATTTCGATTAAATTGTAACTTTAGATTAGTGTTAGGTTTGATTAGGTTCAGAGGGCGTGCATGCAAAACCCGTAATTTTATGCTGAGGCATCAGTGCCTATTGTGAGTGCCCTCTATGACTGCCAGGAGGAGGCACTTCGCTCTAACTGGGGTTCCTGTAAAAAGTTAAGGTGCTGTCTTTGTTAAACCATCTGCTTTCTCAGATCAAATTGAGAGGTCCGATAATTTTACTATAGTTATCTTTGTAAGGCCTATGAGGAGTGTAGCTATCCAAAACTTTTAATACTGAAAGACTGCTCGAGAGTATCGGGAACTTTGTTCTTATGGGGGCTTCCTTTAGTGATAATTCAAACTGCTTCTACTAAATATCGCATAGAGCTGAGCTTGGAATAGTTATTGAGGTATCATTGCTTAGTGAAAGGAATGTCTTGACTCTTGGGCCCACTATACCAGCCCCCACTCCAGTAGATGTTTTGGAACCTTTGGTCTACCATTTCTGTTAGTCGTCGTTTAACCATACTGGATTGATGTGCCACTTCTTCTTAGTTGGAAGAAGTAGGAAAATTGGGTATCTATGTTGAGTTTTTTTATTGAGAGTGTTCTGTCCAGTGGCAGCCATAGTGCCACTTCCTAGGCGCCGAAAGTATTTGAATTTTGCAATTTAGTTTTTCTGATATCTTCTGCTTCAAACTTGTTCTCCAAGCAAAGATTATGTTTGTCTGTTTGATGTTAATTTTGAACAGAAGCCAGCTATATGTCTGAAGATTCAAGGTCCGACAGCGTAGTACCATTTCTGGCCAAAACGTCAGCTTTGTAGTTATCGCTGATGACTTTTTGATCGGAGACCCATTTTTAATTGAACCTTCTCATACTCCAATAAGTTGTTCAAGTTGTTGCGTTACCTGGCAACCAGTTTCAAGGTGACTTGATCGCCACTTGGCTCTCTGAAAGAATGCAAATAGGGCAGAAAGCGTAGCAGAGCTCTAAAGGACATCCAATATAAAAATGTTTAAACTTGCAAACTTCCCTTTCATATATTTTCAAACATTTATTACATTTCCATTTTTGAAATAAAATACCATTAGCATTTTTTTCGTAATTCTTTTTATTTTCTTGTTTAATATTAAATATTTTAATAGAAACACCAAAGTTTTTTATTTTCACGGCAAACATTTACTATGCCACTGTCACTGTTTATAGAATGGAAATGCGAACAAATTCACCAGTGTAGAATTCCTAGAATAAATACAGTTGCCAGGTCGATGGACTTGTTTGTGTATGCTGCACAATTGAATAATAAAAAAATAGAGCAGCAAATTTGTTTTACATTATTTTTCATAGCATTCTCAGATACTTGTGGTGGATAGTTGTTGCGGTTTTCTAGTACAATTTAAATAAATACTGACTGTGTAAATTGTGTGCAAATAGTATACGAATTGTTATTGTCAATTTATGTATGTATCTTGTTTTATTTATCGTTAAGTTTTACTTTTATTTGCGCCAAAAGCGAGCGAAATATTAACGAAATTTCAATTTCCGAGGGAATAAAATTTTGGTATCAGGAAATCAGAAAAAAATTAAAAAATGAGAATTATTAAAAAAATTTAAAAATTATTTCGTTTGAAGCAGAAATAAAAATTGAGCTGAAAGAAATAATGTTTGCATTTAAAAATTGAACTTTTATTTGGCAATTTTTTTTTACAAATGAAAATATAAACTTATAATTAAATTTTTGTACAAAGATTTTTTACAAAAGCTTTATTCAGAAATTAAAGTAATTTTGTTTACATTGAAATCTTAATACAAATGAAATGTGGCTTTAAGCGCGACTTACAAACATAACAACTAACAACTAAAAACACTAAACACAAACACGCAGCAAATTTTTAAACACAAATCATATAAACAAATCATGAAACACACATACTTATCTAGCATAAGAATAATCTAGCAGAGTGGCCATCACTGCTTCAAAAGCTCTGTTTGGACTTAAGTGGCCAGCTTGAAGCAAATATTGCAGACTTTATGAACTGCCAACAGCGCCCATTGCAGACGTGAAATAAAATATTTTACAGAATTAAATTTCTGGCTTATGGATTGAAGCTTAACTTAACTTAAGCTTAACTTATGAAAGTAAATTTGAACTAAAGCTTTCAAAGCTGCGCACGTGCACGCGTCTTATGAATAATGGGCACATGGTTGCTTAGCAAATTATTTTACAGGCTTACCATTATTTTTTTTCAAATAAACATAAAGGATCTTTTTGAAGACTAACTTATAGAATTTAAGTGGGAAACTAAAACAAACTTAAGTAAAATATCATAATTTAAAAAATAAGTGAAGACTCATGTAAAAAACTTTAGTAGAAAACTTCAATAAAAATAGAAGCAAAAAATTAAGCAAAAACTTAAGCAAAAAACTTTACCAAAAACTTAACCAAGCACTTTTACAAAAAAAAAAACAAAGAAAAACTGAAACAAAATTTTAAGTACACAAAACTTTAGTAAAACCTTACATATGTAAAAACTTAAGCAAATAAAACTTAAGCAATACATATATATTATATATAGTGGCACACGTAAGGGAGGTTTTGATGGTTCAAATACCCTAAAATATTTGTTGGGTACAAAAAATGTGGTTGGCAATTATGGTTTCAAATAGTATTGGGCTTTAAAGTCGTGTACGGAGCCCCGCCCCCTCCTTAAATGAAATCCTGTGTGCGCCACTGTAACCTAAATTTTGTATGTACGCATTTCTATAGATGAATTGAAGTTCAAAGAAGAGAGACTTGAAAAAATCATTTTAAAAAATTAACTGAAAAAAGTAAAAACTTTAGCAAAAAATTAAATCACATATTTTAATGTTTACTGTGCACAAAACTACTTTTTATGAATTAATAATTGAAACCTATTGTTTTTATTATTTTTTATTAATGTAAAAAATAAATAAATTGGAACAGAAACACTTTGATAAAATGTAAGAACAACAATTTAAGTAAGCAACCGCAATAAGCACCAAAAAATTATATAAAATTGAAAAATTTAAATATAGTTTGACCTTCTTGCAAAAATTTAGTTAGAAACCAAAAAATTCAAAATTTCAAATGAATTTCCTAAACAACTGAAAGTTTACTAAAGTTTAATTTGGAAATTTAAAATACATTTTCTAATTAACCGATACTTGACTAAACTTTGAGTTTGAAATTGAATTTAATTAAAATGTAATGTAAAATAAACCTTAAAACTACTGAAAGTTTACTAAAGTTTTAATTTGAAATTAAATTAAATTTTAATTTCAATCACATTTTAAAAAAAATTTTCTAAACAACTGAAAGTTTACTAAAGTTTGAGTTTGAAATTAAATTTCATTTTGATTTAAATTAAATGTAATATAAATTTTAATTGAACTGAATCTCTACTAATGTTTGGGTTTTGAGTTAAGAAATTAATTAAGTTTAAAACAAATTCTCTAAACATCTGAAAGTTTACTAAAGTCTGAGTCCGAAGTTAAATCGGATTTAAATTAAATGTAAAATAAACCTAAAAAACTGAAAGTTTACTAAAATTGGGTTTTGAGTTTGGAAGTTAGTAAAATTTCAAATAAATATTCTACACAACTGAAAGTTTACAAATGTTTAAATTTAAAATTAAATCGAGTTTAAATTAATTTCAAAAAACTTTTTTGAAAGGTTACTAAATGTGAGTTTTGAAATTTAATAAAATGTAAAATAAATCTTCTACACAACTGAAAGTTAAATTTCAAATACCTTTTAAAACAACAGAAAGTTTACTAAAGCTTCGGGTTTCAGTTTGGAAATTAATAAAATTTAAAAAAAATATTCTATACAACTGAAAATTTACTAAAGTTTGAGTTCGAATTTAAATAAATTGAGTTGAATTAAACTCAAAATAAGTTTTAATGCAACTGAAAATTTACTAAAGTTTGGGGTTTGAGTTTGGAAATTAATAAAATATAAAATGAATTCTCTAAGTAACTGAGTCACTAATGTTTGAATTTAAAATTAAATCGAGTTTAAATTAATTTCAAAATACATTTTAAAACAACTGAAAGTTTACTTAAAGTGTGAGTTTTGAAATTTAATAAAACTTAAAATAAATTTTCTAAATAACTGAAAGTTTACTAAAGTTTGAGTATGAAACTAAATTTAATTTTAGTTCAATTTAAAATACAACTGAAAGTTTACTAAAGTTTGGGTTTCGAGTTTGGAAATTAATAAAATTTAAAATAAATATTCTACACAACTGAAAGTTTACTAAAGTTTGAGTTTTGAGTTTAAGTCGAACTTAAATTAAACTCAAAATAAATTTTAATGCAACTGAAACTTTACTAAACTTTGGGGTTTGAGTGTGGAAATTAATAAAATATAAAATCAATTCTCTAAGCAACTAAAAGTTTGCTAATGTTTGACATTAAAATTAAATTGAGTTTAAATTAAACGCAAAATACATTTTAAAACAACTCAAAGTTTACTAAAGTCTTAGTTTTGAAATTTTATAAAATGTTAAATAAATCTTCTACACAACTGAAAGTTTACTAAAGTTTGAGTTAAAAATTAAATTAAATTTTGATTTAATTTAAAATATATTTTAAAACAACTGACATTTTTCTAATGTTTGGGTTTTGAGTTTGAAAACTAATAAAATTTAAAACAAATTTTCTACACAACTGAATGTTTACTAAGGTTTCAGTTTTGAGTATAAAACGTAATAAAATTTAAAATAAATTTTCTAACAAACTGAAAATTGACTAAAATTTGGGGCAATAAACAACTGCAACAGAATATTTTAAGTGGAAATTGCGCATCAATCAATTACATATTCACTGAAAGACTTAAGCTCGGCTGTAACTTAAGTTCGAAATTTTAGCAAAACATATAAAATATAGGAATATAAGAATCGAGAGTGAAAAACTACGCAACAAAAGGCCCAAGAAGTCTAAGAAGAAAAAGAAGATGAATGTAAGTATAGGAAATTAGTTTTCACCTATTTTTCACATTGCAGAAAAATTTTGTAAAAAAACTTTAGCAAAAACCTTTAGTAACACTTAAAATAAAATTTCTATTTGAAAGATTACTAACAATTTTTTTAAGTCAGCAAGCAACGAAAACCAAAACTTTTAAATTGAAAGTGCACCAATTGGTTATATAAATTTACTTAAGCTCAGCCGTAACTTAAGTTTGAAACTTTAGTGAAAAACTTAACGGAACAGCTTAGAGGAAAACTGAAACTACTAAACAGAGAAATTAGATAAAGTGCATTAAAATTATGCTTTAGTGAACTTAAGTTCTAAACTAAAGCTCAGAACTTAAGTAAAAAAAGTTTTAAATTTCAATTACAATTTTTAAATAAAAAAAATCATTTTTTCAAAAGTAATTAGAGATGCAAAAAAATGTAAAATAAATAAAGAAAATTGAACCAAATTATTAACAGTTTTTTATTAACAGTTTTTGAACAGAAACTTAAGCGAAACAAAAAAGTTCTACATGCGACAAAACAGAAAACCGAAAAAATTAAGTACTTAGATACAAATAGAAATTAAGTGAAAACTTTAAGGAAAATTAAGCGAAAACTTAAGTGAAAACTTAAGCTAAAACTTGAGTGATAACTTAAGCTAAACTTAAGCCAAAACTTGAGTGAAAACTTAAGTGAAAACTTAAGCCAAAAATTAAGTCAAAATCTAAGCCAAAAATTGAGTAAAAACTTAAGTCAAAACTTAAATAAAACTTATAATAAATAAAAACTTATGCAAACAACTTACATGCAAAACTTAAACTACTTTTGGAAATTTCTGAGGCCTGTGCATGCTTTCACTGCATAACATTTACTTCACACATTTCATGCGCGCCGCCCAACAACTGCGGCACTTCACAGGACACAGTCCTCACGATTCTACAATTGTACAGTAAATTCTACAATACAATAATTAAACTTTTAGGCAGCGAATATATCTTACAGTTGTGGTATTTGGGGGCAAAGTCTTTTAGCGCTTCTATGGTATAAGTGGAAATCATTATAGTATAATATTATTGTTGTTGTATTATTAAGTATATAATTTTTTTTACACAGACGGATTCTTTTCTCATTATAGTATTTCGTTTACGGCTAGAAGCTGTCGGCATGCTGTACTTAAGTGTTATAGCTTGAGCTGAGTTCGGCTGGCTGCACTGTCCTCAAGGACGTTTCCTATACTTAAGCATAGTCGTTGGATACTTTCACACCTCGCATGCGTCTCTCGAATGCGTTGGCTGCCTGCTCTTTGCTTATGTTTAGCCTTTAGTAATCTTCGCGCTGCTCGCGCGAATCGAAGATCTCATTGTTGCACTGTTGACTCATGGTGACGCGTAACGATTGATACGGCAGTGGTTTGCCTTCGCTCAGATTTGCCGTCACATAGATGAGATACGTTTCGCCAGATGTCAGATTGAAGATTGTGTGCGTTTCGAGTGGTGGTGGACTGTGGTAAAAGATTGGGGGAGAGAAAAATTATGGAAAGAAATTTTTAGGTATAAAATATTTCGGGGAACTCTTTTTTTTCTAAAGAAAATTCTCTGTGTGGGTCAAAGTGAACCTGTCATACAATTGGATCACAGTGAATTGTGTGGTGTTCCAATGTCCTTGACCGTGATAAAAGGAGAAGAAAAAAGTAAAGGGACAAGCGTTGCCTCCGGGGGGGAGGAAGAGTTTTTCCACAAAAAGTGAGTGCGATTATTGCATAAAGGGTTTTTAGTAGTGTCCGACCGAGGTTGAATTTTTGGCCGAAGCCGAATATTCGGCATAACTAAAATAAACAACATAAAATAAACTAAAATATTCGGCCAAAGCCGAATACTAATAAAAATTCGTTTAACCCTAGTTAGATAACGTTATTTTTTGTACTGAAAAGATAACGATACGTCTGAGAGGCGTATGCTAGTTTATATCCTTTTAACAGTGTTGTTAGAAGGAATATTGATAATTTTCTTATTGACATCACTTATTTCATAAATTTCTGTTAACATTAAATCATTTTTGAAGTAAAATAACGTTTGTTTAGTAAAATAAAAATTAAATTAAAATTGACGATTGAGAGAGAGAGAGCAAAAAATTCAAAAGGCGTACGTCTCGCAGACGTACCTTATCTAAGCAGGGTTAAGAAAAAAATTTATAAGATTTAGCCGTTCTTTATTTAAATATTCATTCCTTAGTTCAACTTAAGGATTATTAAAAGAATAAATGAAGAAATATATATTTAAAAAAAAAAAACTGTCTGAAAATTCAGTTTCTAGCAAAAACAAAAAAATCTTAACAATTCAATATCATTTTTATTAATTTTTATTATTTTAAGAAAATAAATTGATCAAATTTAGCCGTTCTTTATTAAAATAATCATTCCTTTGTTCCACATAAGGATTAATAAAAAAATAAATAAAAGAATATAATAATATATTATATAATATATTATATAATATATTATATTAGTCCTTAAGATATATGTTTTTCAAAAAATACTATTGGAAATTTCCAAGGATATTCAAGGATAAAGTTTTAAAAGGACGTTTTCAATACCTTTTCGTCCTTTTGCATCAAAACATTAAATATTCTAGGATTCTAAGGATTTTTCTCTTTCATTTGATACCCATATTGTTATTCTACAATGCACTAAATTTTTAAAATATTTTTTTGAAATAAACATGTCCTTGAAATTTCAAAGTCCTTTTAAAAAAAATCCTGACGTCAGAGAGAAAAACAAAAACTCAGTTTTACTATATTTGGTCCTTAGTTTTTCGAGTATACCGATTTTTTCTTGTGTCAATAGTCCCAGTAGTCCCGAAAGGGTTAAAGATCAAAGATTCAAAATTCACCAGCCATCATAAACATTGATAACCTTTTCAACTACCAACACACAAAACACACAAATGCAATAAACGGTTTATGAGAATTATGAAATTTTATTGTTGCCACTCACCTTTTGGCGCGCTCGTTGCATTTCATCGAATCGAAGAGCGGATGCTGTATGACGCGTTTGCCAAAGTCCATGCAGTAATTTGTGTAATCGATGGAGCTGCGATTACGATGCGGTAAATTGAACACAATTATGCAGTAACTGCGGTCAGCAACAGCAACAATAACATCGCACGAAACGCCAGCAACAACAATCGAACAACAACAGGCAGCCATTTTGCAACACATTTCGCGAAATGGCCACAAAATGAATGCAGCGTACGCCGAATAGTCGAACGCGCAGCACAAAGTGAGTTGGTGTATTGCAGCGTTGTTGTAATTAAAATTCAGAGAAGAACAAGAGAACGTTTTTTGAATATGAAGAACTGAACGAAATGGTAGCAAACGATGGGTGGGGAGTGGGTGAGAGGGAAAGGAAATTGAGGGAAGGGAATTGTTGCTTTCAGCATTTGCGTAAAATTGTTGCCAATTGTTATTGTAATTAATGAAGACCCAGTGTGCTTAATTAAACAAAACCCACAACGGTAACCGGAAACGGAAGTGGTTGGATGTTGTGGCTGTGACTGCCACTGCGACTCACCTCATTGTGCGATTCTCCGGCGAACTGTACCACGCAATTGTGGTCGACTCGCAGTGCGTGCGCACCTCGAAGACGGTAATGTTCTCGGGCAGTTCGGGCAGATGCCGGAAGACGCGGCCCGTGGTCACGGCCAGCTGCGGAAGCAAGAATCGAGAGTTGAATTTTAAGACCACCAAATGTAAGCATTAACTTTTGTGTGTGTGTGTTTGTGTGTGATACGTACGCCCACTTTGTTGGCGCGCAGCAGCTCGTCCTCGTTGCTGGGCCGAAAGCGCACCATGTAGCGCTCGCCCGGCTGCACCACCGGCAGCCGAATGTAGATGGGCCGATAGATGCCGGGCACCTCGCCGATGACTTTGCGCTGCTGCAGAATCTTGGCATCGATCTCGCTGCCGCCGCACGGCAGTATGAGGTAGCGCAGCTGCAGCGCCGTCGATGGCAACGCGTTGCGATAATCGTGAAAAATGGTGGCGGCAGCAGCGGCAGCGCTAGCACTGCCGGTGGGTATCTGCAGCAAAAGAAAATGTTGAATGTTAAGTATTGAAAAAAAGCACAATGATCATCGCTGATGATGTGTGAAAGCTTTCTGGCTCACCTTAAAACTAAACACTTGTACGCCATGCAGGCCGGAGATCTTTTTCATGGTCAGCGCATTGGCACGCAGCGCCACCGGATGCGTTCGATTGAAGCTGACCTGCGCGGAGGCAATGTGAAAGGTCAAATTGTGGCGCTGCGTATGTACCCCAAAGACGTCCAGATAGTAGGTGTGATTGGGCGCCACGCCCTTCAGCAGCTGCTGCGTGCGTCGGCCGGTGCAAATAATGTTCGTGATGCGCGGATCTGTTGGCAGTTGTACAGAGAAATCATTCCAAATTTGTTGCACTCAATTTTCACACCCAGCCTACCGATTTTTTTGGCCCGCTCTGGCGGCCTCAGCCAAATGTAGTCCATCACCGAGCCCGGATAGCAAGTGCCAGCGCTGCCTTTGCGCGCCGCTCGCGTCACATAGTCGTTGACGGCATTGCAAAAGTTCGGCTGACGCTGGCGCGTGTTCACCACCAAGCAATATTGCACCGCATGGAAATCGAATTTGCTGGCCGCGCACACACAAAAAGAAAATTCATAAGTAAAGTAAAAGTAAATTAAACACACCCACTCACCTCTTGTCCCACTTGACAATCATCTGTCGCTTGCGCACCCGATTCTGGCTGCGTATGCTGACGCAGCTGGTTCGATTCGCATTTCTGGCGCCACTGCAGCCGGCGCGACTCAGCTCCATCGGCCAACTGCCCAACGCGTGCAGTGCGTGCGCCTCGATTTTGACGGAGCCGCGCTGCTTGGCCTGCACGAAGATGTCGTATTGGCCGCGCAGCGCACACGGCAGCAGCACGCTGCGGTTGTCCGACTTGAGCTTTGCTATCGACCGGACGAAAAGCGAAAAATCAGTTAAACCATGAAAGAAAAATTTGCAAATCAATTAAATGTTGCCTGCAAATTGCACAAAGGCTGCGGCAAATTAATGCGCGCGCCTGCACGCCGGACAGAGCGAAAAAATTGCACAAAAGCGAAAATTGTGTACGTGCAATTAAAATGAATTGAAAGAGCTGAAAGCTGCAAGTCAAACTACGCCGCGTAAATGAACAAAAACCGAATGAACCTCGACTCGCCGTGCCGCATACTCACTTGTCTGATTGAAGTAAATTTTGCGCACCACATCCTGCGAGAAGTTAATGGTCAGCGGTGTAGATGCGTTCAGGTATAGCAGAAATCTGAAGCCAAAAAGGGAAAGAGAAATGGTTGAATAATTGCAAGAAAATTAAAACCTCTAAATAAGGAATGCAATTATTTGTATAGGGTACACAAAACATAGCTAGGAAAGGTGAAAATATGAGCACAAAAACCTAATAGAAAAAAATTTAAGTCTAAACAAATTAACCTAAATTTAATTCATATTCGTGAAAAAATCTGAAAATCAAGTAAACACAAATTCAACTAAAAAATTGTTTCCTTGAATTTAATTAAATCAAATCAAAGCATCGAGTTTGAATTTATTTAAAAAAAAATGTATACAAAATTAAAATCAAAACAAGAAAAAAAAATCAAAATTAAAATTCAAGTAATTTTGTTATGCTTTTTTCAGTTTCAAAAAAGAAAAATTTAAGAAATAAGAAAATTAAGATAATCTAAAAATTAATCAAAAAAATCAAAACTAAAGTAAGAAACAAATTTAATAGAAAAAATTGTGACTTGCATATAACAAAATTTAAAAATCATATTCAAATCATTTTTTTTTTAATTTTTGTTAATTTAAACCAAAAAAAAAAACGAAAAAAATCGAAAATAAATAAATCTAAATTCAATTCAAATCCATAAAAAATCTGAAAATCAAGTAAAACACAAATTCAACTAAAAAATGGTTTCTTTCAATTTGATTAAATCAAATCAAAGCATTGAGTTTAAATTTAATTTTTTACTAATGGCGGTAATTAGGAAAATTAAAATCAAAATAGAGAAAAAAAATTCAAATTCTGATAATTTTCTTTTGCTTTGTTTTAAGATTTAAAAAAGAAAATTTATGAAAGAAGAAAATTACGATAATTTAAAAATTAATTCAAAAAATTTTAAACTAAAGTAAAAATAAATTTAATAGAAAAAATTTTGACTTGCAAATAACAAAATTTAAAAATCAAATTCAAATAATTTTGTTGAAATTTTTGTTAATTTAAACAAAAAAAATTAAAAAAATATATAAATAAATAAATCTAAATTCAATTCAAATCAATAAAAAAATCTGAAAATCAAGTAAAGCACAAATTCAATTACAAATGGTTTCTTCCAATTTGATTAAATCAAATCAAAGCATCGAGTTTAATTTTATTTTCAACAAATGGCGGTTTTTAGGGGGAAAAAAATCAAAACAGAAGAAAAAATTAAAATTAAAATTCAGATAATTTTGTTTTGCTTTTAAGACCTAAACAAATTTAAGAAAGAAGAAAATATAATTTAAAAAAAAAATCACAATTATGCTAAAAATCTAAATGTAAAAAAATAAATCTAAATTCAATTCAAAACACAAATTCAACTAGAAAATGGTCTCTTTCAATTTGATTAAATCAAATCAGAACATCGAGTTTAAATTTATTTTTAAAAAACTTAAAATCAAAACAGAAAAAATTAAAAATTAAATTCAGGAAATTTTGCTTGACTTTGTTTTCAAATTCAAAAAAGGAAGAAAGAAGAAAATTAAGATAATTTAAAAAAAATTATTCAAAAAATCTAAAACTAAGGTAAAAAACAAATTTAATGGAAACAATTTTTACTTTATTAACAAAAGTTAAAAGTCATATAATTTTGTTTAATTTTTTTTAATTTAAACAAAAAATTATTTTAATTATTTTATTTAAAATTATTACTACATATTTAATTATATTATTAATTTTATTTTATTTAATTTTATTAATTTCTATTTATTATTTTAAAAATTGATTTTAAGATTTAAAACATAAATTTAAGAAAGAAGAAAATTAAGATAATTTTAAAAACGAATTCCGAAAAATCTTAAACTAAGGTAAACAACAAATTTAATAGAAAAAATTTTTACTTGCAAATAACAAAAGTTAAAAATCAAATTCACATAACTTTGTTTAATTTTTTGATTAATTTAAACAAAAAAATTTAAAAAACAAATAAATAAAATAAAACTTCAGAAAATAAAGTAAAAACAAAATTCAATTAAAAAGATTGTTACTTTAAATAGTAATTAAAATATGTAATAATAAAATTTTTAAAAAATATCGAAAATCGAAAAAATATTATTCAGAAAATCGAAATCTAAAGTAAAAACCAAATTCATTAAAAACAATTTTTACATTACTTTTACATAATTTAATATTTATATAATTTGTAAAAATTTTTTTTTTTATTAAAATTAAATTTTAAAATGATCAAAATTAAGACAACAAAAAACAAAGAAAAACTCAAACAAAGAAATCCTAAAAAAATAAAATAAACCCAAATTCAATTAAAACGATTGTTACTTTGAATTTTAGTTAAAATGTGCAAAAACAACATTTTTAAAAGATTTCGAAAATTTTTTTTTTAGTTTCAAAATTTCAAAATTTTTAATTTTTTCATTGTTTTAAACACGTCTGAGGTTAATTAAAAACTCAAAACCTTACCAAATTTTCGACTCTGTCAGATTTTTGCAAACTGAAAACCTTTGCTTTAAATTATTTCCGATTTGGTGTACTTTCACCAAGTCTGAGTTCAATTAGGCTAATAAATTATCATAAATATAAGTTTAGGACTGAAGAAACAAAAAAGAAAGATTAAAAGTAAAAATGAAAAGCAGAATTTTCGCAGTTGATTAGTCGAAATAATCAGTTTTCCAAATTATTAATTAGCATTAATAATTTTCAATGTAATACTTTTCATTATAATTTTTTTTAATTAACTTTAATAATTTTTCTACTTATTTATTTATTTGCTTATTTAGTTGTATTTCTACTTATTTATTTATTATTTATTTTTGTATTTTTTCTTTATTTTCTTTAAGAACATTTCGTTAAAAAAATGTGGTTTTCCATTTTTGTTTATTGAGATAGAATCTGATTAAAAAGTAAGAAAAAGCCTGATTCGTTGCTTTTGACTGATAAAGAGGCTAGCCTGGCATTGGTTTTAGCTGATGCTGGCCCCACTTCAATCCACATCATCAACAATTTTAATTGCATACTGCGTTCATAATTGCCAGGAATTCATTCAACATTCAGCAGACCAAGCAAGGAAGCTTAATGAATGAATGAATGAATCCGTTGCCGTTGTTCCGGTGTTGAATGTAAATCAAGCAGCGCAAAAAAGCAACGAACCGGCGTTGTTGAAAGTGTCTAATTAACTGAAATTTTTTCTGCAAAGGAATGCAATTAAAGTGGCCCATAAATTTAGGCCAAGTTACATTTTTCAATTAAATTTAGCCCCTTTGAGTGACTCCAAAGCGCGACGTTAATAATATTAATTTTGGCATTTTGCCAATTAAAATTATCCGGCAATGGGATTTGCCATGTTACGAAGCAAAAGATTGCTGTTTTAGCTAAAAAAAACTACCAACTGTCATCGATAATTAAGCCCGTAGCTACATTTAAGTCTGACTTTAAACACAAACAACAACGATAGAAAGCAATAATTTCCGTTTGCCTTAAAGCTGTCGTCGCGCACAGCAGCAGCCCAACAATTTTTACATTATCCTTTTGGCGCGCCATACCGAAAGGACCAACCATCAGAGGCCAAAGTAAACACCTAAATCTCATTAGTTGCCTTTTCACATTTGCTTTCAGCACTGCTGCACAAATGCTTTTGTCTAAATTTGCTAATTTTTGTTGTCCGCTCTGGCTGCCCGAAATTTAGCTGCCCAAATGAGCACACAATCACGCACACACACACACACACACACAAGAGCTCCAGTCATAATTGCGTGCCACCCTTTTCCTTTTCACAGCTCGATTTTTTTTTTCTATTTTTGCCACATGCTTTCAGCCATTTTTAAAACTTGTTTGTGTTATTTTTATGGCGAAAAGCGTTGAACGAAAACTCTTGTGAAAGCTTTGACCAGCGCCGCTGCCAGTGTCCTGTCGCCACTTTGCTTTAAGTGTGGCCAGGCTTTGGGCTTACTTTATGTGGCCCAACGCATAACATAAACAAACCGGTCAGCAAGTAAATGGCCGAAACAACACCGAGCCGCATAACAAACGCCTGCAGCGTCAAGAAATTAAATTAAAAGCAAAAAGGACAACGAAAACATTTTGCTAAAAATAAGCAACAAAAAGGATTTGCTTTGTTGGCACTTTGGTTTTGCTTGTGTGCAGGCAGAAGAAATTTAGCTGAACATCAGCTGAACATTTTAATGGAAGTGCCTTGTAATTTTTGCTACAATAAATATTTCAGTGAGAATTCTAAGTTCAAGTTGCTTTCGATGAGGCACAAGTTGGGTTGTTTGACTTTCATTTGTGTGAGGAGAGAAGAGATTGATGAAGATTTTTCGGTATTTTCGTAATTGGTAAAGCGACCATATTTTCAGCAGAGATGATTTAAAGCCCAAAATTTCACTACTCTGCCAAACTGCAATGACGGAAAAGGATTCTCCAGACTGAAAGCAAGAATGAAAGGCCGAGCACGAAATGTCCTTAAAACAAATTTTTTGAACCCCCAGCAGAATCGTTTAGAATCTCCGATGAAATATCTGATCTGTTAAATGTAAATATATGTCACTAGCAGGGCCCCACGGCTTTGCACGCAAGTTTGAAGTCAATGGGGCCAATAAATCAATTTGTTCTTAACCCTTTGTTAACCTCGTTACTTTTTATGAAAAAATACTTGTCAAATTATTTCTCATTTAAAGTACATTCGCCACATTTGAAGTCAATCAGCACATTAAGTCATATTTTTTCCCCATACAAACTCTAAACCCATCGTTGACCCTCTCAGATTTTTATTTTCAAAAAAGTTAAAAATACGTATCGAACTATTTGTCACTAAGAGTACTTTCACCAAGTTTGAAGTCAAAAGGCGTAAAAATTAGTCTTTTTTAACCCTTGGTTCTCCCCGTTAGATTTCGATTTTCGAAAAAATAAAAAACACGTGTCGAATTATATCTCGCTAAGAGTACTTTAACCAAATTTCAAACCAAAAGGTGTAAAAAATCATGGTTCTTCATAAAAACTCTTAACCCATCGTTGGCCCCGTCAGAATTTGATTTTCGAAAAAATCAAAAACATGTATCGAATTATTTCACACTAAAAAAGTATTTCTCACTAAAAAAGTACTTTCACCAAGTTTGAAGTCAAAAGGCAAAAAAAAATCATTTTTCTTCATACAAACTTTTAACCCATGGTTCTCTCCGTTAGATTTCGATTTTCAAAAAAATGAAAAACACGTGTCGAGTTATTTCTCGCTAAGAGTACTTTTACCAAATTTGATGTCAATGGGCCCACTAATTAAAGTTTTTTCGCAGTTTCTTTATACAAAACCTTAACCCGTCGTTAACCCCGTCAAATTTTGATTTTCGAAAATTAAAAAAAATAACGAATTGTTTGCTATGTTAAGTGCTTTCACTAAGTTTGAAGTCAAAAGGCCCATAAAATCTTGTTTTTCCATACAAACTTTTAACCAATCGTTGACCCTGTTAGAGTTTGATTTTTAAAAGAATTAGAAACACGTGTGAAATTATTTTTGATTTGAAGTGTTTTCACCAACTTTGAAGTCAATAGGCCAAACGGTTTAAGGTTTTTTCGTATACGAATCTTAACCCTTTGTACACCCCATTAAATTTTGGTTTTCGAAAAATAGAAAAATACGTGTCGAATTATTTTTCATTTGGAATTTTTTTCAGTAAGTTTGAAATCAATATGTCTATTAAATTACTTTTCGTCATACAACACCTTAACCCATGTTTTGCCCCTTTAGACCCCGAATTTAAAAAAATTCCGTCTTAGCGGAGGTTCATTTTTCACGATGTCCCTACAGTTCAAATTTCATATTTGTAGATAAGCGGTTTGCGCTGGGTGATGATGAATCAGTCAGACAATCAGTCAGTCAGGACAAACATTTTCCTTAAATTTTCCTTAAATAGCTTTTAGAACGTTATGAATGAATTTGTAAAATTTCGCATCGCCCATAAAATTCAATCATTCAGCGACCACACATTACAGCCGCCAATGTTGCAAGTGACAACGAAACTTGCAGCTCAGCATAATCAAAAACAATTTCAATTGGAATTTTTGTCATCAAACAGTAACAACAACAACAACACATGCATGCACGCGTGTTATGTATTTTGTTGTTGTTGTTGTTGTAGTTGGTTCTCCCACTGTGTGTCTGACGTTGCTGCAAGTGTCACTCCTCATTTTGACACTTCAAAGGGAGGCATGAGATAAATGCAAAAAACAAATACAAGGAAATAGCAGCAACAACAACAATCGAATTCAACACACACACACACACACCCAGCAAGCGGCCACAACAGCAACGGCCGAAATCAGCAACAGACACATGCGGTGCAACATGGCTGCAACTTGCAACAACGAACTGACAGTGGATGGCTGACTGACAGCGCGCCAAGTGTCGGCCTATTTTTGTTTTTGACAATACGTTGCATGGTTGTTGTTGTTGTTATTACTTATTTATGTAGCTACATATTGTTGTTGCTGTTATTTTTAATGTGTGCTGTATGTGTATGTGTGTGTGTGTTCTGTTTTTTTGTTCTTGTAGTTCAATATAAAACAACAACAGCAACATAACATTTTGTGTGTGTAATGAGCAGCAAAGGATAAAATGTGGCACAAGCGGACGTGCCACATTTACGATGCGATTGTGTGCGATTGTGCGTTTTTTTTTTTTTTTTTTTTTTTTTTTTTTTATTTTTTTTTTTTTTTTTTATTTTAACGAGGAGGGAAGCATCAACAGCCACCCAGTCAGTGCGAGACTTTAACACGCTAAACCCTCCTCTCGTCCGAACGGTTACCCCCCTGGGACCACCGTGAGGTATTTCGTCAGGAGGCCGTTGTGAGCGTTGCCACTCAATCGTCTGTTTTGTCTGTCTTTATCGTCTGTGTTTCTGTTGCCTTGTTGGCAGCGCCTTGCTGCTGTATGAAGGGCCCCTGTGCCCCACTCCTGTGTATCAAGCGGCGCAACTCCTGTTGCCGCAGTCGATCATGCTCCACGTTGTTCATTTCGCAGCGCTGTGCGCGCCGCTTTCCGCGCACGCTCAATGCGTCTCAGGCTCTGCATAATCACAGCCGCCGCTGATGCCACCGCTCTCCAATTCTCGGCTCTTTCGCACATAAGCGACACCAGATTTGTTTGCCGTGGGCGTTGACCGAGGGCTGCGCTTAGGTTGTTTTGTACTTCGCTGAACCGTGGGCACACGAAAAATACGTGCTGCGCAGTTTCGTAAGCATCCGGACAGCGCGGGCAGTACGGATCATCCTCGTGCTTATACTTGTGGAGGTACTGCTTAAAGCAGCCGTGCCCACTTAGTATTTGTGTGATGTGGTAGTCAAGCTCCCCATGTTTGCGGCTTATCCACTCGTTGATGTCTCCGATGAGGCTATACGTCCAGCGGCCTTTGTTGGACTGGTTCCATTTACGCTGCCATTCCGCTACGGTTTTACACCTTTCGGCTAACTTTGTGGCGTCGGAGGATTTTTCGCCTGGCTTGTAGAGGCGTTGCATCTCCAGCACCAGTAAGTCGACGGGCGGTTTACCTGCCAGAACGCAGATAGCATCGTCCGATACGGAGCGAAATGCGCTGGCAACCCGAAGTGCGCTGAGCCTGTACACAGCGCGTATGCCCTTCGTATAGGCTTGCACCTTCACTGCCTCTGCCCAGATAGGTGCTGCGTACAAGAGTATGGAGCTAGTCACTCTTGACAGCAACAGGCGTCGGCTTGCGCGCGGGCCGCCTATGTTCGACATAATGCGTGAGAGCGCTCTATTCACCCGTGAGGCTTTCTCGCAGACTGCCTTGAGATGCTCCTTGTAGGTCAGCCTGGTGTCAATTAACACTCCCAGGTATCGCAGCGACGGCTGTGATGTGATCTGGTGTTCACCTACGGTGATTGTGAGCACCTCGCTCAGCCTTCTCGTACTCAGAAGAACCGCCTCTGTCTTGTGTGCAGCCAGCTCTAGCTCTGCACTGCATAGCCACTGCCTGACGCGAGCTATCGCTGTATTGCATGCTGTCTGCAATGCGCCAATGTGTTTAGCCACTGCCACTACGGCGATGTCGTCCGCGTAGCCGACGATGTGCGTATCTGCTGGCAGCTCCAATCGGAGAATGCCGTCGTACATGACGTTCCACAGGGTGGGGCCAAGCACCGACCCCTGTGGAACGCCACCGGTGATTTCATAGCGCTGCACGCCATCGTCCGTGTCGTAATAGAGCACTCGATTTTCAAGATAATTTGCGATTGTGCGTGCGATTGTGCGTGTTTGTGTCGGTATGTATGTGTGTGTGTGTGCGTGCATGTGGCAACGTTTGCCGGTGTGCACAGCGTGAGCAATCTCACGCCTTGTCAACGCAATGACATTGCAGATTGTGATGTAAAGCGATTTTGTTGTTGCTGTTAATGTTGCGCGTTGCGGCGCTGATGACACGATGACGCAGAGACTGGTAACAACAAAAACAACAAACAATACAAAAACAGCAGGAACAAAGCAATTATGCTGAGACAACGTAAAATGTGGAGCACATTTGCGCGAAAAATTTTGCAATAACAACAACAACAGCAAACTCACCGCACCACAGTTGAACGGACAGCCGGCAAACGGATTGAGGTGGGTCAGCGTTTTGACTAATTGCTGCCCTGGCAGCAGGCACAGCTCGAGCAAACAACTCATTTCTTATGTATTTCGAAAAAGTTTGAGTGTTGTTGCCACCTCAGCGAACCAAAAAAAAACGACGCAGCAGAAAAGGAAGAGAAACAGAAATTAACGCTCAGCAGCGATAACCCAAATCGAAGCATGTGCCGCCGCCGCCGCCGCTGGCCGTAAAAACCACGTGCCGCGCAACTTTGGCCGCGTGCGGCACCACTAGACAAATGACTTTGACGTGCATCGAGCGGTTGTATGTCTTCATTAAGCGCGGCAGAAGCGCACCAGCCACCAACAAAGTGCACCACGACTATGGCAGCAGCAACAACAACAAGAAGCGTAGGCTGACTGGCTGTGTGGCAGGCGTTGACATCATTAATTTTCTTGAAGTGTTGCCACTGTGAGCAGCAGCAACTTGTAAGTTGTTGGCCGACTTGAAGCAACCGTTAAAGGGACACTTTGACCAAAGGCATTGGATGGGACATAAAATAACTAAACCTGCGACATTGGATGGATTCAAGTTTGGTTTTGAAATCAAGTTTGGTTTTCGAGTTCTCAACTAAAACTTGGAGGGTGCAAGCTGAATTAGGGTTGCAGCTTAGGGCGCTTAGATAGGCCAGATTTGGCTCTTTGAGTCAACACAGAGAAATAAATGTAGACTGCATATCTTTCGGGTAGATGAAGGAAGCCATTGAAACTAAAGTCGGTTAAAGTCGGTGGTTAGTAGAGTGGTCAGGTCCACTAGAAAAAGGACATCAAGGTGACGAAGTCTATTCCGGTCCAGAGCAGAACATTGACTCATTAGATACGAAATGTACTATTCCACCTCTTTTGTCGGCCTCGATAGCTCAGCGGGTAGCGCGCTGGCTTCTCATACCGAGCGCCCCAGGTTCGATTCCTGGCTTGGGCTGGAAAAAACACTCATCTACTTCTATCGCTATCCACATGAAGGGAATGAGAATTACAAGAATCGCACAAGTGCGCTCTTGGCAGGCAATGGCAAACCTCCAAGTGTGAAAGAAAAACTGCCAATCGCCGTTCGGATTCGGCGTTAAACTGTAGGTCCCCTCCCTCCCTTTCTTCATCCGTTTGAAATGTGTGTTGTATCACATGTTGGAAAAAACAGTGTTGCATACACATTTCAAACGGGTGGAATTTGTGGTATCACAACGGGCCCGTAGGCCTAAGTGTGTCTCATACAGAGGCAGCCACTAAACCAACCAACCATTCCACCTCTGCCGAGTCACAGATGTCTCGTTAAAGCTAACAGCCCTACAACCAGTTAGGAAAGCTACTAATGAAGCAATTGCATCACTTTCCAGGTCCAGAAACTATGTAGCTCTCTTATAGTTCAACTGTAACTCTTCTTAGAAAACAGAAAGAAGCGTTTCTTAGCCCACTGCCCATTCGCCAAGCAAATATATGCCGGCTTGAGCCACAACTTAACAACTAGAAACAACTGACAAATAAAAAGGTTTTTCTTGGAATAGATGGACTGCAGTCCATACCAGTAGTATGGAGTATTGTTGGAAAAAATATTCGCTTGTTTTTTTCTCTGGTTGCCATGAACAATAACTATCGATATCTCACTGAGAAAATAAAATTTGGTATATAAAACGTAAGAATCAGACCTCTTTTTAAATTTCAGTTAAATTTCAAATGTTTATTTCATATAAAACCTTAAATGTTAACAAAGACAAATTTATTTATATTTAATTAAACCAAAGAAGGTTAGTTAAAATCGTGATAAACGTTTTTATAATTGAAAATTTCGGTTTTTCGCTAATCCTTTTTTCTTTTGTAAAAGGTGCTTTTACAGAGTTCAAACCAAATAGAAATGGAAATTGTTTTTGCACTTTCTTGCTGTAAGACGTGAAACCCACAAACTAGAACGCTACTTTTTCTTTTACTATTTTTTTCAGAATTTTGGAGGATATTTCTTCATACATAAAGAATGCGCGCAAGTCTCAAATTAAATCACACCCACATGATTTTCCATAGAAAGATTTGAATATTTCTAGTTCATCGTTGATGAACCAAACCTGCATTGTCTTGGAAAAAACAAAAACAAAAGTCTCACTTACTTGGAAGAAATGTTTCACGTTCCACTTAGAAACCAATGAGTTTTTCATAACTCATTGTTAGTGATCCCAAGTGCATTTTCTAACAAAGATCCATTAAACTTCTAACTAACTTGGAAGTTTCTTGTATTTTTGAATTGGAAGGCCTTTTCAAGGTATTCTAGACAATTCTTTCTGGCTGTACACTAATGACCTCATGTAAGTTGTCTATGAAAAAAGGTGACCTATCCATCTACCCAACTCGTGGTCTCCTCGTATTTGTAGGCCAAAAGAAACTTATAAGGTTCTGGTGAAAGGTACGAATTTTTGCTAGCTCGGAGTAGACGTCAGGACCTTAGAACTCAGTATGACCAGTACAGAATTCGATTGCTTTTGAAAATACTATGAAAAGTCTTGCTTGCCTTTGTTTGTATTTCTTGATTGAAAGAAATGTCTAAGATTTTCCATAGAATGGTTGAAAAATATTCTTAATTTATAGTTGAAGACTTCACGTAGATTATTAAGGGAAAAATTATGAAACATCTAGTCAAAAAGTTCTATGATACTTAGATAGATAGTGTTCTAGAACTATGAAACATCTAACAGACTGTTAGATCCAATGGTTCCCAAAAGACCTCGTCTGGAGCTACAGGGAACCCTACAGATAAGGAAGGACACCGGATTCAAGAATGAAGGGATTCACAATGGGGTATCTGAGTGGAAGTTCTTGCCGTTCTCCTCTTCTTTAACCTAGCCTCACCTAGTTCTAGTTCCTCTTATTTTATTTTATTTTATTTTATTTTATTTTATTTTATTTTATTTTATTTTATTTTATTTTATTTGAATTTATTTTATTTTATTTTATTTTATTTTATTTTATTTTATTTTATTTTATTTTATTTTATTTTATTTTATTTTATTTTATTTTATTTTATTTTATTTAACTTAATTTTATTTTATTTTAGTTTATTTTATTTTATTTTATTTTATTTTATTTTATTTTATTTTATTTTATTTTATTTTATTTTATTTTATTTTATTTTATTTTATTTTATTTTATTTTATTTTATTTTATTTTATTTTATTTTATTTTATTTTATTTTATTTTATTTTATTTTATTTTATTTTATTTTATTTTATTTTATTTTACTTTATTTTATTTTATTTTATTTTATTTTATTTTATTTTATTTTATTTTATTTTATTTTATTTTATTTTATTTTATTTTATTTTACTTTATTTCATTTTATTCTGTTATTTTTAATTTCTTGTAAATTTCTAGTTTTTTAAGGTCAAAAAGTTATGAATTCTTTCTGACTCACCTTAACCAATCTCTCTCAGATTATCTATAACGTAGCATTGCCAAGACTTTTAGGTTGGAAGATATTTTTTAAATGTAAAAAATATGGTCTGGGTTTGTTTGATCTAAACTTGTACCTGGACATCTTCTTCTCTGTGTTGGAAAAAATTTAAAATATCGCTAAAATTGCTGACATGAGTGTTGTAGGTTAACGAGAATCTACAAGAAATGGAAGTCCAAGGAAGGATAGGTCAAGTTTATTTGGGTGTACCATATTTTTATGGGATGAAAGTAAGTTAGAATGTATACGTATTTCATGGCTAAAATAAAAACACTTGTTTATTACAAATTATGAACGGGACTCCATATAAAGAAGGATATTATATCTTTGTGTGTTTTGTGTGAATGAGTTCTCACTCAACCTGATAAGAAAAGGAAATTGAAAGCAACAAGCAGGTTATTATCATTTTTATATATGTTCAAAAGTTTTATAGTTTATATTATTATAAAAGCAATTGAAAAAGAAGCTAAATTTAAAAAAAAAACCTGGACATATTGTTACGAAAACGTGTTCTGTTATGCCAAACAGGTGTAGTTCGTATCGCTGAATTGTGCCAAAGCACATTTAAATTTCTTAACAAAGTTTACCACTTTAGTCACTTTATTTACATTTTTTGAAAGCCAGATAAAATAATAATGAATATGTTCAGTGTTGTCGTGATACCTATGCTAGGTGACCCAGAGTTGCGCAGAGCTTTATCATCACAATATTTATTTATAATTTAGAATTTGTATTATTATAAATGTTTTTATTATTAAAGCAATTGACAAAAATCCTAAATTAAATAAAAGCGTGAATATTTTTTTCATTTTTCATTCATAAAAAATTAGAACCAATTGGAAAGTGAATCTGACAGTTGAAATAGAACAAATACAAATACAATTGTATTGTATGGATACAAATACAAAAATAATATGAAAACAACAGTTAAAACAATCCTTAACGTTAAATTAATGTAGTGCCTAGTTGGAAGTGTTTTTGTTCACTAACCGTTTTTATAAATAACACAAATTTTTACCCAATTCTCGATTATGGCCGCGTTTGGTCTACTTTTTTTTGAAGAAATCGTGTCGGTTTTAAATTTTTTCTGAAAGTAACTCTAAACAAACCTTACGAAGGACTAAACAGGTGTTTTCAGCAAAACTGGACAGTGGGACAAAGCTGTCCCATGCACATCATGCATCCTTTGCCTTGAAACGGTGCCTTGGTAATACTTTATCGTATCTTTAAAACGAAGTTTGCGCATATTTGACATGACGCCACAGTTGCGTGCAAAACACAGTTTGTCATTTATGAGATTTTCCCTCTGAACATTCTTTGATTTGAGGACAGCAATATTTTCATTATTTTATGTACATATCTTCTTATATATTCCTTTAAATATTTGTAAGTGTGTAATAGCAGATCTGCTAAATTGCATTTAAATTGAAATATTTTCATAATTTGCGCCGTCGCGGACTGCACTCAATCATTCTGCTGCCACTTGCTGCATGCTGCATGTAGCATGTAGCATGTGGCAAGCTGCAGCACACACTTGTTGCTGCAGTCGTGCGTGCCGTGGCGACAGCGCAGCGTCGCTGTCAAGCTGATGACTTAATGTCAAAGTCTATGCGGTTTTTTTGCCTTAATTTTGACATGTGACGCCGCCCAGACGTGCTGGACGCGCACACGGCGGAAGCTAAAGAAAATGCGGCTCCCTGGCGACAGCAGCAACGAAAAAAGTAGACGCCGAGGAAGATATATGCTGTAATAACGGCGCATATGTGGGCGATATATTGCACAATGTATGCGCATAAAAAATCGGCAAAAAGAGTTAATGCACGAATAATGCAGTGAGCGGTAATGTCATTCGAAAAGTGATGTAATGTCACTGAAAAATGCCGCACGAATGGCAGCGAATTTATTTAATGCCATGCATTTCAAATGATTGCTTAGAGTTACCGGCCATTTCATTTCCTTTTATCAGCATAGCCTTCTGCAGCAAATTTTGAATGTGCTCAAAACTTTTCCACACTAACCCACGTTGCCATCGTTCTGCTGCCGGAAGTGCAATGCTCGCCGACGCACATTTTACAATTTCCACATTTTAATTTCCTTTACAGCGTAAATTAGAAATGAAGTTCTCCTACTGCTTTATTATTAATTTATTCGTGGCCTTTGAGGCGCACCGAAGCAGCAGCAGCAACACCAACAGCCGGAGTGCGCAATTTCCTCTCCTCGCACAACCGAACAAAAATATAAACAATTTAATTCACACAAACACCAAATCCACAAGTGCACTAACATAAATACGCCACTGTGGCAACTACGCAAATTATGCCGTTTCAGTCGGGCGCCAGGCAACCCTGACCGCACCCGGCAGCCAGCAGCGATTACTCTTTCCACCGACTCGGGCGGCTGCTGGGCACTCTTCCGCTTCCGGTGTCCTTCGTAGTGCCGCAATCGCATTTTGTTGTAATTTTAATCTGCATGTAAACAGAAAATTTTCTGAAATACATTTTGCAAAATTTCATTGCGTTGCCTTTTACAAATATAATAAATACAAAAGTGCTGGCTATTACGTTTGTTGCTGTTGTTGTAATGGTTGTTGGCGGGTCAAGTGGTAGCGAGCTTGAAGCGAACAGAAATTTTAAGGAGTGGGAAGTACAAGTAACAAAGTGAGCAATAGATACCTTTACTAGGGAACCGTAACAGAGAAAAAGAAGAAAAAAGGAACAGACAAAATACAAAATGATCCTAAGAGATGTTCAAGTTTTCAAATGAAAAGAAATTTAATAGTATTTCTTATAGTCTTGAACAATTTATAGGCTTCTATAGACAATCTATAATCTTCTATAGACTGAACAATCAATGAAATTACAATCAGACGAACAACAAAAGCAATCAAAGTAATAAACAAGAGGGACGAAACAGGAAAAATTCTAAATTTCTCCAAAGAGAAACGCGATTTGAAAAATTGTAAGAAAGCACTAAGTGAAATTAAATTAAAATGATTAAAAGTACAATAAGGACAGCGGAGCATACAAGGAGGATTCAGAGTTAAAAACCTCCCTCTTTAAATATTTGTTTGTTAAAAAATTATTAGATGGACGTAGCCATAGCAAATCAAAATCTAGCGGCTACGCTGACTTGGCCACAGTGACGCACGCATGATTTCATTTTGGGGACGGGGGATGGCATACAACTTTTGAACCGAATACCATTCGAACCCATATTTTGTAGCAGGAATTTTTGAACCCCCAAACCCCCTGTGTGCGCCATTGCTTGGCCATGTTTTTCCGTATGGACAATAAAGCTTCGGCGAAAAAGGTGTTCAACGCGGCAATTGTAGGTCAATGGTGAAGAGAGAGAACGTGAATCCAGTGTAAGGACCAAGTTTAGAACGCCTTATGATCTCTTGGTCTGATAAACTAGACAAGGGGGAGATGTAGCAAGATAGTTTAGAAAATAGCAAAGCAATACTTAATATTAAAAAATAAAACAAAGACTTAGAAGTAGACTGTAATGGATAAACGAGAAAGAATGAAGAATGATAATCGAGATAAGAAAATGAAAACTAAATTGAAGGCAGCGAGTATACGAATATGAAGAAAGATGAATAAGCGAAGGAAGATACAGAAACAGATCAAAAACGATTAAATGGGTAAGAAAGTGAAAGAAAGATAAGGGAAAGAAAGGAAACGCATAGGAGAGAAGATAAATGCAAAAATAATAGTACAGTACAACTAAATTTGATTGGACTAAAGCTGAAATGAAGAATCGAAGGCAATAAGATTGCAATAAGTGAAAATTAAACCAACGAATCTAAAGAAACTAAGACTTAAATAAATAAGAAGTCAAGAATTATTTCAAAAAAACAAAACGGAAAGCAAAAGCATTTATTAAGAGGAAAACAGAACGAAATAACTAGTCAATAGAAATAAGAGCCACTAAAACTTGAGAAAATAAAGAGCGAAGAATTTAAGAAATTAGTGTGATAAAGCCAAATTGAAATTAAAGAGTAACAAGTAATACATGAAACATTGAACAAGACAAACGACCGAAGCCGGGGAGCATAAATAGGGGGAACATCAGTACAAGAGGATAAGGAAAGGAAGGGATTAGAGGTGGGATCGACAGATCACTGAACGACCACAGCACTCATTTAGCCAGAAATGAATACTTAAAGTAAACTTAAAGAAACAAAATAAAATTTAAAGAAAGAAGAAAAACTCAAGAAATGTTAACAAGCAAAACTGAAAATCAAGAAAGGAGGGAAGTTAAAGAAATTAGTGTGAAAGAGCAAATCTGAAATAAATAGTTCAATTAAACTTAAAGAAACAAAATAAAAGCTAAAGAAAGAAGAAAAATCAAGAAATGTGAATAAGAAAAACTGAAAAGTAAGAAAGAAGGAAGGAAGAAGAACGCTGAAGAAATAAGTGTGAAACAGCAAACCTGAAATGAATAGTTAAAGTAAACTTTAAGAAACAAAATAAAAAAGCCAAAGTGAAATTAATACTTAAAATAAACTTCAAGAAACAAAACCAAATTTAAAAAAAGGTGTAAAAAGCAAGAAGTGCAATTAAGAAAATGGGTGTAAAAAAAATCGTATGTAAAAGCGAAAGTAAATTGGAGAAATTAGTGTGAAAGAGAAGAGACTAAACAAAACTAAGAGACTAAAAAAAAGGAAAGAAGTAGAAAGCAAGAAGCGTAATGAAGAAAATTGATGGGAAAAAAGAAAACTGGAATGAAAGAAAGAACGGTAGTTGAAGAAATAAGTTTGAGAAAGTAAAACTGGAATGAATAGTTAAAGTAAACGTGACGAAACGAAATAAAAACTTAAGAACAGAAGTAGAAAGCAAGAAGCGTTATAAAGGAAATGAGTGTAAAAAGGAAAACTGGGAATTAAGAAAGAAGGACAGTTGAAGCAACTTGTTTAAAAAAGCAAAACTGAAATGAATAGTTGAAATATACTTGAAGAAAAGAAACAAAAACTTAAGAGAAGAAGTAGAAATCAAGAGGCGTAACGAAGAAAATGGATGAAAAAGAAAACTGGAATAAACGCGAGAACGAAAGTGGAAGAAATTAGTTTGAAAAAGCATAATTGGAACGAATAGTTGAAATAAACATGAAGAAATGAAACAAAACTTAAGTAAAGAAGTAGGAAGCAAGGAGCGTTACGAAGAAAATGAATGTGAAATAAGCAAAACTGTAAATTAAGAAAGAAGAGCAGTTGAAAACAATTAGTTTGAAAAAGAAAAGCTTGAATCAATAGTTGAAATAAACTCGAAGAAAAAACAAAAACTTAAGGAGGAGGAAGTAGAAGGAAGTAGAAAGCAAGAAGCGTAACGAAGAAAATGGATGAAAAAAAAAGAAAACTGAAATCTAAGAGAGATCGGTAGTTGAAGAAATTAGTTTGAAAAAGTGAAACTGAAATGAATAGTTGAAATATGCTTGAAGAAACGAAACAAAAACTTAAGTAAAGAAGTAGAAGGCAGTAGCGTTTCAAAGGAAATGAGAGTAAAATAATCAAAGTTGAAAATAAAGAAAGAAGGGCAGTTGAAAAAATTAGTTTGAAAAAGTAAGACTTGAATCAATAGTTGAAATAAAGTCGAAGAAAACTGTAATGTAAAAAAGTGAAACTGAAAAAATTGAACAAGTAAAAATGGAAAACTAGAGGAAATTATTGAAATTGGAAATGAAGAGTGGACGGCCATTTGAAGAACCGAAACGAATTTTAGAAAAGGAACAAATGAAGAATGAATGATAAAAGTGCAGATACTTAGAATAAACAGTCGAAGATGAATAAAAAAAATTATAAACATACGAGAAGATAATCATTAAAAAAAGTAAAACAAGCAGTGGTGCACACAGATTAAGACCCCTCAAAACATGGTTTCGAATGGAATCGAGCTCAAAAGTTGTACCAAACCTCCCCAAATTAAATTCTGTGTGCGCCACCGAAAACAATTAAAATTGAGGAAAAAAGGTAAATTAAAAGAAAACTTACTATGTATGACAAAGCAAAATATGAAGAAGTCAAGTCATTCTAGATGCGCTTATAGGAAAATGTTAAAGTGGTTTGAAACCCGTGAGAAGTTTTTGAGTGAACTTGAATATTAGGGAAGATTCAATCCTGATCGCACCTGAGAATTTCTAATAAACCTTAATAGTAAGGAAGGATCATGTGGACATTATCAATTGGCTTTTACCAGCCAAAACCAAGAAGAAAAAGAATAACTTTAAGATGGCTGACGACACTAGTTGCGTGCCATGAAAACTGTAGGAGACACCTAGTACAGCTCAACTTTGCTAAACAAATCACCTATAAACTATGGACGCCAAGACATTTGCACAGGTAGGGTATCTTTGCTATCAGGAGCTGATTTTATATGGTAGAAATAAGACATAGTGACAAACATTGGTTCATTGGAATTTATGAAAATTTCCCACACCAACTAAAACAAAAGTAAGGACCAGAACCTGATATCAAACCAGGTCCTTTTTGATGCCGCATGGAAATTTAATTGAAACACTGGTAAAAATAAGCAAATCGAAACATATTTGTATGTGAAAATTCTCTCGAGAAAATACATCATCAGCTATCTTCTTTGGGAACTACCAACTGGTGCATGAAATACTCGAGAAAATTATGTTCTAGAAAGTAGGTGAAGAGCAAACATAGTGACAGCCAGGATGCGCTTGTGGCCTTGTACTGTTCTTCAAAATTCTTCGTGATAGTCAGATCCTGCAAATTAAGGCTAAACAATGTCAGAAGATACAATAGTCAGTCCCTAGCTTGGGTCCAGAGAGAAGACGATGAGAGTGCAGTTGGGAAGGTTTTTGATCCCTTAACCAGAATACACTTACAGTAACAGCCAGGAAGCGCTTATGGCCTTGGAGTGTTCTTCAACCTTCCCTGCGAAAGTCAGATCCTGAAAATTAAGGCTAAGGATTGTCAAAAGACAAAATACTTGGTCCCTAACTTGGGTCCAGGGAGCACAAGCAGAATGTGCAAGTAAGAAGGCCTCTGATTCCTAAGCCAGAATGGGTTCTGAGGCGTTCACTAACATCCCTTTACCTGTTCTGCCACATTCCTCTGCTGCCTCCAAAGTCACTGTTAACAACTAGGAAGTCGGAATCCACCGAGAGGGGCTACAGATGGACCAAAATTATGCTAGCCATCATTTCAGACCAACGCTCACGGATTCTTCTGCCTCAATACAGGACGAACTACATGCAGTTGGTTGGCCTAATGACGGCACTTTTTCGATAAGTAATGCACATGGAAGATGTAGACGCATCAAATAGTGTGTTGTGACCTGCCTGTAGAGAGGATAATGAGACAGCGCACCCTTTATTTTTTTTCTCCAACGTACGCCCGAGACAGGTTTGAGACATTTGGCTCTGATGTGTTGGAAAGCAACCAATTGGGCTCATTGACACTGCAGGAGCTACTGAAATTTCTATGGAAATCGGGTAGATTTTTAAATAACAGAAGGAAAAAACAGTAAAGGAGGAAAACAGTAAAGTGGAAACAGTTTAAGGAAACCTCAAATTGCAGTGATTACTGGGCTGTTCCGGCAAAAAACTAACTAACTCCCAGCAGTGAGATATGATTTTTTATAGTAACACATTGGACCACAGGTTTGAGGAAAATTTTAAGTTGGGCATATCAATCCAATATAACTTCAGAGGACCCAAGCTAGAATGTGAACCAATTAGTTGGCTGAAGAAAGGCGCATAGCTAAATCTACTTCAGCGCTCTTTCAGCTGATGGACTCCATGCTGGTTACACCACTAACTTACCGAGGCCTCTGTGCAGCATAAAAACCAGGTAAGTCTTCGCGCTAAGACGAAACATGCAGCTATCAACTCTGCCAGCTTCACCTGAGGTGAGTGGCTCCACAGCAAATGAATTGCCCAACAATTTTACGAAGAAGCGGCACAAAAGCAAGCAATTAGATTTCGTGCTCGAGGGTCAATTGGCAGCGAAACTCAAAGCACAAAACGGAAATTCCTTAATTATGCTGGCGAGAGCGAAAACCAACAGAGACGGCGCGTTGCTTTTGTGCTCGACCACTCAACTTGAATGCCTTTTAATTTACTCTTAAATTGTTTGTAAGCAAATTTCGCTTGTGGTCACAGTCAGCAGCACAAATTTTCTTTCTTTCTGTAAAGGAAAAAAATTAAAAAGGAAACCGTAGAAAGTTGCAACATTTTTGAAATTCTAGCTGTGCTTAGCCAGCAAAGCGTAGACGCTATCACTGTGCTGCAGCGGGGTCTATCCTGTCTCCTGGCGTATTCCTGTCTGGAAATTTGCTGGTTTGGCTTGGCAACTCGCGTTTATGAGACGAACCTGCCCGAAAGTATGCTGCGCTTGCTTAGCAGCAAACAACAACAACAAGGAGCTGAAGCAAACGTAATTTAATTCCATGGAAATTCCTCGAAATGAAAGCAACAGTGCCGCAGCCAACAAGGATAATGCGCCAACCGAACCACCGACAGCGGCAGCAACAACCGGCGGCAGCGCACAGAAATTATGATTACGTTTTGAAGTGAAAATATTTTGATTTTCATTTTTCCAATCAGACGGAATTATTTATGCGGCGTGCGGGATTACACGCTGCCAGGATATGCGCCACACGCCGCTGTGGCAATGAGCTGCTGGCTGCCTGGCTGCCGACTGCTCGACTCGAATTGATGGAGAATTATGGCAAATTGTGGTTGTTGTGCGCAAGCTTTGATTTGCTAAATGCGATATGAAATCGTGGGTGGAGCGGTGAAATGTGCACAATTCAAAGATTGGCAAGCAAGATTGAAAAAATATGAGAAAAACACGGAGTTGATTTGTTGAGTAGCATTCGGGCAACTGGCAACTCAAGCAAGATTGCATTGCATTTCGTTGCTGATATTTCAATGATTTCTTGATTTCTTCTTTAACAAATGGAGAAATAACTTTAATGGAAAATACGAGCAGTTAAAGTGCTTTGGAATTCAATTTCAAGTCAAATATTAAAAAGGACGATTTTGCTGTCTGGGCGCTGTTGCTGATTCTTCTTAGTTGTTCGGTATTTTCTCACTTGTATTATTTTTTGCGTTTTGTATAGCAGAAAGACAGCATTAATTTGTGGAAACTACAAGTAAAATAAAAAGACAATAAAGTTCTTCAACAGGACATCAGCGGTCAAAGGGCAGCAAAATTGCGCGGAAAAAATATTGAAAAATCAAAAAACAAGTGCACAAATCTGCTGTAGCTGCCAACACTGTTGTCACATAATGGTCATTTTCATTTACAACAACAAGAACAACAAAAAGAGTGGAATAAAACAAACACAGCGCATACTAGTTTCATTTCTTAGCAACCATTTTGCGGCCACTGATGTTGGCATTTTCAACCAAAGTACATCAGAAAAGAAAATAAAAGTTAGACTGTTGAGAAAAAATACATAAAAACGAAAAGAAACGAGAACCTGCGGCTAGTAAAACAATAGATTAAACTCGACTGCCGTTGGCTAACGCGACCGGAAGCTGCTGTGCTCATAAAAATTATCTCTAAGATGGCGGCGGCGACACTTAAAAAATGCAACAACCACACACACACAGAGGGCCTCAACTTGAGCAACAAGAACAACAACGACAACAATAAAATCAACTAAGTCGCAGTACCAGCGACATGACAATAAAGCAAAATATGCTGGCTGTAGTGGCAAGTAGTGTCATTACAACAACAACAACAACAACACCAAGTGCAACAAAAGCATGCACGCTACCAAGTAGACGTGTCGCATAATGACAAACGTTGCCAACAGGCCGTTAGTGTTTTATGTTTGACGTTATTGTTGTCGTTGTTGTTGCTCATAACTATCGCCGTCTGGTACGGTGCGTTTCACTGAATGAGTCATTTTTGGCGTTCATTTTATAACAACAAATGGTCCACATATGACGTGATATCTCACACTAAGAAAACCACATACACACTCACACTCACCCACGAGGATCGAAGGACCATTTTCCGGAGGTGGTTTAAGTCGGTAAGAATCAGGCATGCCGATAAACCGATAAAATAAAAAAAAACACTCCCACTCACTCACACACAGTTGGAATCACCGAGTAGCCTTAGGTCAGCGCCTACCGGAGATTTAAATGACCCAGAGCCATGGAAAGCAAATTATGACCCGGAGGTCGCATACGTTCTTCCTCCTATCAAGTTAAAAAAAAATAAATACATACAACAATAAAATCTGGTCCTCCGAAAAGTTCCGATTCGGGTAAATACTTCACCGATCAAGGCTTAGAGACGTACGGGTGGGACCTTTCTCCTCACGCCTCCTATCAAGTATTAAAAAAATTCATACCACGATAAAATTAGAGTCTCTGAAAACACCGAGTTCGAGTAAACACCTCAACGATCCCCTACAGGCACACGGTGTTAAAACAAACTAGATGCAACAATAAAATTCGAGTCTCTGAGAACACCGGGTTCGATTAAAACCCCATCCATCCTTCTCCCTTTCGTCAAAGCTAGCTCTTACTCCCCCCCTATTCAAGAACTATTGATCTGAGGACCTTACAAGTTGGTGCATTTTCGACCATTCGTACAACATAGCCAAGTAGTCGTCGAGTCGAGGTAATCTAATCCAATTCCTCAATTTTCCAATAAATTCCAGAGTTGTTAGAATTTAAACTTCATTAACTAGTTTATATTTGTTAAAACCAAGGAACTCTCTGTGAAGCCTAAAATGGATCTCCATCCACATATATACATACATATCCACATAACTCGCGTTACTGCCCAGCAACGAAAAAATGGCCTAGCTTCCTGCAAACATCTATGTTATGTGTGTGAATTTTTAATTTAGGTTAATTTAGGACCTTCAAGTTTACCAGTTTTAATTCGATTTCCAACAAGGAAATTGGGAACTTCATTGCTAATTTCTTGTTGTTATTTTTATATCTTGGTGTTATGTACAGTCGAATCTGGGGTTGACCTCCATCTCAGACTAGCAAACCAACGCACTATCCCGCTGAGCGACTTGGGAGTAGCAGGGAACGATGGTAAGAAATAGGGTCGTCTTGCCCAAAACCGAAGTGAATAACTATTCCTCCGATATCAGTCCTGAATATGTATATTGACAGGTTAACCAAAACATACATTGAGTCCCCATAACGTATCAGTACCGATTGCAACACCTGCTGAGTCCTATGGCCCTCCCTGTCCTTAAGGAAAACGCCATTTGAACAGTGCACCTATTTGGCAGCTTGAAGAAAGGGTAGCAAGTACAAGAAGCTAGAAGAGGTAGAGGTAGAAACGATACATTTCCTGTGCCACTGCTCGGCTCTGCAGGAATACCGACTCCGTACCCTGGGGTCAAGATTCCTGACGGACCTAGCGCGGCCAACGTTGGAATCTCGGGTAGGCCTACTTTATTAAGAGGTCGAACTGGATTACCGGGATTGAGACTGTTGGTTAGTTCCAGAGGAATATAAGAGAGTTTCACAATAGGTCATGTTGGCCTCCACTTGAAAGTGCGGTCTGTGCCGATAAGCCTTTGCGTACCTAACCTAACCCTCCTAGCTAACTCGATGTTTTTGAAACCCCATCGACACAGCTCACTAACCGCGAAAACCCGAACTTTTTAAATTTAAAAAATAAATTCAATTCCACTTATTTTCAATCTCATTGAAACCCTAAAGGTCCCCAGTCCCTTCGACATACAAAGTGCCCATAAAATGTGTCCCCATCCAATGTGCATGAAACATTTCGTCTGAGCTCTCACTACGACTTTCCTCAAAATTCATCCCGAATGCGTTGCGAATTTTTACGATTATTTTTTCGCGCTGTCAGGAAACGCTTAAAGGATAGTTTGTAGCCATTTTCATTTGACTTATGCGTTACGACTCGTGTTTATTTACTCGTTGGCTGCTGGCGGGCCACTTTTATTGTTTGTCACTTGGCTATGGCTCGTAAATTTCGCTTTAATTACAAAACGACTGTGACGGCGCAAACAAAAGAAGCTTCTGCTGCACTTGTTTTATGACTTCCGAGCGGCTAAAGGAATTTTTCAGTTTTTCAGCAAACAGTTTACTTAATAGCAGCGGATAGCGCCAAATGAAGTGGCAAGTGGGTGTAGGAAATGCCATCAAGGGCGTTTTGGAAGAGTGAATTTTCCGCGCTGTAGTAACAATTCACATTTCTGGATATGTTGTTACTACTTGAAATTTGTGATTCAGAAAGTGTCTTTTGACTTGAAGTGCAACTTAAGATATTAGGGAACTCTAGATTTATGGAATTTTTTGGGTCCTAATGCTCTGATAGTTGTTAAAAGCTACACCTTCTTTCCTTATTTGTTCCAGTTCGAGGTATAGGTGAGACACCTTCGTATGGGAAGAGTTTTTTGACTAAGTTATATAAACAACCCCGTCGTATTTATTGCTAATAGGTCAGAGACGTTGATATCATAGGGCTGGGGTTTTCCGCGAGCTCTAAGAGAAGGTCCGTTAGATCGTATTGTCATTGCTGGTGGTGTTATTTTTATGCTGCTCATCCACTGAATAGAGTATGACTGAGAATTGTTAATAGAATCGAAAAACAATTGAAAAGAAGAAGAAATTCGAAAAGTTCAGGGATAAACTTTAAGTGGGAATCGAACCCATGGCCTCTGGGATGTTGATAGGATCGGCAAAGAATAAAAAAAATTCAGAAAAGTTCGCGGATAAACCTTAAGTGGGAATCGAACCCATGACTTCTGGGATGGGAGTCGTTCACTATACGCTGTTCTACCAAGACGCAAAGCTAGACTTTAGCTACGTAACAATTTAAAAATGTTTCTTTATTCAAACATATTCCACGATTATTTTTTCCCTACTTCCTACTGAATTGTAAAATTTGTTTACTCTTTTTTCGAAGCCACCTTTCGCCATTTTCATGCCTACATATAGCATACCCTGACCAGCGTGTGTACATGGCATCTTTTAATTACAAATGCAAACTTTATGAAATGAGCTTGCAAAAAACACCAACAACAATGTCAACAAAGGCACATGCAACCGTAAACCACATGCAACCCAACCAACATCGACGCTGGCCCAGTTGCAGCCACACGAATTGAAAACCACCAACGACAGTCTGTCTCCGATCGACCACTGCTTCTAACCAGCGAAAATGTACGCGCCGCACTGGTGTCCGCTGAGTGTCCTTCTTCTGCTCCTGCACACGCTGCACACCATCGAAGCCATTGTCAATACGCATCAGCAGTCCGCCGACATGGTCATCTACATGCAGCGTCCGTCCGAGCTGGGTCCGCGCAGCTGGCAAGCGGGCATCGATTGCCTGGAGGCCTGGACCGAGATCTACTTTACGCGTCGCGACCACCTAACGCGCTCGTACAACGTGGTCATCAGCAGCGCCATGAACATGTCCACACCGGCCGCGCAAATAATGGAGGGCTACCTGAAGTTAATGAACGAGGCAGTGCGCAAACCGAACAGCAACTGGCGCAAGCTCTTTCAGCTGCGCACAGTCTTCAACGGACGTCCCTTCGTGCGGTACCGCATGGGCGATCAAGCTATTCTGTACGCCGACTACTACGTACTCATAACGGACAGCGTGGAGCGGCTGCGTACCATGCTGCGCGACTACGTGAGTCGCATGAGTTCCTGGAATCCGGGCGCTCGCTTCCTCATACTTTTCAACGATCCAAAGCAGCACAACATGACCGAACCCATTGCGCTGGAGATTTTCAACGAGCTGCTGTTCAAGTACTACGTGCACCGCGTTGGGCTGCTGTACGCCACTGACGTCACCGAGTACAGTTTTCTGGTGCTAAACTACTACAACAAAGAGCAGTGTCGTACTATGCGCTCGCGCACCATTGCCACATGTCGTTCTGGCCGACCATATCCCAGTGCGTTGGCTGTAAAGCAAGCCTTGAGGAAGTTCGTCAAAGACATCAAATTGGATGCATGCATCTTTCGAATGTGTGCAGCCATTCAAGCGCCTTTTGTGGAATCGGATTGCAATACGGGAATTGAAATGCGCATTATTGGTTTCATAATGAATCGACTGAAATTCCGGGTGAGTTCAACTGCATTTGAATTATTGTTCAAACGGCTGTTCTTACATACAAACTCAGGAACGTGGGGCGTAAGGTAACTTTAAAGCTCACAGGACTAATGGGATTGTCAGATGAATAAATAGCTTGTAACATTACTTAAAAAGGAACACTATTTCAACGTTAGGGGTTACGTCCAATTAACCTCTCTGAAAAAGCAGTTCCCAAAACACACTGTTTGAGTAGTCTTTTGTGCTCAATGTTCAGGCAACATAAAAGGTTGACAGACAAAAAAGGAAGGAGTGTGAGAAGTCGAAAGGAATAAATGATTTTCAGTGAGCTGATTCCTTTAGAGTTTTTTCAACCCTTTTAGAAGGGTCAGAAGCTCACACAGGCTTAGAGAACCCACTCCCCTAATACCAGAAATCAAACTATGCAGCGCTGTTGTAGCAAAGGTGACATAGATAGGGAAAGAATGCTTAGCGTTACCTATCTAATCCAGACAAGATATGCTAGCTAAGTAATGCCCTCAGTTGGTATGTAGGTCGAGGTCGAGACCGTCCCCTAGAAAGTCGGGATACCAAACGAAGATACTTCTACTCTACTAAAGGGAAAAATTCAACTACCCCTCTGCGCTGGCCTAGCAGCAAACACTTTAAAGCAATAGGGTAGCCCAAATTAGAATACAATTCGAAACCATATTTTTGTGTTTGCCCGCCTGTGTGCGCCACTGATTAAGACTTAGATACTGATCTTTGAGACCTTCTAAATTGATCTGAGTTATTGGCTAAGGTGCTAGTGGCGTCCCCGCTAATTCACACCTCGCCAACTGAATGAAGGTTTCATTTATTGGATACTGCAATCAGAGGAAGATAAAATTCGATTCGCCTTGCAACAAAAATTAGCTTTATTTCACATTTACAAACAATTTTAGAAATCCATTGTAAGTTCTCCAAAATTTTTTGGACTTTGGGTGCCATCTCTCGGTATCTCTACATGATTAAACATTGAACTCCTTTTAGAATGGCCAGACACGTCTTCGGAAGACAATTACCAGGTCGCTACAATGTGTAAAACTTTTATTTTAACGAGAGGTGAAACATTTTACGAAGGTACTAGCGAACACGCTAGTGATGCCAGGAATCCCGCTGGATAAAAACACTCCCTGGTTGAGAATTCACCGAAACAGGTCACTTAGTCCGGACCTTTTTCGTTCCCTACATGAAAAGGATTAGTCGTCCTTAGAGGGCAGGCGTAGTCATCGACCTTCCTCCTGCTGACGATATCCTTCGGTAATTCGAGTAGGTCTTTGTGCTTTATGGGGAACAACTCATTCTCCTGTCTATATTTGTCCCAAAATGATCCTCTTCCTATTTGCGTAGTAGCCCTAACTTCATCCACATAACAAGTTATAATGAAATGGACTTAAAGTATCGAGGCCTGAATAATGTTATCTAAATCTACCTAATAACGATCATTCAAAGTCCCTCATACCATCTTCAACTTGACTGCACATCTCTTCCGTTTTAGCTGAATCAAACGTGTGAGGTGGAAAATCGCGGCATACGCGAACCTAACGGAACTTGGACCGGTCTACTAGGTAAACTCTTTGATCGTGACTGCGACTTCATACTCGGCGGTTTCTATCCGGACAATGAGGTCATAGAGAACTTTTGGACCTCGGAATGCTATCTCTCCGATAGTCATACGTGGTTTGTAAAACTGGCCGAACCGCGACCCGCTTTTATTGCACTCTATTCCATTTTTGAAAATGAAACCTGGCTCTGCTTCATACTGCTGCTTCTCATATCGTGGTTTTTTCTGTACTTCTTCGTGCGCATGTTGCCTGAACCGCCGCATTACAAGGAAATCTCCATAGCGGGCATCAATGCGCTTGCCATATCGATTTGCGTATCGGTAAACGAGCGACCGCACTGTGCGGCATCACGTGTCTTCTTTTTGGCGCTGTCGCTTTATGGCCTAAATGTGGCTGCTACATACACATCGCAATTGATATCCGTTTTCACCAATCCAGGCTATCTGCATCAGATAGACAGCCTCAACGAGGTGGTCGAGGCGAACATACCCTTCGGTAAGTGGAACCATTCGAACCATTCAATTCTTACTGATAGTTGATTTGCAGGTGGTCTGAACGAGAACCAAGACTGGTTTGAGAACGACGAAGACATGTGGATCTTTGAGCACTACAATGACTCCGAGCTCTTTGAGCCCAACACAAGAAATTTGGAGGCCGTAAAGTATGGCAAGCGTGTCATATTGACCAGTCGCATGTTTATACTACAGAACAGCATCAGCGATGACGTCTATGCGTTTTCAAAGAATGTCTTCTCCAGTCCGCTGCAAATGATTATGAAGGCGGGCTTTCCCATGATTAACGAATTCAATTGGCTCATACGTAGCATGCGCGATAATGGCATTTTTCAAAAGATCGATCGCGACTTTCGCTACAACAACACCTACCTGAATCGCATAGCAAAGATGCGACCACATTACAAAGGTGAGTGGGTGCAGGTGCAGAATATTAGAGTACTTTAGATAGAGAACTTTTGGACCTCTTGTAGAAGCGGTTATTGTCTTGACCACGGATCATCTGCAAGGACCCTTTGCGGTGCTTATGGCGGGTGTGTGTAGCAGCTTGGTGTTCTTCTTTGGGGAGCTATTGGTCTACTGGTGGCTGGAGCCGTGCTGGCGTAGATGTTGCGGTGCGCGGGTGAATCAAGCGGATAAGAAAATGGCGATGCAGTTGAAGCAGGACAAGACCAGAGTTAAGCGTCGCTCCAAGCGTGGAAAAGCACAGCTGAAGAGGAACAAAGAGCAACGTCGACGAGGGAAAAAGTCTGAGAAAGTTGAAGCGTATTTCAATAAGACGGAAAAATCCAAGCAGCAGAAAGCAAAGGACATGGAAACGGATGATATGAAAATCGTGCACACAATACGATTCACGCCCATTAAGCGACGACATGTGGTGCTTAAGTGAGAGTTCAAGCAAACGAAGGCATTTCCCTCATATTGTAAAAGATGAAAAGTTTAAGTAAATAGTTTAGGTTATTGAGTGGAACGTAAAAGAAAAAGGACAAAATATACTCAATAGATGATTTTATTCTTATTTATATTATTTATGCCTTCGACAATACATTGTAATATTGGGTATAGATGACAGTTATTCAGAGTAGATGTAGAATTTCAATTCCTATAAAAAAGGTCAAGTCAAGGGATTCAAGTATCTGAACTGCAAGTGCCGCCTTACCCAACACGCAGCGAAACTTTGCTGTATCGAAAGTTTCCACATTAAACAACAAACCAAAATTAACATAGATAAAAGTAAAAGTACAATAGCTGAAATATAGCTCGAAATTATTAAAGTTGAACTGTGCAAACTTTGCCAGAACGACCACACAACCGGCGGCGTTCGTTCCAAACTGCAGCGACGCGGTCGATTTGCAGGCTGCCAAACAGTGCGAAGCACAGTACACGATTTATGTGTTTTACTGCAACATTACAGCGACACACACACACATGCGCACACATTCAAGTGCCGAGTTTCATTCAGCACGCGCGCACTGTCATAAATATGCTCGCCTGCGTACGTGAAGTGCAACATTTGCCAAAATTTTTGGCAAAAGTGCAAAAGTGTTTTTACTCTCGTCGAAATGCGAAATGCAAATACAGCGACAACAACAACAACAACTCTGCCTAACCCAATTGTGCCATGCAGCAGCTTAAAGTTCAACATTCACTTTTCTATTGACAATTTAAACGAAAAAGAATTAGGTTTTTGTTTTTGAAATTTGATAACAAAAAAAGTAGGTAAAGTAAATTGCATTGAACCTGCCAATCATGGTGGACCCTTTGCTCGCCCAGTGCGACACCACTTTTTCGCCAATCAGCAAATAATGGCCACGCATTTCTTGGACCAACCCATCGCCCGTCCGCCTGCCACTTGACGCTGCCGCCGCACTGCGATCCTTGCTGCGCACTGCGGCGCTTGCGATTTGTTGTTGCCGACTCCATTGTGCAACTATTTCTTTTTTGCAGCACTTTCGACAATTCGGTCATTTGGTGCTGCGTGCCAACAGCGCGTAGACCAATTCAGCAAATAGCAAATAGTTATCGTGTGACGACGGCATTCGAGCCACACGACCGACGCGTCGGTAGGCGAAGCACTGGGCGTTTCGGGGCGGACAAGGGTTTGCATAGAAAATTGTAAAATTGCAATGCTGACACATTCGCCGATAAGATAGAATTTCTGCTGTCGAAAGGCAAACACAAGAAAATTGAGGCAATTTTTTTTGCATGACTTTGATTTTGCAGCCCAAGTAGCCCGAAATGTTGACGATTGTTTGCCAATGCTTCGATTGCAGATTGAAGCATGAAAAACATAACAACAAAGTGGTCTAAAAAGAGTTTACGGGATTTGATTGAAATGAAACATGAAATGTTCAAAGATGACATTTAGTTTTAAAACAAATTTAAACAAGGGATTCAATTCCTGAAAGGATTTAAAACTACTGTTAATTAATCAGCATTGTGAAACAATTTTATAGACTTATTGCAGGCACCTGCAGTGTTAGGCCAGTTCTGAACTACTGGTACAAAGTCAGTGCCTCCTGAAAAAGCAGCCATCGCAAGCAGAGACGTTGAATCTTCGGTGATGCCCATGTTGGCTCCATGAATTGTAGCCTCGTCAGTGCCTCCTGAAAAAACAGCCATCGCAAGCAGAGACGTTGGATTTTCGGTGATACCCATGTTCGTTCCATGAATTATGCCCTCTGAGTAGTCTAACCAAACGGCAGACATCTTTCCTTCCCAATTTGAAAAGAACTTCCTCTGTCTTCTTGTTTGAACTCGGACTACAAAACACTTAGCAGTTCTATAGGTTCTCAGACTAGACCATCGCTTCATGTGTAAAGCATTTGCAAAGTATTTGATTTGGCTTAGGATACCTACTACGCTTATACCGATTATTAACATTGATCCCAAAGGTTGAGACCCCAAGTTAGCCACTTTATCTACAGTTTCCACAGTTTTCAGTAACCCAGATAAGTTGGAGCTTAATACATCTCGTGACTAACTTAAGCTTCATTGTACATTTTTAGAAAAAACTTGCATGGTCCCCAAGGTTTTAAGTTCAGCTTCACTAAACTGTCACTAAAGACTCGTATTCTACTAGGTTTAACTGGCTGGCCTATCGCTAACCCATCAAAGACTTTTTGTAATCTTACTGCCTCGATAGTCCAGTGGGTAGAGCGCTGGCTTCCCATACCAGAGGTTCTAGGTTCGATTCCTAGCTCGGGCTGGTGAAACACTCATCTAATGCTATCGCTATCTAAGTACATGAAGCAGATGTGAATTACAACCATCGCACAAGTGCGCTCTTGGCAGGTAATGGGAACACCTCCAAGTGTGAAAGAAAAAGACTGCCCACCGCTAACCGGATTCGGCATTAAACTGTATATTCTCTTGAAAAGTATGTTGTAACACATGTTGGAATAAACAGTGTTGCCTACACATTTCAAACGGGTGGAATTTGTGAATCCACATAGAGGCCCATATAGAGGCCTAAGTGTGTCTCATACAGAGGCAGCCACTAAAACCTACCCACCTACTGATACCTAATCTGACACCTGAAATCCTCCAGCAGGGATACTTTTTTGACGCCGCCAATTCAGTGAACCGCTGAATACACTATGAGGTATTTAAGTCCCATTCTGAGACGATCCAGGGTTCCCTATGTAATCTTCTACGTGCATGCACTGCCAGAAGACAGTACCCTGTGATTGTTTCTAACATTTTTCAATAAGAATGCCAGATAACAGACTAAAGCAAGCTTACCGCCTATGGTGGTCATAATGAGTCAATTAGAGGGGTCCTCTAGAGCACCCCTCAATTAGAGAACCCCTCGAATTGACTAAACATGTCTGAAACAACAATGAACCAACTTCGGATGCAGCTTTAATTCTTTTTTAAGTAGACTATAAAAGGTAGATGGGAGTATGGGAGCGAACATGCAAGGCAAAGCCTATGATGAAGTCTCTGTCTCCGCTGGAAACACCAAGTTGAGTACACTCTATCATCTTTCTATGTGCCCAACTAGAGGAGGCGCACGGAAAGCAGAGGCGCCTGGGGAGAACTTTTGCGGCAGACCGTAACCCGATAATGGGTGGTTATGTGCAATTGAGTAAGTAAGCAATAAAAGGAAGGTAAGAGCAGCAGACTTACATAAAAAATATTGTGTCCTTAGCGATGCTAAATGAAGATTCGTTAACTAGTTATAGCTAAGATCCATTATAACACATATACTGGAAGCTGGAGTCTTGAACTGTTTGTCTATATGTCTGTTGGTTTGACCAGTGTGTGGTCCTAAACTCATACAGAGTCTTCACCCCTAAGGTCCCCTAAAAGCAAGCGGACGAGTAGCTTCAAGTCTCTTATAGCGAACTACCCGACCCGGATATGAAACCTCATCACTCTCGCTATAGCTCAAGAAAACTGAACCACATCGACCGATCGATATAGCACACGAAAATAACCAAGAAGCAATCTTGGAAAATCAGTTTTTGAAATGCGAAACAAAAATGGGTAACACAATGCTGCGTTTTATTGCAAATCGAATTTTATACGATCGAAAACAAGCTCGTATGACACAATTATTCGGGTGTAACACAACAAATAACAACTACAACAACAGCAAAACAGTGTCGCACACATCTGACGCCGCCAATCGATCGTCGTTTGTGCAGCGCGACGCGTTCAAGATCATTGAAAAACGGTTCGTACAAAATGACACGAACTTTTGCCATTAAAAAAATAAACGCGCAACACTGCAAATTGTCGAACGCGCCGGTTCTCCATTTACAAAAAAAAAAAAGAAATTGTTCAATTGTTGTACGCCGACGCGAGGTTCATGCGGCGACACAAAAAAGCATGAATGAAAAATTGCAACGCGGCGGCGATCGTTCGCAAAGCGATCGCCGGTCGATGGCTGCGCGCGAACGTTCGCTTCATTGAACGTCGAATTAAGTCGTAAAATAACGTTTTACGATTTGTTTACAAAAGTGTTTTATGGTTATGGATGGCAATTTGCGCTCTGTCGATGTGTTGGTGCAATTTGTTGCTAATAGATCCTGTGTGCTCGTATGGATTTCTGGAGTTTTTCTTTGCATATTGACGGTTTTGTTATAGTTGTTGTTGTTGTAGTTTTGTTAATTGGCATCGGTGGTTGGTGTTGGCGTTGTGTGGCAGCGGACATTTCCTGGAAGTGGACATGTCAAGCGAGACACCAGCAGCCACCAAAGTATCACGTTTCTTGGAATTGTTTACAATTATTGCAGCAAATCATGAACGCCTTCAGTGAATAGGGGAATATGGGGAGGGGGTTGGGGGGATTGAAAATGAAAAAGTTCATAAAAGGGAAGTTGGCGATTGGTATGAAGTGTGGTTTGTGTAAATGTTGATCTCTCCCTGTCTGCATGTCCGTCCGTTTGACCAGTGTTTGCTTCTGAATGTACAAGTGGCAACAAGTTAAATTTGTCCAAATCATTTCCATGGCTCCAGACAAAGAAAGAAATTGAGCAAAAAGATTGTAACTAGTGGGCCCAACTACCAAATTGTGATAAGTGGCAACAAGTATTTCTTATAAGTGGCAACAAGTTAAATTTTTCCAAATTATTCCTATGGAGAGGAATTGAACAAAAACACCTAACTACCAAATTTTCAATCTAATCATCGTTCGAGTTATAACTTATAAGTTGAATACTATTGAAACCCGGTTCTTCAGTGTTTCGAATCTCCCTTAGTCAAATTTAGCCAACTTAAGTGCTTCTCCTCTTTTACTGTCTGTTTAATTATTCCAGTGAACTCTGATTCGTATATCTTCTTCTCTCTCTCTACTTTCTATTCCACTTCACTTAATTCTACTTCTTATTGTTTTTTTCTTATTTGAACTTTTTTTTTAGTTCTCCAACAAACCATGCAAATTTTTGCTATTTTCAATTACGCTATTTTCATAAGTAAACTTACGCATCACAGACAAATGGGCGACTAAAATGCGTCGCATCGAATCAAACTGCCACGTCATTTGGCTCTCGCTCTCTCTCTCTCTCCCTCTCACTCTTACCCCCGTGTTGTAAGCAATTTGCATTACATTTTCTGGCTGCTTGTGTTTCACATTTGCATGCGGCGTAAAGTGCAATTTTTACGATCCCCATCTCCCAACCCAACCATCTCTCGTGCAATTTCATTGAGCGCATATCTAGCCGACTTTTTCTCGTTCCATTGTCGCGTTGCACTATTGGCGGTGTCGGTGCAACAAATGCACAAATTGACTGCCTCAATTGTTCGGACTAAAGTGTTCTGAAAAAAAGTGTTCGCAAAAATTCTCTGTGTGATGTGCGTTGGGTTTTTTGTTGCATCGTAAAGATTAAAAATAGATTTGCCTGCCTGATTCATGATTTTTGTGATTTTGTTGCGTACTTAATGCCAATAGAGATGTTGTGCATTCGTGCTATTGTCGCGTGACAATTTGCAACCGTCTGCAAGTGGACATTATGGAGTTGTTCAATTTCTATGAAAAAAAATAATTAAATAAAACTCTTAATCGACATTGTATGACATTTTTAAGTCATGAATTAGGTTCTAACAACCAATTGAAATTATGCACAGTGAAGCCTTAACCCTTTAGTTCATTCAATTCAAACAGTCTCATACGTGCGTTGCTTCGACCTGACAGAACAAAGACCCTAAAAAGAGACAATGGCCTCCCTGAAGGACTTGGAAATGTTGTATTGTCTCTGTTATATCTCCATTACCACATCTTCCACCGACATTACTGTACGATAGGTACCATTTTACAATCATAGACCCTATGTCACTGTGACCAGTTATGACTCCAATGAGCAGCCTATTAACCCTAGAAGGGTAATCATATTTTACATACGTTGTTGGTAATCTTCGTCGAATCGACGAAGTCGTATTCAACTCCGATTTGTGGAAGTATTAGAAATCGTATAAACTCCAACTTAATTTTATAATTATACTTAGACATTTTTATGTAAATAATTCCCACCATATATATTTTTAAAAATTATTTGTGTATTTTTTAATAATTTGTGTTGAGGTACATTTATTTTTGAGATCGGAATGAGTATCAGAAGTTAAAGAAATAATTAAAATTAAAATAAAGTGAAGAACAATACATAGCTTCTTTATGAAGACAGAAACACAATTATAATTCCTTAAAAAACAAATAAAAACCAAAAAAATCAACAAATATAACTAATTTTCTACAGTTCTAATTAACTATTTAACTGACTTACTTGTACACTAATTAACTAACTAACTAATTAACTTAACTAATTAATAATTAATTAATTAACCAATTCCAAAAAAATGTTTCAATTAATTCTTCCGATAACCCCGAATTCCGAGACATTTTGAAATACTGAAATTCAATGTATAGTACTCGTATTCAGTTGCAAAAAGTCACGTTAATGGTATTCTTCGTCGTTTCGACGAAGCCTAGTTTTGTTTTTATATAAAAAAAGAAAACGTACGCTGCGCTCGTGCTGCAAAACATTGTATTCCGCGAAAGCACATCGCCAACTGAGATCATACGAAAAGAGAAATCAATCAGATCGGAGAATAAGGAGAAATTTGAAGAAATGTATGTGGTGTTCGTCGAATCGACGAAGATTACCTTTCTAGGGTTAAATATATCGCGTCTTCTTAGATACATAGATAGCTAGATAACCTCGGTCTCATGGGACGACATGTGCCACAATCGATGTTACTGTTCCAGTAAGTCATGTCCCTAATGTCCCTAACGGAGGAAGGTACCGGAATCGGGGTATATGAACCGAGGATTAGATACTCGGAATCTACGGGAAAGCAGACCACCATTTCCCAGTCAGAAATATACGCCATTGAAAGGTGCGCTCACTTCAATCTGGTGAGGAAATACTGGAACCGGAAGATCGCGAACCTCTCGGACAACCAAGCGGCAATCAAGGCATTAAGATCCTACCAGGTATCCTCGAAACTGGTGTCGGAATGCCTTTAGAAGCTGAACGAACTTAGCCGCTACAATCAGGTATGAGTCCTCTGGGTTCCGGGTCACGCCGGAATTGATGGGAATGAGCAGGCCGACAAACTTACAAGAATGGGAGCATCTACCCCCTTTGTCGGCCCAGAACCCTTCTGTGGTCTAGGCAAAGGAGCCCTATCCATCCTTACCAGGAAAGGCGAGATAACCATCCGGAATGAATACTGGGAAATCAACCAGGCCTTGAACATTCCAAGATGGTTATTGTATCTTAGAACAAGAAAAGGTTCGACGAATGTATGAGTCTCTCAAAGAATAATCTAAGGATCACACTTATATTGACAGGACATTGTAGACTGAATCATCATCTAACCAAAATATATATCAGAGCGACCGAACTCTGTAGGATCTGTTTGCAGGACAATGAAACTGCAATACTCATACTAGGCATATGCACTGCGCTAATGCACAAACGGAAAAAGCAGCTGGGTGATTTTATTATACCATGTTTGGACTGGTTTTCCAGAGGCTTGGGAAATATACTCAGATTCCTCTTGGATGCTGGACTCACCGACGAACTGTGAAGTCCAAGAAGGAGGCACAATAGATCTCTTAGGTCGCAGTGCACATTTACCGCCAATAATAATAATAAGTCATGTCATGCGAAGATTGGACGGTAGACGGAGCTGTTGATTGTCGGGTAACCAGCGCAATGCCCTTTCATGCTAACTCTTAGACGAGTTCGTTTCCATCGACACCACAGTCTTTGGGCAGCCAGCATAGAGGGTAATGTAGCTGTGTGAAGACTAAGACACCTCCCCCCTCATTTTTCGGGTCTTGGCATTCATCCTCAAACCTGCCAGATAGCTGGTCGTATTTCGATAAATTTCTGAAGTTAGCCAATCGGAAGTTAACCAAATATCAGAATAGGGAACGCTAATTAATTAGCTGAATTACACGAGATTTAATTTCGTATCCTTTCATTTCATGAGGTTTAATGATGAAACACATGAGCCAAGAAATTGTAAGACAAATGGCATCGCATCGAGGAAAATGTTAACAAAAGTGCTATTAAGTTTGATAAATTGTAACACAGAATTTACTGCGCGCGTTATTTTAAAAACTTTAAAATTATATGTTCTACAGATTTTTTTCTCACTAAAATATAAACAAAAATAAATAAAAAATATTCTGAAGGGTCACTGTATAATTGGTACCCAGGCATGAAGGTTGAGTTTGCTTTCTAATGACTTCTGTCGAAACTGTATTGACAAGGAACAGAAGAAAAATTCACTTCTCCTTCCAAGCATTTATCCTGCATTAGCTAAAAGAAGGAAGATTCGTCTGGGCGAAATTTCTTCGTCGACAATCTAGGGGATCAAACTGATAAGGCTATTTGCAATCCCTTAGGTTTCGAAAGGAGCTCAAACTAGTTGAATGAGTGAGCGTAGTTAAGCTCGATTGAATGTGGTATCTCAATGAGCCTTTATGGTTTACGTTACGTAAGGTCTCTTAAAGAGGCAGCCACCACTCAGAGGCCTATTAAGAGGCCCATTGTGTTATTACAAATTCCACCCATTAAAAAATGTGTATGCAACACTGTTTTTTCCAACATGTGTTACAACACACAATTCAAGCGGTTGGGTGAAGGGGACCTACAGTTTAACGCCGAATCCGAACGGCGGTTTTGACAATTCTCCTCTCACACTTGGAGGTTTTGCCATTGCTTGCCGAGAGCGCACTTGTGCGATTCTTGTAATTCTTATCTGCTTCATGTGGATGGTGATAGAAGTAGTTTACTCGGCCGAGCTAGGAATCGAACCTAAGACTTCTGGTATGAGAAGCTAGCGCTCTACCCGCTGAATCGAGGACGGCTAAGTGGGCTCCCGTTTGGGGAGGGTACTGCAACTTATCTAGCTCAGAAATTGCTCTTAGGGAGCTAAAATCTTTGATTGACCCTTACTAATTTTCTCTTCTAATCATCCCCTAACTCCAACATTCTGTGTGTAGCAAATGTTCGCGAAAGCGGTTCATTATTTCGGCAAAAATTGTTTTGTTTGTGATAGTAAATGTCAATACGGTGGTTTATAGCGATATAACATGTTTGTACGACAGGTGGGCGTGGCACCTCCCATACAACCTAAATTTTTAATATGGTATATCTTCGGAATTGCAAACCTCTGAGAGTAAAAATTGCTTATGAAAAAGCTCCCAACCTGCCGTTCGGAACCGGCATAAAACTGTAGGTCCCTCCAACCCGTGTACAAATTCACACGCACAACACGGGTAGTTGCGGGAAGCTAGGCCTTAGTCTCGCGTAAGCGGGCTGTCGTGCCAGTCAATTATTAAAATATTATATCTTCGGAATTATAAGTCGGACAGCATTGAAATTTGGTACAGTGTCATCGCGTACGTCACGTGTCGTTCCATCGGTAAAATTTAATGGGCGTTGGACAAGGGGCTTGGCATTTTTTAAATTCCGGTGTAATTTTGTAACTATAGCGTTCACATCAATGACACTCGGTACAAACTTACGATTTAGTCGTATCCTTTGACAGGGGGAATGGGGTGGGTTTTGGACAAGCGAGCGTGGCACCGCCCATACAACTCAATTCTTTACTATGTAATAGCTTCGGAATCGTTAGCCGCACAGCATTATTAAAAGTTGGTGTACCCTCATTTCACAGATGTGTCGTTCTACTGTTAAAATTTGGCGGTCGACAAGGGGCGTGGCAAATTTGTTTGACACAAACTATCCGCATAATTTTGAAACTGTTCGTCGCACATCAATGAAACTTAGTACGAATTTACCATTAAGTCATATCTTTCGACAGAGGGAATGGGGGGCGGGTTTTTATAAAGGGGGCGTGGCACCGCCCATAGAACTCAAATTTTTTACATGGAATAGCTTGGGAATCGTTAGCCGCACATCATTGAAAGTTGGTGAACGGTCGTCTCACAGATTCTACTGGTGAGATTTGATGGGCGTTGGACAAGGGGTATGGCACATTTCTGATGACCCAACATTTACGCAGTACTGTAAGTCCACATCAATGAAACTTGGTACGAACTTTACACTTAGTAGCACAATTCGACTAGAAGAAAGTTGTGAGCATTGGACAAGGGGGCGTGGTACAGCCTCCATTTTTATATACACAGATTGTTTGTCCTGATTGACTGACTGATTGATTAATTGATTAAATCATCATCGCCCACCCCAAACCGGTGAAGCTACAAACATGAATTTTGTACTGTACAGCTGTAGGTACATCTTGAAGAATGAACCTCCGCTAAGACTGAATTTTTTGAATTTCGGGGTCTAAAGGGGAAAACATGTGTTAAGGTGTTGTGGAAAGAAACGTGATTTAATAGACATATTGATGTCCAACTTTCTGAAAATACTCTAAATCAAAAATAATTCGACACGTATTTTAAAATTTTTTAAAATCAACAGTGGGGTACACTGTATACTGAAACAAAAAACACGAACCGATGGGCATATTGATTTAAAAAATTGTAAAAATCATTGAAATAAAAAAATTAGACACGTGTTTTTCATTATTTTCAAAATCTAACTGGATCAACGACGGGTTAAAAGTATGTATGGAGTAACAAATGTGGTTGACTTAAACTGTAAAATAACTTAAATTGTAAAATAACTCGATACGTGTTTTTCATTTTTCCGAATATCAAAATCGGACGGGGTCAACGACGGGTTAAAAGTTTGTGTGGAGAAACTGTGAAAAAACATGAATTAATGGGCCCATTGCACAGTGATTCGACTCCATACAACCGCGGGATAAAATTAGAAGGAGTGGTCCGTTCTTCATAAAATTTGGTATACTAGTTAATCATGGTCTGCTGACTTGAAATCTCCACTTGGTTTTTCTTAAACTGTCGTAGTTTGGCAATGCCTGAGGCTTAATTTTGCAAATTTCGTCATTTTTGGAAAGCTATAACACCAAATGTGTTGACTAGATTTTTCAGATTTTACATTTAATCGGTAACGTAACATTGACTATTCCAAAGAGTAACATAAATTGTATCGGGACCCTCTGGTTTTGCAATAAAAACGATAATAATAGATGTATGTTGTGCATTTTTGCAGATTTTATCAGTTTTCGTGCTAATTGCATACTTTTAGGCATAAATAAAATCAATTTTGTCGAAAAATACGTGTTTAGACCACTTTTCAAATTGAATTATTTTTTGAGATCGGAAGATATCAGAGGATATAATTACATTATCCGACAAAGAAAGAATGCTTCTTAAAATAAAAAAAAATCCAGGAACATACTTTCAAATACTTTTTAGATATTTTCCTCTAAGTTTTGCCAATTTTCAGATTTTTAATTTAGAAAAATATTTTGAATTAAAAGTGAAGTAAAAGACTAAGCTTTGCAAATTTTGAAAAAATATTAAAAGCGAAAATGGCCACATCATTTCTTATTCTATATTGAAAGTTTAAGCAACTTCGTGCCAACCAATTATTTTTAAAATTTTTTGTACTCAATAGACTAAAAAACAGAAAATATGAGTTTCAATTTTTTTGTGAAAAAAGTTTCAACTTTGAGCCGCTGTTGCACAGACACTAATTGATTTTTTGCACCAATTTTTTGGGGTTTTCTTAGTTGGAGTTTTTTCTTTCAAATGACATCAAAATCGTTAAATTCTGAGACCATAAATTTTTTGAATTTTGTCTATGGAAAGAATCACTGTGCATTGACTTGAAACTTGGTGAAAGTTCTCTCGATGTGTTTTTTCACTTTTTTGAAAATCAAAATTTATCGGGGTCAACAATGGGTTAACAGTTTGTACAGAGAAACAATGGGTTAAGAATTTGTATCGGGGGGAAACATGAGCGCGCGTGCAAAGCCGCGAGGCCCAGCTAGTGTTTTCATATTTTCATGCAAATTTTATAACTACAACACAAATAATCATAAAAGAAAATCATAATTATTATCTTAAAAATTCGTTACACTCAGAACAATGTAAACAGCTCATTGCAGGCTACTCACTCAAAAATCGTCGATATAAATAACTACGCACGCCTCACGCACTTTCAGTTCACGTGGAATATTTGCGTACGCAACACTTTAACTGTAATCAAAAAATAAATAAAATTTATCTGATGGATCGCTGGCAGAATCGAGTGGCCGTGGTGACGGGCGCCAGTTCGGGCATTGGCGCCGCCTGCGTCAACTATCTGGTGGAGAACGGCATGAACGTGGTGGGACTGGCGCGTCGTCAAGCGCGCGTCGAAGCGCTGCGCGATGCACTGAAGCCGGAGCAGCGCAGTCGGCTACACGCAATCCAGTGCGATGTGAGCGACGAGCAGAAGGTGGTGAGCGTTTTCAAGCAGATCGAAAGCGACTACGGACCGGTGGCGGTGCTGGTGAACAATGCGGGCGTTGGTACCTTCACGGAACTGGTAAAGGACAACAACTCGGCCGAAATACGCGCCACCATCGATACGAATGTGCTGGGCGTGGTGTGGTGTACGCGCGAGGCGTTCAGATCGATGAAGGCACACGGCGGCGACGGACATGTGATCAACATCAACAGCATTGCCGGCCATAAGGTCGTGTACCGCGAGAACAGATCATTGAATATTTACCCAGCGTCCAAGCATGCCCTCACCGCCATGACCGAAGTCTATCGACAGGAGTTTCTTCGCAACGGCACCAAAGTGAAAGTGACGGTGAGTGTGAGGAGGCGAAAGTGATTTTTGGTGTTAAGCTGGTTTGAAGGCATCAAATAAATGTATGTGTGTGTGTGTGTGTGTGTGTGTGTGTGTGTCGTATGTAGTGTGTCGAACTTTGTGGAATTTGTAATCTGTTTGCTGAATGATAACATTCCAGAGATAAAAACTGGCTAGAAGAAGAAGATACACATTTTTCTACTTCAAATTACAAAATTTTATTAAGTTATAAAAAAGAAAAATTTTTAAAACAAATTATGATTGTATGCCTTCAATTTCTAACTATCTTAAATTTTGAAATATTTATCTTTCAATAATAATTTGAATTTATAATTGAATTTATAGTAATTTTGTTTTACAAACTAATCTTCTTAGAGCATCAGTCCCGGCTTTGTGGACACAGAAATTCTATCCGACGAAATGCGCAAACTCCTGCCGAACAATGCTCCCATGTTGGAAGCGGGAGATGTGGCCGATGCCGTCATTTACTGCCTGCAAACGCCGCCGCGAGTACAGGTTTGTATCAACTAATACCAGAGTTGACTCGACTAAGTAATTCCATATTTTTGTATAATTTCTATTTATTATGTTTTCTACAATTTTCAGATACATGAGTTGACCATTAAACCGATGGGCGAGAAATGCTAACCTCGCAGTTTTCACTTGGTATTTTAATTGAAATTTAATTGTTTGTAATTTATACCTAAAATATAATAACACAAACATAATTGCCTGCCTAGTCAGTCCATCACTCATTTATTTTGAAGTAATTGATAACAACAGCTTGAACACAAAGCATTTATCGATGAAGGATTACTACTGGTTTGTATGCATTGGTATTTTTATATGCATGAAAAAGAGAGTTGAGAAATCGAAAAAGATCAATCATTGAGGAATCCAATGAGTACGAAAGATAACACCGTGCGACAACAAATTTTTTACACAAAAAAATCGATATACTCGCGAAACTAGGGACCAAGTGTAGTAAAACTGCGTTTTTAGTTTTTTTTTTTTTAAGGACTTTGAAATTTCAAGGACATGTTTATTCCAAAAAATTATTTTAAAAATTGAACGCATTGTAGAATAACATTACGGGTGTCAAATGAAAGAGAAAAATCCTTAGAATCTTAGAAAATTTAATGTTTCGGTACAAAAGGACGAAGAGGTACTGAAAATGTGCTTTTAAAACTTTATCGTTGAATATCCTTGCAAATTTCCAATAATTTTTTTTGAAAAAAATATATCTTAAGGACTACTATGTACACTACCACATCCTTCAATTTAAAAAAAAATTTTTTGAAATTAACCTCTCCTTGAAATTTCAAAGTCCTTTTAAAAAAAATCCTGACGTCAGAGAGAAAAACTAAAAACGCGGTTTTACTACATTTGGCCCTTAGTTTTTCGAGTATACCTATTTTTTCGTGTGTTTTGAAATTTTCTGATTTTTGTCGCACGGTGTAATAGTTTCATTCATACTTAGAGAGTCGCTTCGAAGCTTGAAGGTCGTTAACTTTGATTGCCACAAAACGCAGTTTCTACATTTTGTAACCACCTCGCACAGTGTGGCGTCCCCATTCATCGCGTGGTCAAAAATAGAAAACGTGGTTTAATTTTCACAAAATTTGGCATCCGCCCATTTTAATCCTAATTAAAAATAATATAAAAAAACGATCAGGACTCCGTGTCTCTGCACGCAAATTTAAAGTCAATGTGTCCAATCAATCAAGTTTCACTTAATCCTTTGCTGACCTTGTTAGATTTTTATGAAAAAATACCTGAAATACTTTTAACTTATGGTTGAACTTGTCCGATTTTGATTATTTTACATCTGTAGTGCTTTCATCAAGTTTGAAGTCAAACGGGCCATCAAATCTTGTTTCTTCATACAAACTCTTAACCCGTCGTTGACACTGTCAAATTTTGATTATCGAAAAAATGAAAAACACGTATCGAATTATTTGACATTTGAAGTAGTTTCAAAAAGTTTGAGGTTAAAAGGCCCATAAAAACTAATTTCCCCATACAAACTGTTAACCCATTGTTGACCCCTATAAATTTGGATTTTCAAAAATATGAAAAACCCGTATCGAATTATTTTACAATTGAAGTACTTTCACCTATTTTTTTATTAAATGGGTTCTCACTGCTCCCTGATGGCTCACAGATGAGTCAAATTTAATACCAACAACTATTCATTTTTCGTTTCAAATGTAGATTTCAAATATAGCTGCCCCCTCCATTTTCAACAGTTAGGTGGACTTCCATACAAAACGGGTCATTCTAGCTCTCCACTTGTAAGTGTAGTAGTTAAGTAAGTGAGAACACATTGTATCTCGGAAAATACTGGAGCGATTTGGAAGATTTTTTCAACATTGTACAACTTTCTTCAGTGTAAAAAAATACAAAATTAATTAAATTCATCATCAGCGAACTTAATTCTATAGAAAAAGTATAGTCGAATTCACCGATCAGACATCTGTTTCTTTGCGTGCCGGTATTTTCAACATAAAAAATATGAATGGCAAAAAAATAGTTACCACTCAACGTAAAAAAATATTTCCCATTCATATGTAATAGTTAGTGGCAACGGAAAAAATATTTTTCAAAATATAAACGTTACCGAGCAACGGAAAAAATATATATCCAAAAATAAACGTTACCGAGCAACGGAAAAAATATTTTTCTCTCATAAAAGTTATGCGATGACGAAAAAAATATTTTTCAAAACGTTACCGAACAATCGAAAAAATATTTCTTGCTGATAATAGTTATTAGGCAACAGAAAAAATATTTGTCACGAATAATAGTTACGAAATGACAAAAAAAAACGTATTTTTTTTCCTCATAATAGTTATTGTCCAACATTTATAAATATCTCTTAAAAATGGGCAACGTTTTCGAATTTTTAAAAAATCATAACTGTTATTTTGGGTCCCTGGATTTTGTCAATTTATTATTATTTTGTATTTATTGAAAAATCATGCACTAAATTACGTTTTATGTGCTCGAAAGTCGACTTGAAAAGTCATAAAGTCAAATTCATTAAATTTTTTTTTGTTTTGGGGAAAGTAAAATAAATAAAATTAATCAAAATAGTAGTCCAAAAATTCTATAATTTCCAACCTTATACAGGAACACACTGTACTCTCAAAGGCTTTAAACTAAAACTCATATAATCTGCAAGTAGATACGAAAAATTCTTGAAAAAATTCAAAACAAAATTCCATTACATTTCCCACATTAAAATCTGTATCACACTTTGAAGTTAGCTAATTCCCACCAAAATTTTACAATCAAAAAATTCGCACAGTTTGCACATTAAAACTTGCGATACTTTCTATCTTCAGCGCGTCAAAATAAACATAACCTCAAAATTACACTAAAGATGTGCGTTTGAAAGCATAAAAACGCATTAAAAAAAATTTGAGAGCACATAAATTGTCAGCCGAATGCGTAAAAATTAAAACTAAAAACATAAAAACCATACAGTATAGTAAAACATAAACCACAAAAACAGCAACAAAAACAACTACTGCAGCTTGGGGGGAAAAAATCTCTGCAAATGGCAGCAGAGAATTTGACAAATTTATCACAAGCGCTGCATGAAAATTTGTATTTACGACCATAAATAAAGCGGCCACCGAAGCTTCTGTTGCTCGGCCGCACGTTCGTCGGTCCGTGCGCCTGCCGGCCATACAATGTCACAACTATCGCCAACATAAACATAAAAATTATTATCAATGCAACATTTACGATATCAAAAACGCGCGTACACCAGTCAGCAGAAAACATAAAAAGAATAAAAATAAAAAACGGCCATAAAACGCAAAAGAGCGCGTGCCGCATAGAGAGCAAACGAGCCAAGTTGCCACCCGACTCGAATGTTGCATGCGCACAAAAAAAAACCAACAACAATAAAACGATACATATGCAAAAATTTTTAGCAGCAGTGCGTAGCAAGAAGCCGCAGCAGCGAATAGTCGTCTCCAAAAACGGCCGTTGAAATATATTTTTTGAAATTTCAAACTGCCACAGCGCAACGTTTGATTTGGCGGCCATGATGCGGCTGCTGCTGCTGCGCTCGCACCGCTCCAGTTATTGTTGTTGGCGTATGTTTAGTTTAGTTTCATGCAACAGTAATGCGACGATTTTTACGATTATTTGCGCCCGGTTTGTGCGACCGCCAAAAAGCGTGCAATCAGCACTCGCCACAAAATGCGGCCAGCGCGTTGCTACGAACCGGCTGCGACATTGCGCTGCCATAAACTACGCCGTAATGAGCTTTGAACGTGCCACATGGCCGCAACGAATGGTGCGCGCGAGTAATAAGGAAAACACAATACGCACTGTTGATATGCCAAAAACAACAACAACAACAATTCGAAATTAAAGTCAGCAACTAGCAGTGACAACAGACTCTTGACAGACACTACGCCCTCACTTTGCTTCACTTTGTGGGGTGAAAGCAAACTTTTTTGTTGCATGCGATTTTTGGCCACACAAGCAAATGTCAGCGAAAATGTTTAATATGGCACTTAGTCTTATGTCTCACTTTAGACTAGTCTACAAATATTGACTTTTTAATAAATTTTCAATCCGCTTTAATATGAACCAAGTAAAGCGATTTCCCATTAATTTGTTCAACGAAAAACTTGCTGTCCCAAAATCCTTTAAAAGATTCTAGCAGGGCCCCGTGGCTTTGCAGGCAAGTTTGAAGTCAATGGGCCCAACAAAGCAAGTTTTTTATACAACAGTTTAACCCATGGTTTGCCCCTTGAGACCCCAAATTTCACAAAAATTCCCTCTTAGCGGAAGTTTATTTTCTTATTCATGTTTGTAGCTTTAGCAGTTTGGACTGTGTGATGAAATATCAGTCAGTCTATCAGTCAGTCAAGGCAAGAAATGATATCAGATTTGAGTTGTATGGGCAGTGCCACGCCCCTTTTATGTAATGCCCAACCCATTCTTTCAGTCGAAGTGTGCTACCCAGAATCATTGATGTGCGACTTACAGTTCCAAAGTTGCGCGGAAAATTTTAGTCACAAAAAATACGCCACGCCCCCTAACGCCCTTCTAATTTTAACAGTACAATCGCATATCGCGTCGCGTCGCGTGAAACGACGTTATACAAAGTTTCAATACGGTCCGATTATAGTTCCGATGTTATTCCACATTAAAAAATTGGGTTGCATGGGCGGTGCCATGCCCCCTCGTTCAACACCCACCCTATTCCCCCTGTCGAAGGGCACGTCAAAATCGTAAGTCTGTGCTAAATGTCATTAATTTGTGACTTATAGTTCTAAAGTTATTCAAATGCTTGGAAAGTGCCACGCCCCTTGTTCAACACTAGTGACACTAGTGAAACGACACACCTAAATTATGGTCCTGCACCAAATTTCAATGCTGTCCGACCCATAATTCCGTAAATATTTCATATTAAAAATTTAGATCGTATGGGAGGTGCCATGCCCACTTGTCGGCTCGTATTCGCACTATATGGTTTAACGAGATTTAGTCAAGGCGAACATTCCCTGAAAGATTCAGCTCAATCGACCGTCTAGTTTTTGAGTTTTAGTGTCGTGTGACCAACAAATAAACAAACAAAAAACATACAAACAGACATTCATTTTTATATATAAAGATATACAGTAGGTAGATATATGATACCTAGATTTGATGAACTGAAGGCCTTGATCTACTTGTCCTGGCTAACCTGATCAGAAATATGGCTCTTCTTTTTTTCCACTCCACTTGGGAGCATAGGACCTCAAAAGGCTTTTTCATCTAACTCAGTTTGGAGTTGTTGTTTTTGCGTCGTCCCATGTGATGCTGCCGATCCCCTCTAGTTGTTTTTCGTTCATTCGCGACTCTTGCGAATTCTAGTATAATCATTCCCCCTGACAGAATTTCAATCGACTAATGTAACCAACACAAGGCAAAACCTCGAATATGCGATCAGAAATACTTACAAAAAATTTCTTCGTATCGAAGAAGCCTTCTTTTCAGGGTCACAAGCCCCTAACTGAAATGTGCATAGACCAAGTGGATCCTAGAATCTCACTAAAGGATATGAGTTCTTAAAATTAAATAAGCCGGCCTCGATAGTCCAGCGGGTAGCGCGCTGGTTTCCCATACCCGAGGCCCTAGGTTCGATTCCTAGCTCGGGCTGGTGAAACGCTCATCTACTTCTATCGCTATCCACATGAAGCAGATGAGAATTACAAAAATCGGGCATAGTACAATGGTCCAAAAATGGACTGAGTGCTATGGAGAGCTTGTAGCCTTCCTGCCAACCCTCACATCACTTAAAATTAAGACTCTCACGTCACTAAAGTTGGGTAAAATACATAAATAATCCAACAAATGTCACCACAAAGAAGACATAGAGAACTACATACATAAGTAACTGTTATCTGTGGGTCTATGAAGAGCCTAAATTAATCGATTTCTGAATGAGTACATAAGTCATTTAATCGATGCCCTTAAAGAGCTTAAAAATAAATACACTGCATTCATATATTTTCATTCCCAACTACCCTTAAATATTGCTGTGGTTTGATACCAAAACAAAAACAGTTCAGCCTAAAAAAACTTGAACTTTTCGCAACAATCGAATTTACATATCGCCAGCCATCGAACATTATCGCCAACATTTTTCGCATCGACAGCTACTTCAAGCCTCATCCCCGCCTACACCATCAACTGCGGTCAAGTGGATCAGCCAGCGGCAGTTAAAGTGGTCGAAGAATCTGCCTACGTGCCACATGCCACTCACACTACATCATTTTAGCGCCATTTGCCATCAAGTGCCACCGTTAACTTGGAATTTTGGCACTCTTGACCGTTTAACTGCTCGCGCCTGCTTGGCATTCATCATTCGAATGGCTATGCGATTATTTCCAGCCTCATTTTGATAAATGGCTATAGGTGGTTTTGTGCTGCTGTTCTCAAGTGCGTCCGATGTGTGTGTGAGCACGTGTCACATTCTAAGCTAAAGCGTTGCCAGATTGTATGAGGAACAGAGGCAAATTTATTGCACTTGGTTTACTTAAAGATGAAAAAGCTGTGACATAGTCAAGCGATGCTTGACTATGACTATCAACTGACTATCATGACTATCAACTTTCAGGTTGATTGAACCCTGTTGGAGTTTAACTTGCGAGATTATAGATTTAGATTTAAATCGATCAATCTCCGTAAAAAATCAAGAAATTTAAGAGTCGTTGGAGAGAGTTATGGAGAATGTGTAGTTAGTTGTTAACCGTTGACAGTTTTCTACACTGACACAAAATGGGAAAATGAAGTGCTTTGTGAAGGATACAACAGTAGTTTCGATTTAGAAAAGAAAGACCTGTGTCCCATTGGAGAAGATTCTTGATCTTGAGATCGTTAACAATAAAAAAGACTGCCATTGATTTTGTTTCCCATAAAAAACAGAAGACACCTATGGGCAGAAATGTTTTGACTGTTTTTTGATGTGACTTACAAATGTTCGATTTTTTAAAACTTCTTAGAAGAAGACCCTTCCGCTAACACCACAAAACTATTACTCCGATATTGTTCCAGATAGAGCAAAAAAGAAGAAGCCTATTGAGCAGCAATGCTTTGATTATGTGGCACTAAACCTTCCTTTTTTTGAAATCCCATAAAGAAGAAGTTCCTAGAGACCGCTAACACTAAAGAACTTTAACTCTGATATTTTTCCAGATAGACAACAAGCAGAAGACATCTATTGAATAGCGATATTTTGAGTATAGCGCACTTTACCTTCCTTGGTTTGAAACCCTAAAAAGAAGAAGATCCTACCTTGAGACCGCTGACACTAAAGAACATAATCTCTGATATTGTTTTAGATTAACAAAAAAAAAAATAAGACACCTCTTGGACAGTTTGGATACCTATATCTCTCCTTAATCTTTTCAGATCATACAATGCGGACCTTGAGAGGACACTCTCAGAACCAAAACTCTTATATTGTTCCACACAGACAAAAATCAGAAGACAACTAACTATTGGGCGATAATGTTTTCATATGACACACTCTATCTCCCCATAATCTTTTAAGATCTTACTAAGAAGAATAAGAAGATCCGACGTTAAGAACTTGGACACCCTACAACTTTATCTCTCATATTCTTTCACATGAGCAACGGAATACACTGACTGGACAGCAATGTTTTGAGTATATCTTACTCTATCTCTCTCTTTTACAATCCTATTTAGAAAAAGATGCTACTTTGATACCGTTGACACTACAGAATTTTATCTCTGATATTGTTCCATATGAGCAAAAAACTAAATACACAGTTTAGACAACAATCTTGTGATCACGAGAATGTCGACCTATATTTCTCCTTAATCTTTTAAGATCTTACTAAGAAGAAGAAGATCCCACGTTAAGAACTTGGACACCAAATAACTCTATCTCTGATATTGTTCCATATGAGCAACACTTGAGATGAAGAAAACTTGAGAGTACTCGTTATTGACGACTCTTCCAATCGAATCGAAACCACTTTCCTCTTTTCTTTTCTTTTCTTTTCTTTCCCACAGAGCACTTTTATAGCCATTTAAACTACTTTCAACCTTTCTTTCGAATCATGCAATATATGTAAATAGGTTAGGTTAGGTAAGGCTTGGCCATGTCTGCCGTATGAACGATGAAGCTCCGGCGAAAAAAGGGTTCGATGCGGTAGTTGGAGGTCGACGGCGAAGAGTGAGGCCGTGTCTCCGGTGGAAGGACCAAGTTGAAGAGGCCCTGTTATCTCTTGGTGTGAGACTGCGCTTAAAGCGGAGACCCCTGGAGAGAGCTTTTGCGGCAGGCCGTAACCCGCTAACGGGTTGTTATGGACAGTTAAGTAAGTAAGTAGATTAGGTTAAGGCTGTCTGGAAATGGGACTTTGCCGGAAGACACACTTAGAGCGCGAAATGGGCCCGTTGCGATACCACAAGTTTAAGATCTGTCTTACTGCCAATCGAGAAGCCCATTCAAGCCATTTCGAATTGTGGATCAGCTCAAGCTTGTTTTTAATACTAACTGAACTGAGGTCATTTAAGTTGTCGAAGAAGGAAGAGCCTAGGGATTTCCATTTTCGTCTAGAGAAAGCCGGAAAGTGGCAGAGAAGGTGGTTCGAGAAGGTTTAACCCTCAACCCCCCAAAAAACCAAAATTGCTGGTACAAAATAAGATTTCAAATGGTGTTGGGCTCAAAAGTTGTACTCAAACCCACCCTCCTCCCCCCCCAAATGAAGTCCTTTGTGCGCCACAGACTGTGGTACAGTGCTGTCAGATGGACGACTTATTGTCTGAATGACGATTGAACGACTTTGGTCTCAAATGTGACGATTTTAGATGATATGTAATCATTATTGAGGATAACAAAAAATATTGAAAACTCAAAAGAATCATGTAATGGAAACAAAAAGATAAACAAGCTTTGTTATTTTAATAACTGAAAACGTGACGTTTTTAGACTAAAAATTAAAATTTTTGCAACGATTTTTGATGATTTGGAAAAATTAAATCTGGCAGCACTTATGTGACTTCCAAATGTTGGCAATGTCGCCTGACCAAACTGGAGAATTCTCTTTTTGCTAAGTGCAGGACATTCACAGAGAACATAGAGCGTTATTTTTTTTGTTCTAGCTCACACATCCTGCACATATCGGAGGAGGATATATCCATCTTTTTGAGATGGTACCTAAGTGAGGGAGTTTGCGGAACACCTTTCTGTCTAGGGCCAGGAACTGTTTTGCCTGAAGTAGTTCCCTTGTATTGGTCAGATCTGGGATCCCCTATGTGAGCCCAACTCTTTGCATAGAAGAATCAACCATGTGGGACTGAGACTTTATACATGTATCACCGAACATTTTTGAACAAATTCCTTCATCTCGAACGAAGTGTTTGAAGGTTCTTATAGGCAAATATTTTAGTCTCTATTGAAACCATTTCCAAGGCGCTGACTTTTCCAGATAATACCTTATGTTATCTAATGAAACTATAGTGAAAAAACATACCTTCGAAAAAAGTCGATCGAGTATGATGAAAGATGAAACCATACATCTGACAGAGAGACCAAATGATCTCTAGTTGCTTGGTGAAACCAGATTGAAGGAGTTGATGACTCAGATTGCTTTAGAGAAATGGTGTATTGGCCTGGATGATACTCAGTCATTTTGGAGTCTCTTTTTGATTTTTTTGGCTGAGCTTTCAACCAACAGCATCAACGATATGGCTCTTTTCTTAAGAGAATCCCTGCTCAGAAACCGTTTTTGAGCTGACTAAAAGTTGTTTTAAAATCACGTATAATAGAAAATCCTTACAGATTATGTTCCAGGATAAGTTACAAAATTTTTTTTAAATTTTACACTAGAAAATCTAAAATTTGAAGTTATGACTTTTTTGATGATATTTTAATTCAATAATTACCGAATTGTTTTAATTTGTCACACTAAATTTAAAAATTATAAATGACAGTTAAAAAGGTGAAAGAAAAATATTGAAAAAGCGAAATAAATTCGATTTTTTTTTTTTACGACTTGCGTACAAAACACTGCGACTAGTTTATAGAAAGAAAATTAAACTAACTAGCAATAATAATATTCGATTATTTGAAAATATAAACCAGCATTGTCACAACCTTACTTAAAATTAACTCCAACAAAGATATTTTTCGTCAAAATATGCCGCGATCAAAAAAGCATCAAACGTATCGGCATGAAGAGAGACACAACTTTTTTTGGTAACATTTAACAACAACAAAATATACTGAGCTTTTGCTTATTGGTAGATAGATATATTGATTGATTGATTGAGTCATTGTTTGATTGATTGATTGATTGATCGATTGATTGCATGATTGATTGATTGGTTGGTTGATTGATTGATTGACTGGTTTATTGATTGATTGATTGATTGATTGATTGGTTTATTGATTGATTGATTGATTTATTGATTGATTGATTGATAGATTGATTTATTGATTGATTGATTGATTGATTGATTGATTGATTGTGTACAGCATTAACACATAAACCCGAAAATTAAAAATTTTGAGTTGTCACTTTTGAAGTGGGTGTGCAATATCTTCAAATAGACTTCTTTGTATCTTGAATGAGAAGACAGTGAGTCAATGCTTGCAATGGGTCAAGAAATGATCGATATCGAGTTTGGCCCTCCCTCAGAAGTTTTCCCATTCAATGCAGTAAGCTTTCAACAAGAGTTTGCGGCTTATGTTGTAAGTAAGCTCTTAACAGTCATTGGCACCTCTATGCTAAACTGAACCCCATGGAGTCAAATTATTTAAATTTAATTTAACAATCGACTTCATCTACTAAATCTTCTGTAAGCTGCGCTTATTGCAGTTTGAGGGTTGTTGAAGATACGTTTTACATCAATGGCAAATGTTTTGTTTATTATACACGACTTGAATATTCTCAGCTGATGCAGCTATAATTTTCTTTACATATGTATTAGTGACTATTTAGCAGGACCTGGTGGCATTTCAAGCAGATTTTATGATTACATTAAAATAATCTTTAATAATAATCACTTCGCATAAACTTCGAACATAATTCTTACTTAGTCTAATGACTCATTCATGTTTCCGATTTTGAGTTTGAAGTCAATGAGCCTAATAAATCAAGTTCGCTTAATCCTTTGTGGACCCGTCAGATTTTGATGAAAAATACTTGTCGAATTATATCTCATTTGAAATAGTTTCATTAATTCATGTTTCGGCATACAAATTTGTTCCCTAAGGATTTTGATTTTCGAAAAAATTAAAAATACGTGTCGAATTATTTCTCATTTGAAATAAAAAACCCCCATCGTTGACCTCATCAAATTCTGATTTAAAAAAAAATTAAAAACACGTGTCTAATTATTTTTTCTTGCAAGTGTTTCCACCAATTTTGTAATCAATAGACACATCTGCTTCTGTTTCCTTGTAGTATTCCCGTAAACCATTGTTGACCCCGTTAAATTTTAATTTTCGAAAAATTTAAAAATTCTTCTCAAATTATTTTTGATTTGAAGTATTTTCACCAAGTTTGAAATCATCCCTGATTTTCTCGTCCATCCTTTTTTGGTCTTTCTAAACTTCTCGCTCAGCTGCAAACCTAAGCTAACCTTAAAAGTTATTATTATAACCAGTAAACTCTCAGAAATGTATCTCACGCTAACCTAACCCAATCTTATTCCCCGAATCCCAAATTTAATTCCTTAAAAAATTCTTATCAAATTTCGCAGAGCTTTAAAAGCTTTTGTAATATTTAAATGCCATAAAATTCGTCGAATTGCCGCCAAATACCAGCAATAATACATTTCATTATACAGCTTACGTGCTTTTTTCACTGCCATTCATCAATTTTTTTTGGCTTCAATATTTCACGACTTTTACAAAAATTCTCGCATAAAATTGCTTCTCTCCCCCCGCGCTCGTTCTAGACATTTTTTATTTGTGCTTTTATTTGCTTTTCACTTTAGTCAGCCGTTTTATTACAATATTCGCCTTGTAACCTTATCGACATTTTACAAAAATCAACGAATAATAAAAATGGCGCCGGCAGGAGACAGCACAGCGAACAGTGGCGGACAGAGAACGAAAAAAATTTCACACGTACCGGAAAGATCATAAAAGACCATTTGTCGATGAGGCTTCCGATTGTGCGAGGCAACAAAGCGACTTTGGCGGAGTAATGCATCGCAACAAGAACAACAACAACAAGAACCACCATTTGACGCAACAGCGGCCGGAGATTACGTGCGCGCGGCAATGTGTAGCAGGCCGCCACGCCAACACGAGGTGGGCGTGCACAGCTGCGGGCAATGGGGGCGGTTTTGGTCGTAAACATTTTGACAGTTGGCAATAATGTCAATGCAATTGCGAATTGCCGCTGCCAGCGTGGCTGGACACTGTCTTCGCGTGACAGTCATGTGACAGCTAATAAAAGTGTGACCAACAGACAGCCCGACCGTCTAGGGGGGCAAGGGGCCATCAATAGATGAAAGACATGTGCAGTGGGTGGGTGTTGGCGCGGCAAAGTAACGGCAATTACGTGCTGTCATTGTTGCGCAGCCAAAGCCTGTGCAGTGTTGCTACCTGTTCGGTTTATCGATAAATTCAATTGTGACAGTCAAATTAAACAGAGACACAAAAATAAATGCGTTTTGTCAACTGTGTGCAGATGAATGCAGGCAGATAAAAAAATTTTTCGGTTTTGATGTTTAAATTAGTTAAAATTTTCATATACAGGCAGATAATTGAAAGTTAATTAAAAGAGGTGACAGATAAAGCAAAAAAAGTCAAAGTTACAAAGAGTTAAAGAATTTTGTAACAAACAATTTTTAACAATTTTTTCTAGCAAAAATGTAAAGCAATTCTCATAAAATTGTTCTATTTTTAGTTAAAAATTGTTTCGTTTTTTATGTTTAAATTAGTTAAAATTTTCAGGTGACAGATAAAGCAGAAAAAAGTCAAAGTTACAAAGAGTTAAAGAATTTTGTAACAAACATTTATAACAATTTTTTTTTAGAAAAAATCTAAACAAACATCTAAACAATTTTTTTTATTAAAAAATCTAAAGCAATTTTCATAAAATTTTTCTATTTTTAGTTAAAAAATTGTTTGGTTTTTGATGTTTAAATTAGTTAAAATTTTCAGGTGACAGATGAAGCAAAAAAAGTCAAAGTTACAAAGAGTTACACAATTTTGTAACAAACATTTTTTAACCATTTTTTTTAGAAAAAATCTAAAGCAATTTTCATAAACTCTTTCCATTTTTAGTTAAAAAATTGTTTCGTTTTTGTTGTTTAAATTAGTTAAAATTTTCAGGTGACAGATAAAGCAAAAAAAGTCAAAGTTACAAAGAGTTAAAGAATTTTGTAACAAACATTTATAACAATTTTTTTTTAGAAAAAATCTAAACAAACATCTAAACAATTTTTTTTATTAAAAAATCTAAAGCAATTTTCATAAAATTTTTCTATTTTTAGTTAAAAAATTGTTTGGTTTTTGATGTTTAAATTAGTTAAAATTTTCAGGTGACAGATGAAGCAAAAAAAGTCAAAGTTACAAAGAGGTACAAAATTTTGTAAAAAACATTTTTTAACCATTTTTTTTAGAAAAAATCTAAAGCAATTTTCATAAAATTTCTCTATTTTTAGTTAAAAAATTGTTTCGCTTTTGATGTTTAAATTAGTTAAAATTTTTTAAATTTCGTATTTTCGCCTTTTTGGACTTAGGCTACTTTGCCATACAGGCAAATGTTTCTAGTCTTTTACATAACTTCAGTTTAATTTTTTCCACAAATTTTCATATACAGGCAGATAATTTAAAGTTAATTATAAGATGTGACAGATAGAGCAGAAAAAAAGTAAGTGTTAAACAGAGTTAAGAAGTTTTGTAACAAACAGTTTAAAACAAATTTTTTTTATAAAAATCAAACGCAATTTTTTTATAAATTTTTCATATTTTTACTTAAAAATGTTTTCGTTTTTGACGTTTAAATTAGTTATATTAAAATTTTTCAAATTCCGTTTTTTCGGAAAGGTGAAAGATAAAGCAGAAACAAGTCAAAGTTACAAAACAAGTTAGAGAATTTTGTAACAAACATTTTATAACAATTTTTTTTTTAATCTAAAACAATTTTCATAAAAATTTTTCCATTTCGAGTTAAAAGATGTTTTTGAAGTTTAAATTAGTTAAAATTTTCTAAATTCTGTATTTTCGCCTCTTTGAACTTAAGCTTCTTTACCGAACAGGTAAATGTTCCACGTCCTTTATGTAACTTCAGTTTAAATTTGGTCCAATTCGAATGTCCTTTGAGCTAAACCTTTTCTAAACAAACATCTTTTATCTTTCATTTTTACCAATAAACTTTTCAAAAATCCAAAAACCTTCACTCGTGGCCACAGAAAAAACAAGCTGACAAAGTGTTGGCATCTAATTCGCACCAATTTCGAATTCATTGCCACTTATTGCTGCCAAAATGTTAAAAAGCAGCAACAAAGTTGCAAGCATTTCGTTGCCCTACTCAAACTGGCCAACGGCACCACTACAACAACATTTTGGCTGACGCAAATGTGTTTTAGCGCTTTTTCTGTGTGACAGCCACAAAAACGCCACAAAGAAAAGAAAATTAAAAATTAAAAAATTACATTACCAAGAAATTGCAAACTTTGCGCAGCACTCCCCTCTCCATCACTCCTTCCCTTCGCCACACCGCGGCCAGTATTTGGCCACAGTTTTGTTGTCACAACAATGCCGCCACTTCTGTCAGTGTTGCCAGCATTCTAGCTAAAATATTTTGCGCCATAAACAAAAAAAAAAACAACTTTTTCAATTCATTACATTTGCGCTGCGGCTGTCGGTGGCTGCTGCTGCACTTTGCGGCTGTCCAATTTGTCATTTATTGCGCAAAAAAAATGCCTCCCTCCCCCCAAAAAAAAAATCGCAAGCATGACTCCAGCGCCACCTCCATTCGACGCTCTCTTCCGTCAACACGCATTGGCCTACATCAACTTATGACGTTTGCACACTCGTGTTTTGGCGCACGTTTTTCGGCCGTTTTTCAAATTGCGCCGCCATTTTGCCACAGCTGTTTGCCGCCTTGCGCCATTTTCTAATGCCGCGTCGCTTACGTGCGCCCATGTGCGGCTCATATGTCAAATGAAAAATCACCCAGAACAAAAAAAACATCACCCTGGCTGAGCCAGCGAAAAGTCGAGCCGACATTTCGCCAACTCGATTTATGTTGCACGTTATAGAAATTATTAGTTTCGAGCTTTCACATTGCGGCCAAAAAGTTTTTCGCCACAAAACATTTCTTTTTGTTGTGCGCTGTGAATTTCAATGTTTTATTGCTTCTTGCTTTCTCGCTTACGGAGAAGAAAATTTTTATTGTTTACGCTGTGGCAGAAAAAGTTGCAAGTATGAAGTGAGGTTTGTTTTTGTTTGCGCGCAGTTGGCAACTCCACTGGCAGTTGTTGCAGGGCGCTGGTCATACTAAGTGTTTTTAATTTTTTTCATTGTTGAATTTTTAACACAGGGAAGAAGTGGCGTACAATCATAATTGCAAATGTTCTAAGAAGTTTTTGTGGTTTCTTATTTATTTTCTATATTTTTCAAATACTCACAAATTTAGAGAGATTGTTTTAGGAATTGGCGTTCATTTGAAATTTTTTAAATAACATTTTGACCCTATTCTGGCGTTGACTCTATGGATGTCACAAATTATACCACACATTCTCAATATATATGTGAGAGAGAGAAAGAGATTTTAAGTTTATTATTAGAGTAGATCGAGTTAAGTTTGATTGACTTAATTTCATTTAATTTCATTTCGTTTCATATCATTTTATTTCATTTCAACTTGATGCATTTTAATTCTATCAATCAATTCATTCAATTTCAATTCAAATTATATCAGTCAATTCTATTGATTTCTTGATTGAAAGTCAATTCTATTGATTAATTTTAATTCAATTAATTAATTTTGTTTCAATTTAAATCAACTTAATTCGTTTCATTTCATTTTATAATATTTTATTTCAATTTATTATATTTTATTTCAATTCAATCAATTTTAATTTAGATTTTCATTTCAGTTGAATTCAATTCAATTCATTTAAAATCAATTTATTCCTTGTCAATTTAATTCATTTAATTGCATTTGAATTAATTTCGTTTTTTGTTTAATTATACAATTATTTTTTTTACTTGTAAATAAGTTTTGTTTATTTTTTAATTCGATATATACTTAATTGAATTTAACATATAATTTTTATAATTTTTATGTGAATAATTAAAGTAATTAACTTACTTAATTTTTTATTATTTTTAGTTTGCATTTTTAATTGTATTTATTTTTCATTAATTGTTTGTTTTAATAAAAAATTAATTAAATTTTTAATTGTATTTGTTTTTTATTAATTTCTAATTTTTTTTTAAGCTTTTAATAATTTATGAATTGTATCTTCTTTATTTCATTAATTCCTGTTATTAATTTTTTTCAATTTTTTGTATTCTGAATTTTTGTATTTAAGTTTTTTAATATTTTTAAATAAGTTGTATTTATTTATCATTTTTGGTTTTTTAATTTTTAATTTTATTTTAATTTATTTTTTGGTAATTATATAACTCATATTCTTAATTTCGTAATTTTCTTATTATTTCATTTTATTTATTTGACAACTTAAGTTAATTTCTTTTCTTGTTTTCTTTATTTATTTTTTTTTAGATTTAAATTTTTTCCTAAATACTTAAATGGATTTATTCATTTGTTTTCGTTATTTCATTAATTGCTTTTATTAGTTTTTCAATTAATTTTTATATAACTTATATTTTTATTTTAAATAATTTGTTTTTATTTTCGTAATTTTCTAATTGTTTAATTTTATTTATTTGACAACTTAAGTTAATTACTTTTCTTGCTTTCTTTATTTATTTTTTTATTTAGATTTAAATTTTTTTCTAAACACAAATGGATTTATTCATTTTTTTTCTTTATTTCATTAATTCCTTTTATTAATTTTTTCAATTAATTTTTTATATAACTTTTATTTTTATTTTAAATTAGTTGTATTTATTTTCGTAATTTTCTTATTGTTTCATTTTATTTATTTGACAAACTAAGCTAATTACTTTTCTTGCTTTATTTACTTATTTATTTTTTTATTTAGATTTAATTTTTTGTAAATACTTTAATGGATTTATTCATTGAATTTTCTTTGTTTCATTACTTCCTTTTATTAATTTTTTAACTAATTTTGTATATCCTTATAATTTTATGAATTTCTGCGTTGTATTTTTATTAATTTCACTTTTCACTTTTAAGTTAATTCAAATGAATATGTTTCGTATTTTTGTTATTATATAACATTTTAGTTAATTTTTTTATTTTATTTAATTTTTTTATTTTATTTTTATTTAGTTTTATTCAAACAAACTAACTAACTAACAAACTAAGCTAATTACTTTTCTTGCTTAAATAAGTAAATATATTTATTTTTTTATTTAGATTTACATTTTTGTAAATACTTTAATGGATTATTACTTCCTTTTATTAATTTTTTTTAACTATTTTTGTATATTCTTATAATTTTATAAATTTCTGCGTTTTATTTTTATTAATTTCACTTTTCACTTTTAAGTTAATTCTAATGAATATGTTTCGTATTTTTGTTATTATATAAAATTTTATTTTTTATTTTATTTTATTTTTAATTTTTTTTTTATTTTTAATTTTTTATTTTATTTTTAATTAGTTTTATTCAAGATTTTAATTTTCTTATTTTTTATTTTATTTATTTCAATAATTTATTTAATTATTTTTTTATTTTATTTACATTTTATAATTTTTTGTTGTTAATATTTTTGTTGATTTTTTAATTAATAATACTTTTATTCATTTTATTTTCTTTATTATGTTTTATATTTAATTTTAATGAATAATATTCTTACTTCCTTTTTTATTTAATTTACTTGTTATTAGTTTGTTTTAAATATTTTTTAAGTTTTTAATAATATAGTTTTATTAATTTTATTTTCTTTATTTCACTAATTCCCTTTATTGATTTTTTTAATTCATTTTGTTTATTCTTATGAACTTTATGGGATCTTGCGTTTTATCTCTTTAATGTTTTTATTGAATTTAGTGATTTTAATTAATCATTTTTATTAATTTTATTTGGTGTTATTTTCATGGGTTTTATTAATTTTGTTTATTTATTTTTTTAATTTTGTGAATTTTATTTATTTTATGTAATTCATGTTTTTATTATTTGTAAATATTTTATTTAATTTATTTACATATTTTTTATTAATTTTATTTATTTATGATATAAATAAATTTAGTTTTGAATTTATTTATTTATAATATAAAAAAATTTAATTTTGATTTTATTTATTTATAATATAAAAAATTTTATTTTGATTTTATTTATGTATATTATAAATAAATTTTGATTGTTATTATTACAATAATATTAATTTTTAATAAATAAATAAATAATTAAAATCAATGTTTTTTAGAAATTTTATGTTGGTTGATTGTTTAAAGTGGTGATGCCCCAAGACATCCAATTAGCACTTAAAGGGCCATTTTGATACCACTCTCTCGGTGTTGACATTTAGGTTAGTTTTATGTACTTTATTTGGTTTATAATAGGTTCTTATTAGTTATGATTATTTTATTTATTTTACTTACCATATTTTATACATTTTATTTTCATAAGGTTAATTAATTTTATTAATTTAACTGATTTTGTTGGCTTTATTTTTATGTGTTTTATTTTTAATATGTTAGGTTACTGTATTTTATCTATTTAATTTTATTTTAAGTTTTCATTATTTTATTAACTTTAATTTAAAAATTTTTACAAATTTTATTAATTTTACTTTTTTGTTAATTGCTGATTTTCTTATTTACTTAATTTTTTTTCATGACTACCAGTCTAAAACATATCTTCATCAAATTCCCCACTTCCATTAACATTGATTACTTTGACTTCTTTTCAAATTAAAACAGTCTTTTAACGAAAGTGTCAATCACTCACACTTCCATTGTCGTTACTCTCACCCTACCACCCTTAAACAACGAAACTCTGAAGCACTCACCTTTTTTTCTGATGATTATCGAATGCAATATTCACCGGCACATCCAATTTGAGGTCCTCGACATCGTCAATCGAATTGGCGATGGCCAGATATTTGCGCGCCGAGCAGCGATTACTGGCTGGCAGCGCTGTCAGACTGTTGGCCGCCGCGCCGCCCACATCACGAGCGGATTCGCCAGGCGCCGCAGCAGCGGCAATTTCCGCTTGAACGCCACACTCGGCCAGCAGCGACGCAATTGCGATGATTAGCAGCGATGGCGGCAGTGGGCGACATTGGTGGCGACGACGTTGAGCAGCGACGCAATGCGACATTTTCCGCCAAATGTGCTCAGTCGGCAGCGGGCGAGCGTTGTTGCTGGGAAACGAACGACAACCGTTGCAGGCGACGTAATTTGCGGCGCACTTTGTGAATTAGTCAAAATTGCATTAGCATTTGGCAGCACTGGCCTGCAAGTGGAACACTAAAATGAGGCGTTTTCGACAAATGGCAACTAAGAGGGGGAAAGGAGGGGGAAAAATGCAGATTGGGAAAATTGTTCAAGGATTTGAGCGGGAAGATTGCAACTGCATTTGTCACGCTTTGTGTCGTCCTGTGCGACTGCACTTGTTAATTGCCAGCAATTGATGGCAGCTGTCAAACTTTGACATTGGCACATTGTTGACAGCTGCTTTTGTTGAAAGTTTGCAGCACACAACTTTTCGTTGCGTTCGAATTCAAAGCAGTGCAGTGTTGTTGTGCTTTTTTTGGGGCATTTTATTTGTTTTTTTGTGACAGCGACAGCAACGATTGACGATTCCCGGAATTGTTAGATTAACTAATTGGCTACATTTGCATGAACAGCAACAACAACAACAACAACAACAACAGAAACAACAGCAATTGATGCAAATTTACGGCGAAGGCGAAACTTTTAATTGCCCCTTCTCGGCTTTTTCATTGAACAGTCGACAATGTTATTTTTAGTGTGGTCGCTGCCCACATCGAAAGCTTCTCCCCCCCTACACACACACCCTCACAATTTATCGTTTTTTCATTTCAATTAATTTTGTCAACTTTACGCCATTCACTTTCGGCGGAATTTAGAAGTTTTCGCCGAATCAAGTCCCGCCTCGGCCGCGTAATTAAGTGAATTTGATGCGTATTGCAGTTGATAAAAGCTGCAACAACAACAACAACAACCTCATGCATCAAACAAAAATAAAGAAATTCCAAAAATTCGAAATTGGCAAAAGTTGTGCCATTTGAAAAATTGATAAAGTGCCACACTTTGACACAAATTGATGGACGCACAGCCGTTGAGGGCGTCAAAAGCAACCAGCAACAACCAGCAGCGGTCAGTAAAATGCAAAGCACTAAATAAAATTACACACCATTACTGCAAAAATATTTGGACATTTGCTTGTTGGCAATTTTCTAGTTTAATTTGCTTACCAAAGCAACAAAGAAAGTCCAACAACAAGAACATCTAAAATATAACAACAAAAAAACATTGCCAAATAAATCGGGTCATTTTCATTTCCACCTAATTGAGCTGCAATTCGTTTCAGTTAGTGCTGTGTGTATTTTTGTTGCTTTTGCTTTTGCCGAATTAAAATGCGACCAATAAATTTCACTTTAAATTGCTGCAACATTTTTTTAAGCACTCTAAAAACTTAGCTCGCTCTCTTTTGTTCGCTCTATGTGGCTCTACACATGCAACTATTAAATTGAGATTTTTATTGACAGCACTTTTGGACCACTTTTTTGCTCACTCAGTGACACAACTGACGCTGGTAACAATGGCTGAAATATGCAATTACTAAATTGAAGTTCCAAATGTATGTCCTAAACGGTCCATTAGTAGAAGCAACAGTTGAGAGCCAACAATGAAAACGTCCATAACTCTGAAAACTCATTGAGCTGAAATTTTAAGATCAAGTAATGTTCAAAATATGCTGGGAATGTCTAATGCTGGGAAATCTAAAAACATTTGGTTTGTCCCCGCGGCCAATGTTGATGTCAATCGAAAAACTAGAACATTTTGAGCTGATGGTAAGTGCAGATGAGACATCAAAAAAGGACATTGTACCATCTGACAGTGAGTAGAACCAGTAGCGGCTTAAGAGGGGGGGCGGAGGGGCGGACCGCCCCGGGCCCCGGGCTGCGGGGGCCCCCGAGAGAAGTTTGTAACTATATAAAAATTTAAAGTTTTTCAAAACTGAAACTTGTAAAAGACTATTTGCGCTCCACAATGGTTGTTGAAAGGTTGTTTGTCACTTTTATCAATTGAAAGAGACACAGTATCGACAATTGACTTTGTCGATTTTTTGCAAATTTTCAAAAAATGTTTCCTCGAAGATTGCAATTTTTAACTTAAAATTTTGTGCAAAATATGCAAATACAAAATTCTAAGTTAAAAATTAAATATCGCAATCTTAGAGTTTGCTTGTAAACTAGTGTGAATTACACAATTACTTAACCTCATTAAACTTTGTAGAAGTCAAACAAATTTACAGTTATAATTATTATTATTATTACAGTTATTGGTTGGATAAAAACACATGTCCCGGAAATCCGGTTTTCGAAGGCAATTGTATGCTCCTTGTAAGTAAGCTAAATATGGGCTTCTTACATGCTGTTATGTAGGGGAAATATGTTTTTTCAGGACTTTTTTTATAAAGTCACTGCTACTGGGTTTTATAAAATATTTCTGTACATTTCTGAAGATTTCTACTCGACACGAAAAATACACCTAAAAATAAAAGTGTTTTCTAGGGGGGGGTTTGTGTAACTTTCTTGAGAACTTTGAAATAGAATAAAATTTAGATGTATGAATCTACAGAGTGAAATCCAAAACATGTATGTTTTCCATACCTGACATATTTTGGTCCTGAAAGTTCAAAATAGAAAATTTAGTTAAAAGGAGACAATTTTCCTCTTTCATTTGATACCCATATCTTCATCATTGGACTACCGCATATATTAAATATTGAAATGTCTATCTCCTCAAAATGTTAAAGTCCTTTAAAAAGGACTTTGGGTCAGAAAATTTAATACTGACTATGCCAAAATACTATAAATGATCACTAGTTTCACGTCTATATCAAAATTTGGATGGGTCTCGGCAAAAAAAAATTGTTTCGCACGGTGTAATAAATGTAAAGTTGGTGTTTTGACTCACTGCATCATAACTTTATAATTTTTCTTTCAATTCTATTGATGTTAGGCTTAATATTTGCTAAAATAGTATATATTTCATTTTAGATTTTAAAACCAGAGAAGATAATTTATTTTTTCTATAAAAAAATATTCGAAAATTTATGATTTTTTAAATTGGTCGAAAAATTCACATTGTTACAACTTTCACCGTCAGTAACTTCCCCAAATCTCATCTGATTTGGACAATCTATATATCACTAAAAAGCCACTAAGGTATTATCTTCTGAACGACGGACAGCTCGTGTTAATCGGATAATTCTTTTAGGAGATATGTGCTCATAACTGAAACAACAGGAAAAAAATCGTTTTTCGAAGATTTTTCGAAAACGCTTCTTCAACAATTTTTTGGTTTTCAGTTTCGTGTTCAGCGGCCAAAGTTAGTCTAGAAAAAACTTTTATTTTTAGGTGCCGCGATTGGCCCATTTTTTGTCGACAATCGAATCCTCCTGCTCGGGTAGCTTAAAAAAATGGTTTTTTTCGAGATATAAGATGGCATTTGGAAATGACAAATTTGCTCCCCCAAAAGTTTTCCTAATTTCACGAAAGTTTTTATCAATTTTGGAGAGATGTAGTAAGATTATCCTTTTATTAATTTTTCATTTTTTTCTCTGGGATTCTATTGCTTTCTATAAAATTTCAAGCACATACTATATATGTACGTTTAAAATAATTTGTCTCGTCGTTTAAAAATAAAAGTCCGTTTACTGTTCACTGGAATACAAATTAAAAAAAAAAAAGCAAAAAGCATAAACGGAAATTCCCATTATTAGTTTTGTACGCAAACTTATGCTGCACCGTTTTGTGGGGCCCCCTCAGCCGTCGCCGCCCCGGGCCCCCGAGCAGCTTAAGCCGCCACTGAGTAGAACAACTATGGACGTCGAGGAAAGCCATTTCACTTCTGCATAGGTAATTCTTCAAGCATTCAGGCTAAGTAATTTATAAGGATTTTGATGCACAAAATAAGACATTGCAGATGCATTCCATTCTGAGAGGGAATATCCCAAATGTTGACTGTTTTGGCTCTTCAGCCACATGAATAAAACTCCAGTCCATCTACTTGAAGTTCGTATAAGCGAAAATTCCAAATTTTGTAGTGTCTTTGAATCTTCAAATCCTTGAGAAGCAGAGATTAGAGTATGCTTTCATCTCAATTGGAAGAACCAGAATAGAAGTTAATCCAAAAACAATCAGTGGGTCCAATCCCAAAGTAACTACCGAAAGCTTTGCAACACTTCTTAATTTGTCATATGGATCAACCGTAGAATCAAGTAAAAAGTAAAAAGCTTAGTTAAGGAAACTAAGAATAATAATTATTGACTGCAGAGGCGCATGCAAGAAGGGTTTGGGGGTTCACAGCCCTCCAAATATCTGTAATTTACAAAAATTGTGGGTGACCAATATGGTTTTAAATCTCATTTGGCTCAAAAGTTGTGAGCAGAACCCCCTCCCCCCGGTAATGAAATCCTGTGTGCGCTTCTGATTGACTGTGTTACCGTACAGACTGTAAAAACAGGGTTCTGAATAACAATGGAAACAAGAAAATATCAATAAGTACCATTTTTAAGTCACGGGACTCTATAAATTTTGATCCATACTCATAAAATGACATCTCTTCTCTTGCAATTCCTGTAGAAGCGCTGGCAATGAGTAGGCAACTGTCTACTATTGCTAGGATTGTTGCTACCTCATCATTGCACAATTGAAACTATTTAAAAAAGTTATTTTAAATTTATATAAAAATTAAAAAATTTAAAGTCCTTTTAAAGGAACATGGGATCAGAAAATTAAGAACTGATTATGTCAGGTGACTATGAATGATCTCTAATTTCACGTCTATATAATCTTTTGAATGATCCTCGACAAAAGTGTTATTTTTTTTGTCGCACGGTGTTCTAAACAAAATTTTTAGTTTTAATGGCGATTACCTCATTCGTATGGACTACATGTTGTACAAATTAGCTTCTTGATGGCTTTGATGCGGAGTTCAGTAAAGGTTTTATTCCCTTCAGGAAGAGTGTTTAGCTGAGGTTACGATGGCCGTAGCGGTGGTTTCAAATGGTATTGGGCTGTAAAAATCTACGCAACCCCCCTCCCCCGACAAAATGAAATCCTACGTGCATCACTGTACATGACCCTTTGCAGTGACACACGTTAAGAGTTCAAGCGGATTTGGCAGCTCAAACCCTTCTAAAATATTATGTTTTATATAACAAAATCATGTGTACGCCACTGGCTTTTTGTAATACAACAGATATCACAAAAAGATGAGTCTACACTGCTCTGAGAGAGCATATTTCCATCCAAACGTAGTCATGTCGCACATCGGAGTAACTTGAAGTACTTAGGTACAACGAAAGAACCTTCTACGTGGAATGCCTGGTCACCCGGAACGTTGTCCTGATATCAATCAGTGCAGCCAGATAAATTATATGTGCGTATTGCAAAGAAGTCTGGAGAGATATGTTCAAAGTAACATGCAGTATAGTGTTGTGACCAAATCATGTGAAGCTTGAGGACACTGAAGATACGTCAGCCTTTGAACATCCTTTCATACTTTCGAAGATATCTTTTTTGGCGCTATTAAAGATGTTGCGAAGGTGATTGGCCCAAAAAGTTGACAAAAATAAACTTTTGTAATACTAAATGTCAAATATCTCTTTATTTTTATAACTCTTCACCCGCAACTGAAAATCTTTTTGATTGATTCATTTTTTTAGAATTCATACTTAGGTGACATTTTGGAAATGGAACAAAGGCAACAAAGGTTCAAATGGGACAGACATTATATTTAAGTCACAACTAAAACATCACAAATTTTCAGAAAAGGCAAACAGATGTTAATCACGCAGAAAAAACGCAATCAGCATAAAAACAGATAATAACAAATCAAATAAATCAATAAGATAGTGATAAATATGATCATTTTGAAATAATTGGAAATGCGTACTGTGAATCGACTAATGAAAAAAGTCATTTTTGGAAAATTTTAAGTTTTAACTCTTTTGTATTTAGCAGGGACCGTAACAGTTATAAGTTGTATTATAAAAATTAATATTTAAGAGTTATTTTTTTACTTTTATTTAATGACACAACAAATAACAGATATTTTTTATTTTTATTTAAAAAATCCTTTAATAACAATTATTTTTGATTTTTTTCTTATTAGTCCACATATAACAGTTTTTCGATTTTTATTTTAGTTGTCCTATGATAACAATTATTGGTGACTTTTACTTATAAAAGTCATCAGTAAGAATCATTCAGTGACTTTTTTTAAGTCATCAATTATTATTATTAAAAATTATTAAATTAATTATTATTATTAAACAAAAAATAATTCTTAAAAAAATAATTCTTATTATTATTTTTTCCATAAAAATTACAAAAAAATAAGTTTATTGTCAAGTTTGATTTTTATTGATGACTCTTTTAAATTAATTTAAAATTAGTAATTCTTATTTTTATTTTTTTCATAAAAATTACAAAAAAAAAGTTTATTGTCAAGTTTGATTTTTATTGATGACGTTTTTACATAAAAGTCACCAATAATTGTTATCACTGTTACTTGTGGACAAATATGAAAAAATTAAAAATAATTGTTAATCAAGGATTTTTACAATATAAAAAAAAATAATTCTTAAAAAAATAATTCTTATTTTAATTTTGTCTATAAAAATTATAAAAAAAAAGTTTATTGTCAAGTTTGATTTTTATTGTTGACTCTTTTAAATAAAAGTCACCAATAATTGTTATCACTGTTACTTGTGGACAAATATGAAAAAATTAAAAATAATTGTTAATTAAGGATTTTTAAAATATAAACAAAAAATAATTCGTAAAAAAATAATTCTTATATTTATTTCTTCCATAAAAATTACAAACAAAAAAGTTTATTGTCAAGTTTGATTTTTATTGTTGACTCTTTTAAATAAAAGTCACCAATAATTGTTATCACTGTTACTTGTGGACAAATATGAAAAAATTAAAAATAATTGTTATTAAAGGAGTTTTAAAATATAAACAAAAAATAAATCTTATTTTTATTTTTTCCATAAAAATTACAAACAAAAAAGTTTATTGTCAAGTTTGATTTTTATTGAGGACTCTTTTAAATAAAAGTCACCAATAATTGTTATTACTGTTACTTGTGGACAAATATGAAAAAATTAAAAATAATTGTTATTAAAGGAGTTTTAAAATATAAACAAAAATAAATCTTATTTTTATTTTTTCCATAAAAATTACAAACAAAAAAGTTTATTGTCAAGCTTGATTCTCGGTGCGAAAAGAAATGTATTGGTATATTTCATTTATTTGCATGACTTTTCCTTCATAGTAATTTTTTCAAATATAGTTTTCATAAATAACTGTTATTTGCGGTCGCTGGTATTTAGTGTGCCACATGTGTCCTGTTACTCGTGAGAGGGTTAAAAACGGAACTAGTGTTTTTACACTATCTTTATTTCAATCTAGTAACAGAATCTATTAAAATTTTCTACTAATAACTATTACAACTACAACTACAACTACAACAACAATAACAGTTCCAGTGTATTAATTAATCTTCAAAATTGTTAAAATGCTTAAACGATAATTTTTAATCCTTGCAGCAAATACAAAACATACCAAATGTATGAAAGATATACATTTCCCTACGAACAAAAATAAACAAATCAAAAAAATAATCAAAAAATGAACTACAGCAATTTTAATGCATGGCGAAAATTGTGAAACTATCAATTTTCCACACAGTTACCATGAAACACAACAAACAAAAAAAAAAACAAAAAATCATCAACCGAAACAATGCACACAGATCCACTAAACCCAACAACAAAAATCCGCTTTTGAGTCCATTAAAATTATTTGTGCTGCTGGAAATGTCTGTCCACACACGCCGCCAACCGACCATTCGACCAGACACGCAGCTGGCTGGTGAACACGTCTGTCTGGCTGTCTGGCAGTTCGTCTATCGGTTGGTTGGTGTTGCTTGCGGCAATTTGTGCGATAGTTCTCCATGCACCCATTGTCCTGCAGCATTGCTGTGTTAGTGTGTGTGTGTGTGCGTGTCAGCGCAATTGTTGTGATGCGAGTGTGTTAGCTCGCTTTTTAACATTTTCCCTGAAATTTTTAGTATTTTTTTTAGTTTCTCAAAAAATGTCTCCTCTTTCGTTTTTTCCATTTCTATTTGGTTTTTTCCTTTTCTGATTCTTTGTTTTTTTTTTGTTGCATTAATGTTGCCAAAAAGTTTTCAAAATCCATCGTGAAAAAGTTACATCCGCTTTTTGGCTTTTATCTCTTCCGCAATGGCAGCACACGCACTGACACACACACACACACATGGCATTTTATTTTACTTGTATGTAAGCCTGTGTGTATGTTTGTGTGTGTGTATTTGTAATTGATAATGGAAATTACGGAAATTTTAATGGTGCAACGCTTGTGCCACGCTTTCAACTTTTGGCTTTTCTGTGGTTGTTGTTGTTGGCATTGCTGGTGCCGATGCGTTAAATTTGAGTTTTTAATTTGTTGTTGGAAATTGTCTGTCTAGCTGCACGTTGTGCATTTGGCTCGTTCTCGTAGTGATTTGGAAAAGTGGTTTGGCATTTTTTTGCACCATGTCATTTTTATTGAAAAACTTTACAAATTTTCAATTGAACATGTTGCAAAAAAAATCACATGCAATAAAAAATCACGAAATTTTCAATTGTGGGAGAAGTTTTGAAAGGCGGAAAGCGAGCACTCAATTGAATTGACGTAGTCGATTAAGGCGAAATGTAGTTAGTTTTTTATGAAAATAGTTTCTTTAAAAATTATGGAGCTTATGCTTAAACGTTTGCTGAAAACGAGTCCAACTACATTGAGAGTTTCAGTATTCAAATTTCAATCACATTAGAAAAATTGTTTCTTTATTGAATCTTATTGGCTCCAATGAAGCCTGAACTTTTACATTTTGATTGCATTTTAAAATTCAATGAACCCTTAAATTTCAGGTATAATTCTTCAAGTCAATTTTAAACATTTAATAAGGTTTATGAGTTCAAGTACTTGCAAGAAATTTGTTGAATCTACATAAAGTGTCACCCACAAATTGAATAAAAATTGTTGCATCATTTAAACTTTGAGCCAAAGTGTACTGAAACTTATTTCATGTACACATAAGGTTTCATTTGAGAGTCAGGAATTGCCATGAAAGCTAAAACATTAAATGTTTTATAAAATATATCAAAAGAGTTAACTCAACTTCCAGTTTCGCACAAAGGATGTGATTTATGAGGCTTCCAGTTATACAAAAATGTTGAACCCAATACCATTTAAATTTATATTTTCCACGCAGAATTTTTGTTGCTAACATTTTTTATGGCAGTTTGAACCACTAAACCACCCTCGTATGCATCAGTGCCATCATTCTGCAACAACAATAATACAACTTTGTGTGGACGAGTTAGCCGAGTGTCTGTGCAAGTGGTTAATAGACCTAATTTAGATTCTTAAGAAATTCTTAATAATGGGTTATCGATGCTGAAGAACCTATAATTTTTTGCGGTTTGTTGAAAAAGTTCATGAGCCAAAAAATTTTGGGGCTAGAATGGGCTTAAATGGCATCCCATCGGGGTCAGAGTTCTCAAAAAAGCTGGGCAATTCGACAAATTGCTCCACAGCTCCTCAGAAGTTGCTCTTAGAGGGATAAAATCTATGACTGACCCCAACTAGTTTTTTCTACTGAACATTTCTTTCAAACATATATATATTCTATCTTCAACCCTTAATGGGGCTCCTGTACAAAATGGTCGTTTTTATAAAATAGGCTCCAACTGCTCCCAGGTTGCCTCCAGATGTGCCAAATATAAGACTGATACATATTTATTTGCCTTTCCAAATATTTCTTCCAAACATATCTACCCGCTATCTCCAAGTCTTAAGGGGGCTGCCATACAAAACTGGCCATTTTCAATGGAATTGGCACCCCACTTGTAAATGTTGTAAATGTGTAAATACAGAACCGATTTGAATGATTTATTCAGCGATCGCCAACATTCTTGAGTACAAAAAATACAAAATTAATTAAGATTCAGAAATTCAGCACCAGAGGGCGTCTACCATACAATTGGAGTAGTGAGGTGGTAAACTTTTGGATTTCTACGAAGCAAAAATCAAAATGTAAGTAAGTATTGTCGAAATTCCATTAACCTACCCATTTCAAATATAATTGCAATCGTTATTCAGTGTTAAGAAGAAATTATTAGATTTTTGTGGGAAAATTCAAATTTTTCAATTAGTCGTATGGAAGGTACTGCTTACGCAGGCAGCCTGGAGCAAAAATTGTTTTCTATGTCACAAGATGTGATTATAGTCTTTGATGAGTTTCACAACTCTTCCGACAGCATCTTTGACCCCATGTAATTTATGCCCAATGTTTTCTGCTTCCTCGTATGAAACATTAGTACCACCGTAAAAATACACTGCGATCTACAACTTCCAAGTGATGACAATGCATTGGAAAATGTAAGCGAGGTTCTAAGGTTTAAACTGATTCAAGCAATTTGAATAATCAGCATGACTCAGGTAATTAGTGTATTGGACTGCGAGTTTGAAGTCATAATTGTCCGCAGGTTCGAGCCTCACTGTAACCAACACCAAAAATTAAAAAAAAATTGCAATTTTTTTATTTCCAGTGGCGTCACTTCAGATTAATATTTAGTTGGGGGAAATTTCTATCAGCATCCATACGAGTATGTACTTTGTATCCCAGTGTTCTTTGGCTCTAATTTGTTTATGAATAAATCATTGAATGAATAAATCCTTCCTGTTAATTCATTCATTCATAAACAAATTAGAGCAAAGAAACACTGAGTGAGTTGACTATTGTTGTAAGTTCTCTAAACTACAAAACTAATCGTCTAATAAAGCGTGAACCAGACTCCAATTCATAGGAAACGCTTTCCCATACTTTCCTCTCAGGACATGGCAATCCTCTGGGAGTAAAGTTTTTTCACGAAAGAAATTCTTTAACCTATTTGAACTCTTCACTTCATCGGTGTTCGACGCGATAGTTAATTAAGGAGAGGAACAGTGTCTTCGGTGGAAGGACCAAGTTAAGGAGGTCCTATCATATCGAGATTTGAACATTTGAACAGAGGCGCCTGGGGAGAACTTTTGCGGCAAGTCGTAACCGGGTAACGGGGTTTTAAATATTTGACCTCGTCATAAGTTGGTTTTAAAAAAATTAATATTTTTTACAGAATTATTCAGTTGTTTTTAAAGTACTTTCTGTCTGAAATCAGTACGTTAAAGTCAATAGGTATAACATTTTAACCCGCTTTGTGTTGCCTATGGGAAGACTTTTTTGTCACTCAAAGGCAGAGACAAACTTTTTCTGATAGCTTGAAGTCAATCGGATGGTTCGAATGAAAATGTATAAAAAGTTTTGGACTCCAGTCGCCTAGTCTCGGCAGCCCAGGTGATTCTATTGTGATGGAATCTCCATGTTTTTCAGATGCTCTGCCTCATGAAAAACGAGACTATATCCTTGCAGGATCTGTCCATTAAATTATGTAGTGTTGAGAAAGCGTTTCTAAATAATATAATCGTAGCCTGTGCCTGTTATGGAAAACGTTTTATACCACATAGAGACCAAACTTGTTCTGAAAATTTGATGTCAATCGGATGGTTAGAATCAGAATTATAAAAGGATCCGGCTTCAGACGCATAATCATTGCGGCCCAGATGATCCTATTGTGATGGGGTCTTCATGTTTTCAGATGCTTTGGAAACTTTAGCTTCATGAGGAACGAAACTATATCCTTGGGAGATCTGTTCATTAAAAAATGTGGTGTGGAAAAGCTTGTCCAAAGAATAAAATCGTAACCTGTGCCACCTATGGCAAAAGTTTTATACCACACAGAGACCAAGGTAAACTTTTTCTGAAAGTTTGAAATCAATTGGATGGTTCGAATGGAAAATTATAAAAAGTTCAAGAATCCATTCGTCTAGTCATTGTAGCCCAGATGATTTTTCATGTTTTACAAATGCTCTGGAAACTTTAGCCTTATGAGAAACGATATCCGTGGGGGATCTGTTCATTAAATATAATTGTAATCTGTGCCAACTATGGAAAAATGTTATACTACACAGAGTCCGAGGCAAATTTATTCTGAAAATTTTATTTCAATCGGATGGTTTGAATCAGAATTATAAAAGGATCCGGGCTTTAGTCGCCTACTCATTGTAGCCCAGGTGGTCCTATTGCCATGAAGGCTTCATTTTTCTAGATGCTTTGTAAACTTTAGCTTCATGAGGAACGAGACTATATTCTTGGGAGATCTGTTCATTTAAAAATGTGGTGTCGAGAAAGAGTTTCCAGAGTTTATCAGATTCACTGAAAACTTTAGCCTCATGAGGCACGAGACTATATCCTTAAGGGGTCAGGAAAAAGTTTCATACCACAAAGAGGCCGAGACGAACTAATTCTGAAACCACACCTGACTGAGACCAAACGAATGGTTAGAATCAGATTAGCCTCATTAGAAGTCATTGCGGCCCAGGTGGTATTATTAAGACCGAACCGTTATACAGGTTCCTTTTACAGATCTATGGCATTCAAGTTTCATTAGGAACTATATGAGACTATATCCATAAATAATTTCGTGTTAACAAAGCATTCCCACAGAATTGGAACCTGATTCAGGTTCTTCTGGACGATTAGTTTTAAAGTATATGAAACACCAACAAATTAATATTTCAGTAAAAATTTGTCTATATACATAGATGTGTCTACAATCCCTAAGATTCAAAATACTCATTTAAATCATAACACAAAATGCACAAATTCCTAATCAAAATGTTCCCCCAGCTAGTTAAGTGTTTAGTTTAAATTTAAACAATTTAATCCATTCGTGTGAACTCATAAATTATACAATAATAAATTTTAAATGTTAAAGAAAGTGAGAGAAGCTAATTCGAATTTTCATCCCCCTCACCTCTTGGTTTTTTTTTTTTAAAGAAATCCAAATGGGATCCTTAAGCTTCTTTATTAATGATCTGATTCATTACACAAGATTAGCATTTTAATTCAAACACAAAATGTAAAAAGTAGTTGCAACAACAACCACACCAGCAGTCAACGATCCTTTAATGCACAACAACAACAACACCAACGACAGTGACAACAACAACGAAACGCAAAATGCCGCTAATTAATTTCTCACATATTTAATTGCAATTACATTGCCACTTGCTACCGCTTGGTGGCAACAACAACAACAACAATAAAACAACTAAATGTGTGTGCAGCAGAAACGCAAAAAGAAGGCAAAATAGCAGCGAGCACACGCTGGCCGGCAGAAATGGTGGCAGATAACAGCAGCAACAACAACAGCAACAAGTTTTAGAACTGCGCCTGTGCTGGTGTTAGAATGTGTTGCTGTGTGTGTGTGTGTGTGTGTTCGGTGCGCAGCAGCAACGGACACATCCACCTGTAGCTGTGCACCAGCTACTAATTAACCTCAATTACGATGTCACACTTGCCACACGCCAAACGACAACAACAACAATAGCAGACATTGAGATGCTGAGCAAATGGTGTATAACAACAACAATTAAGGTGACAATAACTGCACGCGGCAACTAAAGAATGCAAATAAACACGAATGAGTGAGCGAAACAAAGTGCGACGTGAGCAATGAAGGGGTTAAGCAATGCTTAGAGGAGCAGCAAGGACACTGAACAATGCATGGATCCTGCTGCCAGAGCAGAAGAGAGCGAGTGAGCCATTAGGCAAAGTAGGCAAAAGAAGTTTTTATATTTTTTTTCTTTTTTTTTTCATTCTACTAATTTTAATGTAAACACTTTCAGCACCAAAATTGTAAAATTAAAGTTAATTTTTAATTTTCTTTTTTTTAATTTAGTAAATTAAAGGCTATCAAAAATTGAGTTATGAATTTTCTAGATTTTCAAACGTTAGTAACTTTTGTGTTTCACAGAATTTCATTACTTATTTTCCCACTTTTCGTTAGCATTCTTTCTAATGAATGTAAATTTTGATATTTGCCAATGCCGATGTTCCAAAAAATTAGCCAAAAACATTTGTTTTCATGCCTGCGTTATTTTTCTATTAAAAAATAAGAACTTAACCCCTTCACAACCACTTGCACTCATGTGTCCCGTACAAACGTTTTCTCTCTCAACACTGTCACACTTTCTTTTTATTAGAAAGGAAAAAAAATGATTCAATTCATTGAATGTGATTGGGTTTAAATGGGAGGGGTTGGATGGGTAAAGCATCGAGGGTGTTTTTCCACAAACTTCACTTATCAAATTTTCACCTCTATCTTTGCTTACTTTGCACGCAACGCGCTCACGCTTTCGTTAAATAACAACAAATGCCAACAAAAATCAGCTGCAACGCGCACCGGCTGCACGAGCAGGTGTCAAACTTTGCCGAACTGTCAAAACCGCTTAACGGTAACTAAGAATTTCACACTTGCACTCGGTTGGTTATTTTGTTGCGTTGCGTTGCTTTCGGGCTTTGCGCAAACTTTTAATTTCCAGCAACAATTTTCAGGCACACAATAACCGGCAGCAAGTAGCGGAAACAACGGCCGCACTTCCGATTCGTCTGGCAGACGCGAAATTGTTCTCGACGCGATGCGACACGACGACTATGATTCGATTAGCGGCGACGTGTAGCGACAAATGGCGATTGCCCGTTGTGGGAGAACGTGCGACCAGTTGCTGTGAGCGGCACGTTGCATCTGTTTGCGTTCGAAATCTTTTTGATTTCTGCTCCTCGACGACGACAACGACAACAACGACGACGACGACGACGATGACGATGACGACAACGACGACGACGCCGGCAACAACGACAACACAAAACACGACAGCGACGATGACGACAACCATACATACGCATACACAACTACACATTCGCGCACACACACACACACACCGTGTGCGCACCGGCTGACGAGCAACGCGAAGCGACAACGACGCAGCCAGCGCCAGCCAAAAGCGTTGCAGGCGCAAAAACAATAACAACAACAACCATAAAGCGAATATAAAATAGCGTACACACACGACAGCGACCCGCAGGAAGGCAGACAGCCAAAGTGGCAACACCAGCAGCAAGCACTACATCAACAACAACAACAATAATAACAACAAAAGCAGCAACGAAAAGAACAATTGCAGCGACGATGACGACGACGACGACGGCTACGTTTCCATTGCCGCCGCAGTCGCCGTTGTCGTCGTCGTCGTCGACAACTTTGAAGAAATGCCACAGCAACATTGCGAGCAACATGGCCCAAGTTAGAGCATAGAGGAAGCAGGAATGCGTGGAAACGAAAAAGCAGCGGCATAAAAGGGAAGCAGCACAACAATCGAACAGCCGAATCGAACGAATTCGGCCAGAAACAAAAAACCAAAATAAAATCCACAAAAATACAAATCAAAGCGAAAAATTGTGCGCAACCAAAACGCAACGTGGAATGCGCTACACGCGCAGTTATAGTTTTGGCCGAAATGTAACAAAATTGAAACATAACTTTTAATACATTTGGTACATTTTTGCAACTTAGTTAATGAAATATTTCATTATTTTAATTCTTTTGTTATTGGTTCTGTTAATAATTGTTTTGTATTTTACACAAAATACAAAATAATATAAAAAATAATACACTGCAAAATTTAATATTTGGGGGAAAATTGTTCTGCAACCCAAAGTATGAATCTACCCCATGGAGAATGTAGGCAAATAAATAGGGGTTTTGTTTGAAACAACTGCATCTGTCAAAATAGATTAGAATCAGAACGTTCGTATGGAAACGATTAATTTGACGACAAACATAGAACTATTCTCTATTTCTTAACACTAGAAAACCATTGCGGTCATTTTGACGGTTTTTAATTTTTAAATACCTGTATTTTCTTTAGTATTTCTATCAACTTCTGCTTTGATGACTTTAATTTTTTTATAAGGTTTTAAGTAGTTCTACAATTAGGGTTCTACAATTACAATTAGCCAAATCCAATGTGTACTTTTCGAAATATCAGCGGATATAATATGTAACCTTTTTAGAGATGGACAATTTTTCGGGCTTTCTAGTGTTAAGAGACAAAATCAAAGCGTTTCGCATCAAAACAGATATTTTCATTGGAAGTTTTCTTATTTTTTCGGTATGCTTTCAACAACAATTATAAATTTTTAGTCTTTCAGTTAAAACTTAATAGTTCTAAATTATTACCATTTATTTTAAATTGATTGTACAACTTTAAAATGGATATAGGCAAATGCTTAATAAAAAAATAATAGAAACTAATAATAGAAGCTTAAAAATGTGCTGCAATTTCTGAAAGTTGTAAGGTCATGTCGCTGCCATCTCAAAAATAAAAATTAAAAATTTAGTTTATTACTTTTTTGATTTCATTGATTTAATTTGTCACGTAGTTGACTACACGGCGACGGTTGAGGTCGATGTCATCGGGAAGTTGTGTGGCCATGTCAGTGCCGTCTTGAAAATAAAAATTAAAAATTTAGTTTATTACTTTTAAAAATTTTTGCAATGATTTCTTCTCTTAATAATAAAATTAATATATATTTTTTTAATTAAAAATTTTTACATATTTATTTAAAACCACTTAATTTTGTTTTATAATTTTTTGAAATGATGTAGTAATATATGATATACATATGATGAGTAATAAAATAATTAAAAATTTATTGATTACTTTTTAAAATTTTTGCAATGATGTTAGAAAAATAATGGAGTTAATATATTTTTTTAATTAAACATTTTTACATTTTTATTTAAAAACACTTAATTTTGTTTTATAATTTTTTAAATGATGTATAATATAATAATATATGTACATATATATATGATGAGTATTATAATAATAAACAAATACATTTTTGTTTTAATTTAAAAATATAGAAATTAAAAAAGAATTTGAAAGTTCAATTAATAACTATTTAATTTTTGAAATGGTTTTACATAAACAATAAATTCATAAGTTATTTCATATATTTATTTATAATTTTTTTATTATATTATTTATTATATAAATGTTGTAATATTTATGTATTCTATTTCAAAATTAAAAATGAAACAAATTTAAAAACTTAATTAATTTTTTTTTAATGTTTGCAATGATTTTTAATATATGTAATTTTAGAATAATGATTATAAGTTAATATTTTTTATTTTAATATAATTATTTTAAAAATTAAAAAAATAATTCAAATTGCGAATAGAATTGTTAAAGAATCAATACCAATAGAAATTAATTCAAAAAAAAATCAATAGCAATAAGAATCAACGATTAGTGCCACAAATCATTAGCCGAATCAACATACAAATCCTAGCTTACACAATAATAAAAGGAGAAGTTTTTGCTTGAAGTCTAAAGCTACAACTACCAGCTACATTACACCCATTGAATATCGGAAGAAGCCCATAGAATTCGATATTTGAAACTTGCTTGAGAACACTTCAAACGCCAAATTTGCAGCAACGATATTTATTTTCTGAGCCAAATTGACGCGTGACAAAACGCCACAAATAATTTTTGTTTATTTATTCAAATGGCTGGAAACAACGAAAAATGTTTAGAAAGCATTTAATGTGGGATTAAATGCGGAAGTGTTTAGAAATGTAGACAATGGCGGTAATCACGATATGTAACAACTGACGACATATGTTGGCAATTTCGACAACATTGGAATATAATTCATTGACTGACCTATAAAAATGAGAGTGCTTGCCCTAATAAAAAGGGTTAGTTCGCTTAGAGAAAATGTTAGGGGTCAGTTCTACTCTTGAAATCTTCAGTAGCAACTTGTGGGTAGTATTAAGTATTTAGTAGTATTCTTAAGTATTTATTAAATATTCAAATCCAAATGGCACCAATTACCGCCACTTCACTTTCTCAAATTTGTTTAGCATACATTATTTGCAACATGTCTCACAAACTGGGAGGTTTAGGGGTTTAAAAATTCGAAAATTCAAGCAGTAAATCAGGTCTAATAAGCAATATCAATGAAATTGTCTAACAGCTTGATGCTTTAATCGTTGAGGTGCCAAAGCTCTCGTTCTCCGACATTTGTAGTCTGTCAGAATCAATATTTTACTGTGAAATCATTTAACACTAGTATGCCCAATCAATTCAATTAACATTTACCTTTCATGTTACAAAATAGAATTAAAAATTTGTTGGATTTTTTTCAGTTTTTATAATTAAATCGGCTTACAAAAATAGTAAACGTCACAATAGATATTCAATCAAAAAGCGATGAAACAAAATAATAAAAATAAAATAAAAGAAAAAATAAAATAAAATAAATCAAAATACAATAAATAAAATTAAAAAAATAAAATAAAATAATAAAAACCTAAATGAAGTCATTTTGACTCGTTTAGAATTTTAGTGTTAAGGACGCCTTGAAATTAAAATTATTAAAATTTAAATTGAAATTATTATAATTGTTAAAATAAAATTTTTCATAAAAATGCGTTTTCAGTTTACCAAACTTTTACAGCCGAAATGATTTTTGAAGATTTTTGGTTGAGTAGTTTTGTAAACTACCAAAACGTCCGCTTTTGGAATGAGAATAATGTACAGCAGTATCACAAGTCTCTACAGCGTCCGGGAAAAGTTTTTACTTGTGTGTGGATTTAAATCTTTCAAAATGATAATGGCGCGACAGTGACTACCAGTGACGAACAATAAGGGGGCACGATAACTGAAATTGTTTGGCCTTAGGTGAATGACGTGGAACTGGATCACTCTTACAGTGTTGCCAGATCAGGAGACTTCCTCCTTCCTAGGACATTTCTGGCGTTTTAGGAGAATCTTTAGGGGGAAGAATTGCTTTGGGAACGTTTAGGTAATTTTGATGGTGATACATTTGACATCATTAGTGAGATTGAAGCCTTGATTATTGAAAGCTATAGTATCTAATTTAATTTAACTCTTTCCTTCCCGAATTATGAAATAGCCATAGAATTGGAATTTGGTTATTTGAAACGAGAGAGGTATTTAAAATTATTTTGCATCAAATTTGAAATGGTTTCGACTTTCCAGTGGGTGATGGGAGGTGGGAACCATATGGCTACATTGGACTTTTATGAAGCAAAATTAAAACCTATTTTATATGATAACGAAATTTTCATTTATTTACAAGTTTTTAGAGTTATTTGTTATGAAACACATAAAACCAGTTCTTATCCTTTATTAAACATAGAGAAATATTACATTTTTGGCAATTAATTCTGGAAAATGCTGCCCTGTCGAGCAGTAGCCGTTAGACAAATGTAAACAATTTTCAATGTTGCCAATTGACTAATTAAAATGCTGCTTCTAAACGATACAATTCATAGAATAGGGAAATATCGACAATTATACATCGAAATTCCAAATTTGAATTTGGTAGCCATGTGGCTAGAAAGGAAAGGGTTGTATGCTTCAAAGTGTATAACTTATTCAATGAATGAAGAAAGCGAATTTCATACCGATCTCATTTTTTATGTTTTTTTTTGTTAAGTTGTTGTTAAGCTGAAGCTGAATGAATAAAAGGGTGCAATAAGAACACTAAATATATTTTCCTTTTTTTACGATTTGTTGAATTCTTTAGTTTATAATGAAAAAATTTAAAAAAAATTTAAATTTAAATTTAATTTTAAATTTAATTTCATTTAAAAAAAATTTAAATTTTTTTAATTAAGATTTTATTAATTTTTGGGAGAAAATTTCAGCTTTTTTTAAGATTCAGAAGAAAGTCATTTCAGGTATCTGGCAACACTGTCAACTTATCTCACCGTCATCACCGGGCACTGTGCTACTGGATCTATACTTATCAAATGTAACTTCTCGTCCTGTGATGAATGCAGAAGCAGAAGAAAAAGAAGTAAAAACCAGGGACCGTCAAAATTATGAGCTAAATATAAAAATCAAAATATAAAACTTATTTTTCGATTTTTATTTTCCGCTCACCGAATAAAAATTATTTGTTGATTTTTTTGTTTTGATCAGAAAATAAAAATTATTTGTTGATTTTTTTTTTTTGGGGGGAAAAATAAAAATTATGCGATGAGTTTTATTTTTCACTTGAAGAATGAGAATTATTTTTCAGTTTTATTTTTTCATCACAAAATAAAAATTACAGGACGAGTTTTTGTTTTTGATTCAAAAATAAGCCTCATGTGGTAAGTTCAATTTTTAAAATTGTATTCTGAAAATTACTTTCTGAGTAATACTTTTCGTGCGATCTGTGTCTCATACACCCTTCCCTATCTGACCTAATCTAACCTAGACAGATGGACAGATTCATTGAGGTTAATTGCACCGAGACCAGAATGATCTATTATTTCCCATCTACTAACAGTTAGGGAACATCCCCTAGACTCAACGACCTTATGAAGCTTAGTAGCTCGCGGGGGTTCAATGGGGGGGTCGCTCGATGTTCTCTTTTACATGCCAGTACTGGCCCAGGTACGGCCTCCTGCAGCGACATACCGCATTACAGTGCCATAAGATGTGCTTAGGGATTTTTACTGCTGTCCCACAGATTCTACAGACGTTTAGCTGTTCTAAACCGATTGTATGCATATGTTTTCTCAGTCTCCAGTTAAAAGTCCGGTGATCTGTCTTAGCTGGTTTTTCCCCAGTCTGAACCATTCTTCACTCCATTTGAAGTTGTGACCTTTGATGAAGATTTTCGATTACCTAAGACCCGAAGCATTAGACTAGTGTTCTGAATTTCTAGTTCTTTTCTCAAGCCTTGGTGACTCTGCTAGGGTGTTCTTCCCAAGCCCAGTGAAGGGATCCGGTCCAAGAGAGACCGTTGCCTCAGTTCTAGCAAAGCATCACAAACTTACTTTACTTACTTACTTATTTTACTTACTTTGCCTTCTCATTTCCATCTATTCCTCTGTGTCCTGGGGCCGAGAGGATTTTGACCTGGCTGTACTTACGAGTATAGTCCCAGTTTGTTCAATGCCTCTGATTGCTATGAAATGATTGCTTTGTTGGCCGCTTGACTATCCAAAGAATTAACAATTTCCTGCCCCATGTATGCACTTTCGAGGTTGAATACCACACAAAGCCTGGTAGCATGTAGGTAAATATTTCAACTTGCAAGATGCTGGGTGTTTTCCCCCAGTGCTCGTGGTGCTTTCAGCAGTGGCGCACACAGGGGAGAAGGGGTTTTTGGGTGTTCAAACTCCCCAAATACAAAAATTGCTGGTGCAAAATGGTTTCAAATAGAATTTAACTCAAAAACTTTACGCAAAACCCCTCGCCCCCTCCCTTAAAAATGAAATCCTGTGTGCGCCACTGCCTTTCACACACAAGAAAAAAGAAATATTTAGAAATATTTTAGAAAAGAAAAAATATTTATCTTCTTTTTCTTTAGTTGAAATTCCCCTCTTACAGTTTTGCCAAAGCAATTACCACAGTTGGTGAATACCGCCCATATGAAACAAGTGACTCAGTACAGACGCAACATTGAAATTTAATACAGCAAAACAAAAGCTCAGCTTCTAATTTGATCGTCTGAGATCTTCACTACAGTTGCAACTGTTGCTCACAAGGTTGTTGACAAATGTTTAGCATCAACAACAAAAAAAATCGGCGTCTCTTCAGACTTCAATTACTGTTGCAGATGTAACTGCTGACTGTCGATGTTTACTCAGCGCTCAACGTCTGGTCCGCGCAACTGATCGCAACGCCGTAATCGATCCATTAGCAACAACTTTTCAATGACAACATATGCATTTTTTTTCCCAGTTAGTCGAGAGTGCACACGAATTGTGCGCGTCTCCATGCGGAAGACGAACGTCTGTCATTGGATAGCAAGGAATTGTGGCTAAATGAAATTTGCCACTTTGCGTTGCGTTGCAGACGCGCGACCCGCTCGCAAAAAACTCGAATTGTTGGCAGTTTAGCGTGAAAATACATATGAAGTGGTAGACAAAATAAGTTATGACAAGGTGTGCACACTGGCTGTCAAAACTTGGACGAGCCGTCAGACGAATAAAGTAACCAAAAAAAAAACAGAAGCAAGCGAGCAGCGACGCGTTCATTCATCACAGCGCAACTTGACGCAAGGAAATCAACACTTTTTGTCGCTTATACTATTTGTTATTGTTTTTATTGTTGTTGCTGTTCCTGTTGCGGTTGTTGTTGTTGTTGCAGATTTTGTGGTCACCCACTTTTGTTGTGATTTTTTGCCTCCTATTTTCGCCCAGACAGCAGCACAACGGCCGGCCCGCTTTCCCAACTGCGTCGCTACTCCGCCGCTTGTTGCAGGTTTTTGCATGCGGGATTTCCCGGAATTTCGCCGCTGCAACGTCAGCAGTTGGTGTGCTACCTGTGCTCGGCGCTGCTGCAATTTCGCTGCAGGTGAATATTGCATTTTGTTGACGTTTCGTTTGAGCGTACAGACAGACAGACAAACAGACAGACGCAGCCAGACGCGCACACACAGCAACAACAAACAACAAAAAAAATGTCAAATAAATACCAGCAATCACAACAACAACAATAAATATCAACAACCACAACCAAGCAACAAAAAAAAGAAAACATTCAATATTAACGAAAATACAAAACCCCACAACCACAAGCGAAGCAAAAAAGCCAACAACAACAACAAGAACAACAATGAAATTCGTCTGCGTCGGTGTTGACGTTTGTCACTGACGTTGATGTTTGTTGTGCAAATTGCAATTTGCCATTTCCCGCAACAGTGCGCGTTGTTGTAGTTGTTCTTGTTGTTGTTTGGTTTTATTTGTTATTGCTGCTGCCCGCTGACTACCAAGTCGAACATGACCGGCGCGCCGTTCGTGTAACAAATCAAAGGCGCACTGGGTGTCAATTGCAATTTTCGGCTTAATGCCGCCGCCGCTGCCGAGTGCTGATGATGCGGTCAAGCGTTGCCGCAACGCCTCAAATGGCGGGGGGGTCGCTGCCGCCTATGTGTGGCGTTGAGCGGAAATCAATCAATCAAACAAAGTGGTTTCGAATCAGTTTTGGGCAGCGCGTGTGTTGCTGACACGTCAAAATGTGGTCTCGGCGCAGCGCTGGCGGCCACCACTGCAGTGACATAACCAAAGTGTAGCCAAGCGGCGAAAGGGGATGCGGCAAATCAAAAGCAATGCTCAAGGATTCATTAGAAATGCGGTATTGTAGCTGCTTTATTTTTTAAGATTCAGAAGAAGATTTATTCAGATTTAAAACAATTTAAATTTGATTACAAAATTGTATAACATTTTTAAGTTAAATTTTTAAAAAGTTAAAAAGTTAAAAATTTAAAATGTTAAAATTGTATAAAATTTCAAAATTAAATTTGTAAATTAAAATTGTATAAAATTTCAAAATAAAATTTTTAGAAATTTTTTTATATTTTCAACACATTTTAAAAAACCAATCTACGTTTTTTAAATTATGTACAAAATCATTACAAACAAAATTTTATAAAGTTTCATAATTCAATTTTTAAACAGTAGTTTATATTTTTAACACATTTTAAAATCAATCTACTACTCTTGTTTTTTTTGGTAAAATCACTTAAAAAGTAACATATTCAAACAAAACCATAATAAAATTCTTAAGGGGGTCCTCTACTCTTCAGGCAAGAAATTGAGCTGTTATTTGGGGAATTAATTACGAAAGATCTACTGCATACAATTAAACATTTTTTTTTTTTATTTTTAGAAATACATGTTTTGACTTTAAATTTTCATTTTTGAAGAAGAAAAAACTCCCGCGACCTTGAAATGTCATTGATGACATGGATTTTAAAACTGCAATGGTCCCGCTTAAGCAAAGTTGTGGCCAATGGGGTGATCTGAAATCAGAAAATTGATATTCGTTACATTCATAGTAACGTTGACTATGTTTTCCCAAGACAAAATTTTTTTATTTTGCACTGTGTAAAAGTTATGCAACAATTTGTAAAAAATTCCAATTTTCACCTCTTTTTTTGACCTATTAGGCGCTATAAAAACGGAACAAAATAAAATTTTGAAAATCGTATCGGGAAAACATAGCGGTATGTTTTCTGAACAATTTAAAAAAAAATTATCGAAATCGGACTAATACTTTTATAAAAAGTCTTACTCGCCAGCCAAAAAAACACTACTTTCGGGAAAACGCGTTTAAAGATAGATAGTTTCTCGAAAACGGCAGGGGACGGGTACCTTTCGGTTCCCAGCAACATGCAAAAAAATGTGATTTTCACGGAATCCTTTCTGTGGCGTATTCTCAGATACATATAGATTGAAATTATGCAAAGAAAAAAATCGATTTTTCGAAACCGCGAGAGTAGAGGTCCCCTTAAAGCAATCAATCCACTTGAGATTCTATGTAAACGATGTTTTGATCACGTAACTAATTGGCTTAAAGATGTTTTGAAATTAAAAATAATGGGTTTTTCTAAAATATAGAAGGAAGTTAAATTTTTTCTTTTATTTTTATGCACTAAAAACCTCAACTTCATTTTAATTCAACAAAAAATCGGCATTTGTGTTATCGATTTATTGAATTGAAAGTTGTTTTGTTTTGCTAAAAAAAAGATCTGATGGCTTAGTTCCAGTGCGAAAATTCTGGAAATTTCTGGAAATTTCTGATACAAAATAAACTTTCAAATATTATTGAGCTCAAAAGTAAGTATGTTTTGAAGTTAAAAATAATTGATTTGTATCAAATAAAGAAAGAAGTTAAATTTTTTTATTTTATTTATTTTGTTTACACATATGTAAACGATGTTTTAATCACGTAACTAATTAATTAACTTAACGATGTTTTGAAATTAAAAATAATTGGTTTTTCTAAAATATAGAAGGAAGTTAAATTTTTTGTTTTATTTTTTTGCACTAAAAAGCTAAACTTAATTTTATTTCAACAAAAAATTGGCGTTTATGTTACCGATTTATTGAATTTAAAGTTGTTTCGTTTTGCTAGAAAAGTTCCGATAACTTACTTCCAGTGGGAAATTTCTGTAAATTTCTGATACACAATAAGATTTAAATTTTAAAATGGTATTGAGCTCAAAATTTGTACTCAAACCGCTCCCCCAAAATGAAATCCTGTGTGCGCCACTGCTTAGTTCATTGAATAAATAATAGCGGTATTCACATGGACGGTTTTGATGAAAGCTAAGGCTTAGTCTCGTAATCGGGCTATTTATCAGCAACGAGACTAAAGTTTTGTTACCGCAACCATTCGTGTTATGCTTAAGAAATTTGTACACAAATGGGACGTAAACTTTTATGGTGATTTCGAACGGCTGTCTGGGCATTTCCCATAAAAAGTTTTACTCTCAGAGTAATTTAATGCAACCGTAAACGTTTCCTACACAAATTTAAGGTGACAAATATGGTTTCAAATGGTTTGAGTCCTAAAGTTCTCCACAAAATGAAATCACCTCTTCAATCCTCGAATGATTCTCTTAGATTTGGCCATTCGGATAATTTGAAAACATAGGTCATTTTTAGAAATGTCCCTTCAACATTCAAATTTCAAATTGATTTTTATGTCTGACCCGAGCTATAGTTCTTACCATAAAAGTTGTTACTGGTTTATGAGAAGGTTTTTTTTTAATTTATTAATATCATAATTAAAAGATTCTGTTTTTATAGCATTTAACAACGTCAACGAATCATTAAACTCTATTATCAAAGTCACAGCTCCGTTCGAGAAACGTGCAATACGTAATTTTTATCAATTTTAGCGACGAGCTTAGTTTTGGAAAAATCAATGGATGATTCTGTTTTTAGACGATACCAATTCGAAAAAAATTTCTGATTTTAAACGATACCAATTTACACGAGATATACCAGTTTCGAATGTATCTCGAAAAAGTCTCGGGGAATCATCGGTCCGTACTTCTTTCGTGAACAGCGAGCCGTATAGATCAAAGATAAGCAGTGGCGCACACAAGATTTCAATTTTGGTGGAAGGGGAGGGGTTGCATACCACTTTTGAGCCGAATACCATTTGAAACCATATTTTGTAACAGCCATTTTTGTATTTTGGGGAGGGGTTTGAACCCCCAAATACCATCCCCCCGCCCCCTGTGCACGTCACTGATGATAAGCAACATTTTGTGGCCTAAGCCTAAGCCTAAGTAATATTTTCAGTTTTTGTAGTTAATTTGGCTTTAAAAATAATTAAATTAAAAAAGATTTTCTTTCAGAAACACATGCAATTTATATACATAGAACTGTTTGGCCTGACTGATTGACTAACTAATTCATCATCGCCCATCCCAAACCGCTGAAGTTACTAGCATGAAATTAGAACTTTAGGTATATCTTGAAACATTGACCTTCGTAAACGATGGGATTTTTTGAAATTTGGAGCCTAACAGGGCCAAACATGGGTTAAAGTGTTATATGAAGAGACTTCATTTAATGGACCCATTGATTTCAAACTCCAAATAATTAGATTTTAGTTTCTTTGAATATCAAAAATTACGGGGTCTTCAATGGGTTAAGGTTCGTATACGGAAAGAGTACGAAAGAAAACATGAACCGATGGGAATACGACTTCAAATTTGATGAAAATACTTAAAAATAACTAAACGCGTTCCTTCTATTCTTGTGAAAATCAAAAATTAAAGGGGTGAACAAAGGAAAAAGAAAAGATTGTTTGGCCCTTTTGACTTCGAACTTAGTAAAAGTACTCAAAATGTGAAATAATTCGATAAGTGTTTTTCATATTTTCAAAAAAAAAAAAGAAATGACGTGGTTAACGACGAGTTAAGAGTTTATATGGAGAAACTATGAAAAAGCATGAAATAATGGGCCTATTAACTTCAAACGTAGTAAAAATACTAAATAGTAAATAGTAAATAGAGAAAAATGACTCAACATGTGTTTTTAACTTTTTTAAAAATCAAAATCTGATGGGATCAACGACGGGTTAAGATTTTGTTTAGAGAAACTGTGAAAAAACATAAATTAATGGTCCTTTTAACATCGAACTTGGTTAAAACACTTGAAATCAAAAATAGTTAGGTAAATAATTTTGATTTTTTGTAAAAACAAAATCCGAAACCCACCGTTTTTTTTAGTTTTTTTTGAAAATCAAAATTCTGACTGGGTCAACAATGGGCTAAGAATTTTTAAGGTCTTCTATTGAAAACACTTCAAATTAAATATAATTAGACAAGTATTTTTTCATACAAATCTGATGAGGTCGACAAAGGATTAAGAGCAACTTGATTTATTGGGCCCATAGACTTGAAACTTACATTCAAAACCGCCGGGCCATGGTAGTAAATTTATAAAAGATCTCATGGGTCCTGTCGACTATATGGAAATTCCAGTGTGGCCACCAAGATTGTCCAAATAACGCCTTTAGACTTATTACTTTGGTAGCCTTAAAGAAATAAACCACAAATCTATGCAAATAAACAAATATTTGAGGCCCTCCACGTCTTTATTACAAACGTAATCGAACAAATTTTAATTCAATTTACGCAACCAAGCCATTAAAATTAAATCTCAGGAATATGCAAACATTTGAACAAATGTAAATTCCACATTCAGTGTTAAAAAAATAAAATAGGTAAAATATGTGTTTTTCATCACTCATATCCAAGTTGTTTTATTCACATTTAAAAATCGATTGTCCTTATTGAAAGACCCTGTACATACTAAAGTCAATAAAATTCTTAATGCACTCTCATCTCATAAAGTTCTAGAAAAATCCGGACTGCTCATAATTTCCGCTGCAATTCGCACGCTACACTTTTGCTCATCGTTGCCATCACAATGCATCGATTACAAGTCATTTACCGGCGGCACTTTCTCCCGCCACCTCATTTTCTCCCAAGAAAGATTGCGATATGCGCCATTTAAGGCTAATTTGTGGCTGCTTCGCAAGCCGAAATATTCCGCCTGGCTGCTGCATTCATTCAACGCATTTCATCGCACTTCATCACGCCACAACACGAATGATTGACATTCCTCGTTGATTGATTGAACAACACACCGCCGGCCGAATGCGCACAATCGGTCAATCGATCGAACGATCGATCCGATCGCTTTAGCGCGCTGCAGCGCCCGACGACAGCGATTCAGTCAGTCGTCCAATCGCCCAATCGATCCAACGATCAATCGATCGCCTCATGCAGTGCACTCGTGTTTGCTGAACGCATTCGGTCGGCGAAACGAAATCCAAAAGAAATCATTTTAAAATAAATGGAAGCGCTTACGAAAAATGAGCAATAATCGTCGGACACGATCACAATAATTAGCCACTGCGCCGAACGGACGGACGGACGGAGGCAGTGGCCAGCACGGTACAGACATCTGGGCGCATGCACAGCGTGACGAATGGACGGACAGCGCGCACAGGGCGGCCATGCAGTGGGAGCTACTCGTACATTGTTGCATTATTGCCATCACCTGACGCGATCGAGTACGCACTTACCGCATGCACGGCGGCCGCACCTCCCCACACGAGCAACGCCAGCGCTGATCCTGCCGATCAGATCAGCGAGAGTGATCGTGCAACATGTTCGATGCATGTCGAGCGTTTTGTTATTTGCTTTTTTTTTTTGGTATTTTTTTCTCGAGTCTTTTTCTGTTGTTGCTGCTGCTGCTGTGGTCGGTGATTATTTGTTTACTTGCATGTTAAGCATGCATCATTGATGCCTTAAATGGCCTCAAATCCATCATGTTGGGACCTTCGGCACATTGCAACACCTCGAAATGCCCAGCGTCGGTGCCAGTGCGGCAGCGGCCACTTCATTGCCGCCGGACATAAATTAATTTATTTTCACAGCGACTCAACGCTGTGCAAGCAGGAAGGCAGCGAATCGCGCTGCATTGTACATGTTGCCAGCAACGCAGCGCAACATGTCAAATTTGAGAAATTTACATGCACTTCAATGTTGCGGCAACGTCAGTTGCACGCGTTGTCCGAATGCGATGCGTTGATGAGACGCGTTCCGGGGTGGATGCGTTTCGGTTGATGTGCTGGAGAGCATTGCCGGATCTTTTGCTGTTGTGATGTTGTGATGAATATTTGCGGGCAACCAAGTTGAAGGATCGAAATTGTTAGTATTTCGCGTAGATGTAGAAAATTGAAAAGTAGCACAACACTTTATGAAACTGTTTCAAAAATATGATTTACTTAAAAGTTGAAAACAAGTTAAGGTAACATGATAAAATTGTCAATAAAATTTAGATAATTTTCGAAAAAATTTTGGTGTTTTATGAAAAAAAAAGAATCATAAATAGTGAGGAATTTTCATTGAAAACTACAAAGATAATGTAAAAAACAGTTTCAATATGTCGAAATCACATAAATCAAGCACAAATACCGTATGACGAATTTATGAATAAAACTTATATAATACTGGACCAATTGTTCTTACTAAATGTAGAACATAATTTTCTCAAATTCGCAAACAAGACTTAACGGTGACCTGATACTTAGCAGCGATAGTTTTTCCTATTGGGATATCTTAGCAACAGTCAAAGATATCAGTGACGTTTAAAACTCAGTCAATCTCATAAATTGGCCGCCGCGATCATGTGACTTAACACCCCTCGATTATTTTCTTTGTTCTTAGTGTACATTAAAAAGTCAAACATATTGGACGATCTGGAAGCCGTAATATCGCCGCTCATATTGGACCGAGCCATCAAAAATTGAACCGACCGCTTGAAGCATTGCCAGCGATGCCGAAGTGGGCATTTGAATGATGTGATCTTCCATAGTTACGTAATGGTATGAATGCTGCTTCAAAATTAAGCCAGAATCAATTTGTATTTCACACCGTTTTTGTTCTGTTTAAAATTATTTTCTTGTCCTTCTTATACGATCACTCATTATTAAAATTTTGTAGATGATTTGCAAATTGAAAACAAAATATGAATAAATGTAGTCAAAGTCAACTCTTTCGTTTCCCTATTTAACGAAATAGTTTTCCATTTAAAATATTCTCCATAACTTGGTACATTCTTGACCCATTTTTCAGGTAGCATACGAGTACTGTCTCAGAGGATCTTCTTATCTTTGCTGGCGATCCAGTGAGACACCCATTCTTCAACACTTGCTACAGACTCAAATGGGTGGTCAACGAACGCCTGAGCCATTGACGGAAACAAATGATAGTCCGATGGGACAATATCTGAGATTCATAGCGGTCGGAGTGAGACCTCAGTGCTTACTGGACGGAAACCCACCCTAGCGTTATCGTATTGAAAATGATCTGATCGTATCTGTGCTCCCATTCAGGCTGTTTTTTTGCAGTACCTAGTTCGATCGCATTAATATCGGCCGATAGAGGTCTTTTATTATCGTTTGACCTGGTTTGGGACCTCATGGTATATAACTTCCTTCTGGTTCCACCACATACAGCAAGAGCTTCTTGCCGTGGGTGTTAATATTTGGAAATATATTTGCTTAATGGTTAATCTGGTACAACCCATTTTTTTGTGCTTCCAATTACCATGATGGATCAATTTTTCGTTGCAGGAATCTCTTTCTTGCATACCTGTCGTGAAGCAATTCGATGGTGGCTATCCAGACATCTTCCAATGGGTCTCTCAGACTATTCAGTGGCACCTACTTCCTCTTCTTCTGAATCGTTCTCATGGTTTTTAGGCATTTCGCAACAGTTGATCGATCAAGTCAATGGCGCACACAGGTTTGCGTACAACTTTTGAGCTGAATACGATTCGAAACCATATTTTGTACCAGCAATTTCTATGTTTCGGGGGACCCCAAAACCCCCTGTCTGCGCTACTAGGCCGACTTTCAATACGATGACAAGCTGTTCTCATGGTTGCTACTAAACTAAAAAATTGTATGTACACGGAAGACGTAAGACACGGAATTGAAGGACCATCTGTTTGTTATTATTGTTATTATTATTATTTAACACAAAAGCCGAACATAACTTTTGTATCGCAAATCTTTCGATTTTTAAAAGTCATTGTCTGAATTTTTGCGAAAACATTGAAAAAGTTAGCATTTTAAAAGCTCTTACATACTTCTTTAACCCTTTCGCTATTTTGTTGCCATATGGCACATTGCTACTTTGTGGACGTTTGAACCCTCTGTGGTTTCAAGAATTCATTTTTTGTTGATCCTTAGAATAGTTTGAAGTTTTAGGAAAAATGCGAAATTAATAAACTGAATATTAAAGTTTAAAGAAGAGAAGTATAAAAGGTTTTTGAATGCTATATCTTCACATAGTAAAGAAAGAAGAAGCAGAAAACTTTATATAACTTTTTAATTTGACGTTTTCTTTCTATTTAGATACTTTTTTGTTTTAATTTTTGCTGAAGTAAATGAAGAAATATTCAAATTTTCGTTATGCGCAAAAAGTTTTATATTTAAGAAATTATTACAGCCACAACGATGTGGTTGCTCTCACAGAAAAATACTCTAAAATACAGGGTCCAAGTATGAAAATTAAAAAATTTCTTATAGAATGTGGCTAATATAACCACAGAGAAGCCTAAGACGAAAAATTTAAAATTTTAACTTTCCCCAGTAAAAACCTGTAGCGAAGGGGTTATTCATAAAAGAGGCCCAAATTGAATAAAAGCGGCCCAAAAAAATCAAACAGAAAGCCCCAATTTGGGTCAAATGAACCAAAAAAGTGGCTATTGTTACATCTGACAGGAGTCTGTACCGAATTGTTTCCAATTCGGCATCTTCGAACTTCTTCAGGCACGGAGCTACAATGCATCGAAGCTGCAACTTCAACTGAAGAATGCATACCTAGAAAAAATAGGTACTGGATGACTTCATGAACAAACATAGAACATAATGAGACAGATCGGGTCTTCGACAGTACAAATCTGAAGAATTGATCTTTGTGAACAAGCCCTTAATAGGGACTGTCATGCGAGTTACATAGTGTCCAGACTCGTCGTGTTGTGCAAGTCATATAGTCTCCAGTATCTCATTGGCCAACACACAAAAAAAGTCCGGGTCTGTTGTACAATGACTTCTACAACAGTGGCAGGATTGAAAACTACGTCCTCTACAAATCTCCGGCACTTGCGAATACGCGCACCGATTCTTGGTTCAGCACTTCCTCAGCTGTCTATTTTTCCCCAAGATGTACCCAAGTCACATTGATGAATTCATCAGAGCCTCCAAGTGGCTCCCATCTATGGGAAATGCATAGACGGAGTCCCCTCACGACAGAGAGAGACAACCAAAATTGAAATGAAAGAATTGAAAAATATAAAAATACTGTCAAAAATTATTTCGATAATGTAAACTACAGCCCAAACAATGTAAACAATGCAATTAAACACAAACGCGTTGTTCAAAATCACTTTTCAGGCATTAAAAAACGCTTAAAGAAAGCAGAAACAACAACAAATATACGCAAAGAATTATTCGAAAGCAAAGAAAAATTACATCTGACCAAAGTTTAGCGCCTGCGCCTCTGTGAATTCATGTTCAACTCTACGCAACAAGTGCCGCTCCATTTGTTTTGTGCCGCTGCCGCCGCTCGTTCACACGCGATCTGTTGCAACTTGCAAGTAGCCAATGCGGCAAAAACGGAATACATCACAAGGAGCAACCTTCAAATTATGCGCGCGGCCGACCCAAAAATAAAAATGATGCTACGCAATGCTTTTGTTGTTGTTGTTGTTGTTGCGGTTTTTGCTGCTTTTGATGATGATGATGTGCTCCTTAGCATCTAATTAAGTATTTATTTGGTAAGAAATCATAAGAACAAAACAGCAAGCAGCGAACAGAAACAAAAGCAAAATACATGAAGCGTATTTCAAGTTTTTGATTTTTTTTTGTTTTTTTTTAATTCTTTGTTAGGAAGCGGCAAATTACAGAGGTGAGTGTTAAACTTTAACAGATTAACGGTATTGTTTGATGCAACATAATTGTTGGCAGGTTGTGATTAGTTGTGTTCAGGACGTTATAAGTCACAAGTAAAAGAGAGTTCAGGACGTAATAAGTCACAACTAATCGGCTCCTGGTAGGCAAATGTTGCTTATATGAGCTCCAGAAGAATCTATCGACAGGAGTAAAAGTTTTTGTTTGACAAATCAAGAGAGTTCAGGACGTGATAAGTCACAAGTAATAGGATCCTAATAAGCAAATGTTGCTCATATGAGCTCCAGAAGGATCTATCGACAGGAGTACAAGTTTTTGTTTGACAAATCAAGAGGGTTCAGGACGTGATAAGTCACAAGTAATGGGCTCATCGTAAGCAAATGTTGCTCAAATGAGCTACAGAAGAATCAGTCAACACGAGTCATAGTTGTGATTTGACTAACCAAGAGAGTTCAGGACGTGATAAGTCACAAGTAATAGGATCCTGATGTGCAAATGTTGCTCATATGAGCTCCAGAAGGATCTATCGACAAAAAAGAAATTGTTATTTGTCTAATCAAGAGAGTTCAGGACATGCTGAGCCACAATTATGGGCTCATCGTAAGCAAATGTTGCTCATATGAGCTCCAGAAGAATCAATCGACACGAGTCATAGTTGTGATTTGACTAACCAACAGATTTTAGAACGTGATAAGTCACAAGTAATAGGATCCTAAATCCTAATCAAAACAAGGAAAAGTTTTTGTTTGACGAATCAAGAGAGTTTAGAACGTGATAAGTCACAAGTAATAGGATCCTAAAATGCAAATGTTGCTCATATGAGCTCTAGAACCATCAATCAAAACAAAGAAAAGTTTTTGTTTGACCAATCAAGAGAGTTCAGAACGTAATAAGTCACAAGTAATGGGCTCCTGATTTGCAAATTTTGCTCATATGAGCTCTAGAAAAATTGGTCTACTTACTGTAAGTGCGTTTTGAACTTATTGGGTTGTAAATTTGAGACAAATATATTGCACTACATTTTGTTCAAATTCAAAATTATTTAAGGTATCATGGCACGTAAGAAAGGGGAATTTTTATGATTTACAAAATTATTTATTTTTCAGCTCCTTTATTATCAATCTTTTTGAAAATTGATAATAAAATTGGCTCGATCGATTTAAAAAAAATTTTTTTAGTTCTTTTTATTAATTTATTTTTTACAAGAATCCACCACAATATTGAAGAAAAATTTTTACTTTAAAGTACTTTTTCTGGGAAAAAAGCTGAAGAAGGCAGTCAATTTTTGACATTTTTTTCAAAAGCTCCTATAATTTTATTTTTATTTTTTATTTTCTGGTGAGTTCCTGTGTCCGAAAGCTTAGTAATTATGAATCTTTTTTGTTTTTTTGTTTCAGATTAGCCAATCCGGAGATTAAGTTTCCGCAATGGAGGATGTGTTTTTTTTTACTACGCGACTTAAGCTCCACCTATATAAGAGACAATATGCTAAAAAAAATGTTTTGCTTTCCTTAAACCTTTAATATATTGAAACGAAATTTTCAAAAAGATTGATTATAAAGAAGCTGAAAAAAATAATTTTGCAAATCATTAAAAATTCCCCTTTCTAACATGCCATGATACCTTAAGACATATTTCACTCAAACTGTACACTTTGTTCTGATCTTTCACACAATTATATATATTTTTATATATATATTTAATTTTTATTTATTTTTATATATATATTTAACAAAATAAATAAAATTAATTTCACAACAATTCAAACAGCCTCAATAAGAAAAACAAATTTATATTCAATTTCCCTTAAAAAACATATCACTAAACATATTTTAAAGGCTATTTATTTTTACCGCCGCCGCCGTGGCTCAGTTGGTTAGTGCGTTGGACCGCGAGTCGCAGGCAGCAACCTCAGGTTCAAATACTGCCTGTAATAACACCTAAAAAAAAATAACGGGAAAACTCGTTTTCTCTTTCGGTGGCTGTCCTCTCAGCTGGAAATGGCAAACCTCTGAGAGTAAAAATTGCTTATGAAAAAGCTCCCAACCTGCCGTTCGGAACCGGCATAAAACTGTAGGTCCCTTCAACCCGTGTACAAATTCACACGCACAACACGGGTGGTTGCGGGAAGCTAGGCCTAAGTCTCGCGTAAGCGGGCTGTCGTGCCAGTCAATTATTATTATTATTATTATTTATTTTTACCTTAGATCTTCTGTTAAAGCTCTGCTAATCGTTTCACCCCCCACCTCATTCCTTATCTTCCCTATTCATTCAACTTTAATACCTGCTTTCCTTTGTGCAACAAACAAAAGTTCTGAGCTCGCACGAAAATCCGATTTTAGCTTAAAAGGTGTGCGTGGCAGCAGCGGCAAATTACAGCAAAAGAAAAGCACACTTTGTTGTATAGCGAGAAAGGAGTTGGAGGCAACAACGACAAATTATGTAAAGCAGTCACGTGGCGCACGCTGCCGCAACATGCCCCAAAACGCTGGAATGCCACGCAAAATTGTCTAAAACAAGGCGAAAGTTAAACAAAAGCAACAACACCAGCCAAAACAACAACAACACCAATAATAAAAGCAACGATAACAACAATAAGGAGTCTTATGTTGCAACAAAATTTACTGCGACAGCAGCTGCAACGATAGCAACCGATAGCGGCAACAAAAGCGCTCAAAGAACAAGAACAATACGAGCAGCAACAACAATTCCAAGTAACAACAAATCACCAGCAACAACAACAACAACAATGTCTTTAAAAATTGCAACCATTATTAGCGACAACAATGTCGAAAACAAAAAACAACAATATTTAAGAAAAACAAAAATATTTATATTAACAACACTAACAACAAAAGCAACATGATAAGCCAAATGCATAACAACAACAAGAATATTGTAGTGTTTACAATCAGATTAAAAATTATGCAACAACAACGGTTCTTATTGTACGAACAACGGTTGCAATACATACAGGGTGGCGCAAAAGTTGTCAACCCGAAATTTTTTGGCTCCAATTTATTTATGAATGAATGAATGAATGGATAGGAAGGCTTTATTCATTCATGAATTCATTCATAAACAAATCAGAGCCAAAAAATAGTGGGTTTTTGTTGTTGTTTTGTAAAGTTTTGCGCCACCCTGTATCACCAGAATTAGGCAGTACCAAAGTTAGAACCAAAATTAAGTAGACCTTTGTAATTGAGAAATATAGTAACAACATCACAAAAAGTTAAATTCAAACAATTTAAAACTTATTAGCAACAATAACAACTTTTAGCAACAAAAAAATATTGCAATGAAATTTTATAAATTAACAACAACAAAAAGAGTTACTAAAATGACAACAACATCGCCAGCAACAAACTCATTGTTAACAATGGTCACAACTGAAGAATTTAGTTACGACAATAACAAAAGCTACAACATTGAAACAAATGATAACACAGTGACAACAACAACTGACAATAACAACGAAAAGAGACTACAAGACAACTATAAGAATAAGAATAACAACAACAAAAACAATGTCAACCACATCAAAAACAATGACAATTTGAGTAATAATACTAGAAACAGTGTCAAAAAACAAAAAAATTATAACTAAAGCACAGAAAAAATAACAAAAACCATGGCAACATTACTGCCGCACACAGAAGAGGGGATTTTGGTGGATCAAAACTCCCAAATATTTGCTTATTAAAAAAATGTGTTGGGTGGTAAATATGATTTAAAATGGTATTAAACTCAAAAGTTGTGTACAAAAGCCCTCAAATGAAATCCTATATGCGTCAATGGTCATCAATAAATACAAAAACAACGTAAGAAGTACAATGACTGCAACAAAATAACACTAATAAAAAAATAATTATAAAAAATAATAAATTAAATTTAAAAAAAATAATAAAGCAATTACAATAACAACAAAATCACCAACAATAATTTTAGTAACAATTACTGCAAAACCAACAAACAACAAAGATGATGGCAAAAACAACAAACACAACATAGCCACCACACAAATATTAAGAACAACAACAAAAGTGATTTACAGCAAATGCATAAAAAATTACAACTTTTAAATATATTGTAAAAGTAACCAATAGCTGAAGACAAAAACAATAACAATAAGCATCACATAAATACAAAACATGAATAAGATTGTAGAAACTAAACAAAAAATTCAACATTTAAAACAAAAACCACCACAATGACAACGACGAATGATAATATACAAAATTTATAGTAAAAACAACAACAACAAAAAATATAAAAATATCAATGCATCATTGCGCCGCAAAGCCTGAAATCCAACAATAACAACAACAACACCAATGGCAGCAACAAAAGTACAATCAGCAATTTCGCCAACAACAACCAAAACTTAATAACAACCAAAACTAAATGATGTTGTTTACATTTGTTGTTGTTCAAAGACGCAATAACAACAACAACTTAATATCGAACAACAACAACAACTTATAATATAAACTAAATGCCAATAACAACAACAACAAAAACTCAAACAGAACTTAATAACAACAAAAACTCGATCAGAACCACAACCACGAAGACAAAACAAAGCAGCAACAACAATGAAAACAAAAACAACTGCATGCTTTCAATAGCTTCTACAATAACAAAAGCAACAAACAATAACAATAGCAACACAACTAAGCATAGCTTAATACAATAACAACAAACCTCAATTAGAACAACAACAACAATGACAACAATAACATCAAAACATAAGAAAAAAACATCGGCAACTGTGTGCAGTCAGCAACTCCCATAATAGCAACAACAAACAACAAATTCGACTATTTCTCCAGCACTAATAACACTAATAACAAGCACAACAACAACAACACACACTCGAGCGTTGCTAAAGCGATTACTGAGTATTTACAAAGCGGCGTTGCCACCCCGTGTCGTGTTCGACATATCGATTGCCACTTCGTTTGTTTGCCATTCCGGGGCGTCTCTGCTACTATCTGTTGTTGTTGTTATTATTGCAGCAACACATTGCACACGACATAACATACAATTCAACATCCGCCATTCGCCCATTTCTTTGTCTACAGCCACGCCCTACGCCTCCCTGCCACTTTGTGCCTTCCATTTCCGATTGCAATGTTGCATGCAAAACACGCAACAGCAACAGCAGCAACAACACAACAAAATGGCATTAAATTAACACCAACAGGATTTTGGTATTGTTGCAACTGCAATTGCCACTGGCGGCAGCAACAACAACAACAACAATCACACCCTGCAATTCGCACAAAATCCTTTTATAATTCGGCACGCTGCAACCTCGTTCGTTGGCGCTGCAACGCAGATAAGCAACAACAAAGAGAACAACCAGAACAAGAAGAAGAAGAAGAAGAATACAACAAAGTTACACTTAAGACAAATTCGTTTGTCGTACTGTTGTTATTGTTGTTGTTGCAGCAATTGTTATGCCACGTTGCCGGCATAAAGCGGTTTGTAAATGCAGCATGACAGCGTTGCCGTCCGCCCCCTTGACACGCCGCACTCACTTCCCGAGTTGCTTTGCCGAGTTGTGCTCTGCTTTTGTTCTGGTTCCATTCGTTGGCAACGCCTTGGCATCTTCTTTTCGCTGGCTGCTACTTCTGTTGTCTGCCATTTGTTGCAGCAACAACCAAGACACTAGATTAAGATGCGCAACTTAACTCCGCCGAGATTACGCACGGCAACATTTGCGCCATAAAAATTTGCAAAAGTTTTTCCTTCTCGCACATTTCGCTCGAGTTCGCTGCAGCTCGGCCTTCCGCTTGCCGGCTGGGGGAGCATTCGGTCTCGCTCGCTGCGAGTACAACAATGACAGTTGTAATTTGCCTCCTGGGCACGTGAGCACTGGATGGAAATGCAAATCCTGATTAGCTGGCACTGTGGCAGCATTTGTGCAGCCGAAGCGTCTCGGCATTGTGCGACTTGGGGAAGTGTGACATAGAACAATGCCAACAATGAATACGAGTATTCGAACGAAGAGCAAAGCAGCATCTAATCCAATTCCATTTCCACTTCCACTTTCGTTCAAGCATTGCAAAGATGCACAATAAATGTGACTAAGCTTAGGTTGCAAATGGTATTGAAAACTGACTGGTAGGTATTTGACTGCGGGTACTTAAAATTACAAAAGTTTGGTAGTAACCGAAAGTAATCGGTTTTTTGGAAGGCATTTTTGAATGGACATGGAAAACGAAGTCCTATACTTGAAGTTTCAAAAGTTTAATAGTCACGAAAGTAGTCAGTTTTTTTAAATGAAACACAAGACTATTAAAGTCATTGAAAGTAGTCGCTTTTTTCGAGTTTTTGAATTTATTGCAGTTCAAAGACATTAACAAAGAATTTGTATTTATACGAACACTTAAAGTTAATAAAAGGTTGGTAGTTACTTAAAGTAATCGGTTTTTTGCAAGACATTTTTTGAATGGACATGGAAAACGAACTCCTATACTTGAAGTTACAAAAGTTTAATAGTCACCGAAAGTAGTCAGTTTTGTGAAATGAAACAAATAGTCACCGAAAGTATTCGGTTTTTAAACGAATTTTTGAATTTATTGCAGGTCAAAGGCATTAACAAAGAATTTGTATATTACAAACACTTAAACTTAACAAAAGTTTGGTACTTACCGAAAGTAGTCGGTTTTTCGCAATGGATATTTTACTGTTTTTGAAGTAGTGAAAGACATTGAAACCAAACTCGTAATTATGCGGTTATTTGCGGTTAGTTTCCAAAAGTAATTGGTGTTTTGAAAGGGATTTTTGAATTTATTTGTATTCTATTTATTTTATTTTTTATTTTATTTTATTATAGTAGCTAAGCGATTGCTTTATTTTGTAGACAAATTTTTGAATTTATTGTAAGTAAAATAGGTTTTTTTAATGAATTTTGTACTTTTTTGAAGTAATGAGTCATTGAAAACGAACTCGTATTTACAAAAATTTGTTAGTTACTGAAAGTAATCGGTTTTTTGGAAGACATCTTTTAATTTGCTTGAAATACTGTTGGACATGAAAAACGCACTCGTATTTTTGCATATACTTGAAGTTACAAAAGTTAAATAGTCACCAAAAGTAATCGGTTTTTATAAATGACTTTTGAATTTATTGTTAATAAACGTTATTGAAAACATACTGGTCTTTGTTTGAGCACTGAAAGTTAAAAAAATTTGGTAGTTACCGAAAGTAGTCGGTTTTTTGTAATGGGGTTTTCACTGTTTTTGAAGTAGTGAAAGACATTGAAACCGGACTCACAGTTATGCGATTCTTTGAAGTTTAAAAAGATTAGTAGTTACCATAAGTAGTCGTTGTTTTGAGAGGGATGTTTGAATTTATTTATATTTGATTTATTTTATTTTTTATTTTATTATAGTAGCTACCTAAAGTATTGGTTTATTTTTTGGACCAATTTTTGAATATATTTTAAGTAAAAGGCAATGAAAACCAACTCGTATTCATACAAACACTTAAAGTTAATCAAATTTGGTAGTAACCGAAAATAATCGGTTTTTTGTAATAAATTTTGTACTGTTTGAAAACGAAATCGTATTTATGCGTATACTTGAAGTTACGAAAGCTTGGTAGTTACCCAAAGTAATCGGTTTTTTGGAAAGGATTTTTGAATCTGTTTGAAGTACTGTAAGACATGGAAGAAAACGAACTCGTATTTGTGCGTCTGCTTGAAGTTACAAAAGTTAAATAGTCACCGAAAGTAGTCGGTTTTTTAACTACTTTTTAAATTTATTGTAAGTAAAAAGCATTGAAAACGGGCTTGTATTCATACGAATTCTTAAAGTTTATAAAATTTGGTTGTTACCAAAAGTAATCGGTTTTTTGTAATGGATTTCATATTGTTTTTGATTACTGTAAAACGTTGAAACCGAACTCGTCTTTATGCAGTTATTTAAAGTTAAAAACGTTTGATAGATAAATGCCGAAAGTAATCGGTTTTTGGGAGGAATTTTTTAATTTATTTAAAGTGCTGAAATACATTGAAAACGAACTCCGATTTAAGCAGATACGGCCTAAACTCACAAGCGACCCAAATAATTATTGTTTATTGCATTTAGTGCTCTAAAGTAATCGGGTTAAGTCAAAAAAAGATCATGAATGTATTTAATAGTTTAATAGTCAATAGTTTAACAGAAATTAATTATAACACGTTACTATTAAAACTTTTTCATTATTTAATACTCCAAGCAATCAATGCATTTATTGTCTAATAAAGAACACCAAAGTAATCGGTTTTCGAGCTCTGCTTTTGTTGCACCAAATACATGCGCCTATGAAACACTCAGAAGAACACACATACTACATTCTCAAACTCAACCATAATTGAAGCAATATTTGAAGCAATTACGAGCCTCATTCGCCATCACCCGACCACCGCATGCAAGAAAACTTTTACCGAATAATCGCACACACTCCATCACGCTGGCAACTTTATTGTCGCACAATATCCTTCGGGGAATTTCAATTGGCAGACATTATAATGGAATTCTTTGAAGTTCTACTTGTGCGGCGAACTGTGCAGTGTCTTCCATCTGTCTGTCTGTCCGAAGCTGCCTGCAGTGCTCTGTTCTATTGTGTTATGTTGTGTTGTGTTGTGTGCTTTAGCGCCAAGTGAGAATTTTTAATTGCATTTCGCCAATTGTCAATGCAGATTTGTTTGGTTGCCATAATTTTGATGCCATTTCCGCCACTTTCTGTTTGCTATCCTTGCAGTTGCATACTAAAATTATAATAAAAAAAATGCAGCAACAGAAACGCGTAATGCAATCGAAATGCCTTCAAGCTGCATTACGTTTTCTTGAGTACTATTGTGAAAAGGGACAAGGTCGCCGTAACGGTACAGTACAAGGACATTTGTGAATTTGCCAAAAGTTCTTCTACTGCACAAAATTATTGCCAGCACGCAAACATGAGAAGCCGATTGTGGCTCAAGCAGCAACTATCCAATTAAAAGATGAGCAGAAAGGAACATGAACGCATTTTTATTTTTTTTTAAATAGCAAGGCATCATGTCAGCACGAAGAGTTGCCAGGTATTGAAGAACAATTAAAAGTATCTAATTTAAAAGTCGAAATTAATTAGTTAATTCATAAAACGTGGCCCTTGGTGCCGTTCGTGCAACAAATCTTGTTGGAACTAAGAAGTACAAACTATCCAACAAATTCAATCCAAATCCTTTTTACTCAACTTTCTGTCAGAAACCTTGTTAGTCAACCTTCTTATCGAGTCTGGAAACTGTGGAAATGGAAAGGCAGTAGAAACAAACCAACACCTTCTATTCACCTCTCTTTTAAAAACTTTCTCAGTTAACCTTTTTTATCGAATCTAGCAACTGCGGAGATGAAAAGGAAGTAGAAACGATCCAAAGCTTTATATTCAAATCTCTTTCAGGAACATTGTCTCTGTGCCATTGTCTCTGAACCTTTTTATCGAGTTTGGAAAATGCGGAAATGAAAAGGAAGTAGGAAGGAGCACTGCGTTCGTGTTATTTAGTCAACATTATGAACGAATCTTGAAACCGCGGAGATGAACAAGAAGTCGAAAGGATCCAATACTTTTTTCAGGAACACTGTCTCTGTTTCATGAAGTCAACTTTCTTATCAAGTCTGAAAACTGTAGATACGAAAAAGAAGTAGAAACGATCCAACACTTTCTATTAAAATCTCTTTAAGAAACCTTATTAGTTAACCTTCTTATCGAGTCTGGAAACTGTGGAGATGAAAAGGAAGTAGAAATGATTCAACTTTTTTCATTCCAATCTCTGTCACGAACATTGACTCCATGCCATGTGGTCAACGATCTGACCGAGTTTGGAAACTGTGAAGATGAAAAGGAAGTACAAGCGATCCAACACTTTCTATTCAAATCTCTTTCAAGAACATTAGCTCCGTGCCATGTTTTCAACCTTCTGATCGAATTTTGAAACTGCGGAGATGGACACGAAGTAGAAACGATCCAACACTTTCTATTCAAATCTCTTTGAGGAACATTTTCGCTGTGCCATGTAGTGAACCTTCATATTGAAACTGGAAACTGCGCAAATGAAAAGAAGACAGAAAGGATCCAACACTTTTTATTCAACTCTCTTTTAGGAACATTAGCTCCGTGCCATGTTTTAAAAGAGATGAAAAGGAAGTAAACACGATACAACACTTTCTATTCAAATCTCTGCCAGGAACATTGATAGTTGATGTTAGTTTTCCTCTTTTTTGAGTCTGGAAACCGCTGAGAAGAAAAGAAAGTAGAAACAATCCCAAAGTCTATATTGAAATCTCTGTCAGGAACATTGACTCCGTGTTATGTAGTCAACATTATGATCGAAGAACATTATGCTGAGAAGAAAAAGAAGTCGAAATGATCCAAGACTGATGAAAAGAAAGTAAAGCGATCCAAACAATTTTGTTCAACTGTCTATCAGGAATATTGACTCAGTACCGTGAAGTCAAAGCTTTTTTAGAGTCTTTCTAGCTCAAAGGAAGTGTAGATATCTTATTTACATACATATCTCATTTACATATCTTCTTTATTTGGATCCTTAAGACCGAAGCGATACCTTTTGAATACGTCGTAGTGTCCTCTAAGTGAAACTGTGCTTCTTGCTTGTTATTTCTATCATCTTTTATTCTTCTTTGCTTCACCTTTCATTCTCCTCACATTATCTTTATCTTCTTCTTTCCTTCTGCGTGTCTTTATGCTTCCATCTTTATGCTTTATTGCCCGTTTTGCACTTTGTCCTTTCGCCTATTGTCCTTTTTACACTCTCTTTTGAAGTTTTCTTCCCTCTTTATTCCTCTTTATCTGTTCCCTTTCCACAAACTATTATAAAATCTTTGTTGTTTTCTTTTCAAAAACTAGCTGGCAACTCTGTTCTCTCACACTTGTATTGGCAAACAAAATTATCTCATTTCATTTGCATTTTCCTGCGGCGACAGCGATGGGCCAAATTTTAATGAAATCATCTCACTTATTATGCTCAATAATCTCAGGCACGACGCCGCTGCTGCTTCCGCTTCCGCACGGCCTCATTGTGCAGACCGCGTAAAAACAAGGACACGAACACACAAAGCAAGGACACTAAGTAAATGCGAGCAAAAGTAATGCGAACTATGGGAAAGTCTTTGGAAAAAAAAACTCAAGCATCGAAGCAAAATAATACAAAACAAATAAAAAAAACAATAATACTGAGAAACACTGAAGAAGCAAAAATTGAATTATAAGAAATAGATAAGGAAATAATCTGATCTGATAGTGTAGGGTAGGAGTTCAAAGATATGTTTAGGTAATGAAGAACATAGAGATTTCACTTTTGTTTATATAAAAGTCAGTTTGAAAGAATTATAAGATTGGACTGAAAATTTAAATTAAAATGAAAGTTAAATTAGACGTTTTAATTTTCAAGTTTATTTTTTTCAGTTAACAGTTCGCTACAGGTTTTTACTGAGGAAAGTTACAATTTTAAATTTTATATCGTAATTTTAGATTTTACTTTTGTTTAAAAGTCAGTTTAAGAGATTTAGAAGATTGGACTGAAAATTTAAATTAAAATTAAAGTTAAATTAGACTTTTTAATTTTCAAGTTTATATTTTTTCAGTTAACCCTTTCGCTACAGGTTTTCACTGGGGAAAGTTAAAATTTTACGTCGTAGGCTTCTATGTTGATATATTAGCAACATTCCATAAGAAATTTTGTAATTTTTATACTCGGACCCTGTATTTTAGAGTGTTTTTCTATGAGAGCAACCACATCGCCGTGGCTGTAATAATTACTTAAACATAAAACTTTTTACGCATAACGAAAATTTGAATATTTCTTCATTTACTTCAGCCAAAATTAAAAAAAAAAGAAGTATCTAAATTGAAAGAAAACGTCAAATTAAAAAATTCTCTAATATTTTCTGCTTCTTCTTCCTTTACTATGTCAAGATATAGCATTACAAAAACGTGTATACTTCTCTTCTTTAAACTTAAATATTCAGTTTATTAATTTCGTATTTTTCCTAAAACTTCAAACCATTCTATAGACTAACAAAAAAATGTATTCTTGCAACCATAGAGGATGTAGACGTCCACAAAGTAGCATGTTGCCATATGACAACAAAATAGCGAAAGGGTTAATCATAGCAATTACTTACACACAACTTGTTAAAAATTTAGGTCAAAATTACTAATTTGAGTCAAGATTCAACTGAAACACCAATCTTACAATCGAACATTTTTCTTACTCAATAAATGTGATTATTTTTGTGCAAAATATAAAAAAAGCACTCTCTCGCCTGGCTGCTAACCCACTTTAATGGTTGTGTCTTCATTTGCTTCGGCTGTCGATTGACATTGACGATGACATAATTTGCTGCCATTGTAATGTGTTGAAATTTTTTTCCAAGCATTTTTATTTATAGCGCATTTTATTTTCATTGCCTGACAGCACCGTTGACACACATTGTTTTATTGCTTATTGGTTATTAATAACCGCAACATAACCGAATCGTTTGCAAGTAAATAAGCACTTAGCGCGCCACCGCAACGTCATTGTCGTTCATCGCCTGCTGTCGGCTACTGAAACGAAGCATCAGCTGGCCGCATCAACGCCTCGCCGCGCCAAGTCACTGGAAATCACAATTTCTGGCTAATTTAATGCATGTCAACATATCATAAATATTTACCTGCAAATTGCGCTGACATGACTTGGCGGCTGTCGCCATCAACAATAAACGCACTAGCGGCGCTCCGCTCGCCCTCATTGTCGGACACAATGGCACAAGCGTTCCTGCTGCCGTCCTACTGTCCGTTCGCCTGTCTGTCCTGTGCCTGTTCAGCGCCATTGTAAACAACGTAATTGCGTTGTTGATTTTATGATGAATTTTTTGGTTTTTTTTGTTGCTGCTGCCCACTGCTGTTGCTTCCTTAGCGCTTTTATATGTAGTAGGCATTTGTTGTTGTTCTTTTTTGAAATTTTTGTTTTTGCCGTTTTCGGTGGCGCCCCTTGCAGGCCAATGCGGCAACTTTTTTTTGCACTTACTTGAACGGAAAATATATCTACATAAATTTGGCCAGTTGACTTTGTTGTTGTGTTTTTTGTTTTATGGTTTTGTACATGCAACAATATGGCGGAAGTGTGATGTGCTGTGCCACCCAGAAGTTCAAGTTGAAATTTTGCTGCTCACAATGTGCGCGTGATGACGGACAATTCAGTGCCGACCAAAAAAAAATACTACAACAGCAACACAACATTAAAGTAGTTCATCATCATGAACAACAACAACAACAACAAACAACCAAAATCTCATACAAGCGGCCCACAGTGCAGCAACGCCAACAGCAATACTGGCCACCGACGCTTTGGGCCAACGCTGCCGACTTCCATATTTGCGCCCATTTAAAGTACAATGACCACCAAATGAAATCATGCAACACTCACATATATAAGTAAACATATGAACGCACAACAAGTACAGTTAAGCCAGCAAATCAACCAACAACAGCAACAACCAACAAATTGCACTAAAAAGCCACCGCGCAAAGAACCAACAAAAAAACACTTCAGAAAAAAACTCGCAAACGAATCACAGCCAAACTGACATAACAAACCAATCAAAACACCAACAACAACAATAACAACAAATAAAATTAAATGCATGGAAATCGAAATCATCGAAATCGTACGAAAGCGAAATCATTGGCCAATTCCCAGGCGAAAACGTTGGAGGTCCCCAAAATGAAATCACCGCAAACCAACAAAACAAACGAAACGAAAAAAAAATCACTAACAAAAAAGTGATCCGCTGCCCATTGCGTTTGGTGATCTCACGTCTCTTGTTGCCGTTGCCAGCTTTTGACATTTACCGCTGCGTACGCCACCGTTGCATGCATTTGTGTGCATGTGTGTGTGTGTGTGTGTGTTTGAGCCGACAACTGACTGACTTCCTTTCTGGCTGCCTGTTTCGACCTCCTGCTGCTCCACAATCGACGCAGCGATCACAACCCATCGCTGCATCCTCGGTCCGCTACCGCGTTTCGTTGGGTATTTTCGGTAGGCTAACTGTTGTTCCGCTGGCAGGCAGGCACACACACACACACACACACGGCAAAATCAATCATAATCATTTTTTATGCCACATAATTGGCAGCGCAGTGATCACATCATCAACAACAGCGGCCGCGGCCGTTCAAAGCAATCGATTGCGATCGGCGCTCCGCATCCGCGCCAGTGATGCCGCTTTTCTGCGCCGTTGTCGTTGGGTGCTTGCCGAAATGGGTTAATAACGAGCGATCGCAGCATGTGCGCCGCATTTTAAAGCCACTTTGCGTTGCTTTTAATTGAGTTGGTGTGTCGGACGATGAGCTTTTCATAGCCTTTTCAACTGGGTAAGGCAAGGTTTTTGTTTTTGTTTTGGGTTCTTTTTATTTAGGTGCATTTTTTTTTGCAGCATTTGACGTTTGCATAATGCCAAAAACTGTGATTTTAAGTGCATGTTTTATTGATCTAAGATCTAAGTCTTTCCAAAGTGATGCAATCATATCTGAGACAAGTAAAATAATTTGTTGACTGTTTTGGGCTACCACTTCCACCAAGTCGGTCCATGTCTACTATCCTTTTATTACTCTGGTCTTCTAAGTGGTTCAAATTTTATTCCTATATCTGAATTACATGTAACAAGCAAGGGCCCACAGCTTTGCACGTAAGTATGAAGTCAATAGGCCCAATAAATCAATATTCTCTTAACCCTTTGTTGAACCCATCAGATTTGTATGAAAAATTACTCGTGTCATTATTTCTCAAATGAAGTGTTTTCACCATTTTTGAAGTCAATTGACCTATTAAATCATGTTTCCCATGCAAACATTTAACCCCTCCGTTGACCCTGTCACATTTTGGTATTCACAAAAATGGGAAACACATATCGAATTAATTTTCGTTTTAAGTGCTTTTACTAAATGTGAAGTCGAAAACCCCATACAATCATGTTTTTTCATACAAACTGTTAACCCTTGGCTTACCCTGTTAAATTTCGATTTAAAAAATAAGAAACAAGTGTCGAATTATTTCCCGTTTCAAGTGCTTTTACTAAGTTTGATATCAAAAAGCATGTCCTCCATACAAATTTGTAACCCTTGGTATACCCCGTTAAATTTCGATTTAAAAAAATGAGAATCATTTAACGAACTATTTCTCGTTTGAGGAGCTTTTACTAAGTTTGAAGTAAAAAAATCCATTTAATCATGTTTCGCCATATAAATTTTTAACCCTTGGTTTACGTTCTTAGATTTCGAATTATTTCCCGATTTTAGTGCTTTTACTAAGTTTGAAGTAAAAAATCCCATTAAATCATGTTTCTCCATACAAACTTTTAACCCTTCGTTTACCCTGTTAGATTTCGATTAAAAAAAAGAAACGCTTATCAAATTATTTCTGGTTCGGAAAACCCATTACATCCTGTTACTCCATATACAATTTTAACCCTTGGTTTACCCTGCTAAATTTCGATTTTCAAACAATTAGAAACATGTGTCAAATCATTTCCTGTTTCAAGTGCTATTACTAAGTTTGATGTCATGATGTTTGATGTTTGAAATTTTAACCCTTGGTTTACTCTGTTATAGTTCGATTTTCAAAAACTGAGAAACACATATCGAATTATTTCTCCTTTAAAATGCTTTTACTGAGTTTGAAGTCAAATAACCCATTAAATCATGTTCCTCCATACAAACATTTAACCCTTGGTTTGCCTTGTTAGATTTCGTTTTTCGATAAATAAGAAACATGTGTCGAATTATTCTTGTCTGATATGCTTTTACTAAGTTTGAGGTCAAAAAAGCTATTAAATCATGTTTCTCCACACAAACTTTTAACCCTTGGGTTACCCTGTTAAATTTCGTTAAAAAAAGAAACACTTGTTGAATTATTTCTCTTTTTTAGTGCTTTTACTAATTTTGAAGTCGAAAAACCCCCTAAATCCTGTTTCTCCATACAAACTTTTAACCCTTGGTTTACCCTGTTAGATTTCGATTTTCAAAAAATGAGAAACAACTTTGGAATTATTTCCCGTTTTGAGTGCTTTTATAAAGTTTAAAGTCAAAAAACCCATTAAATCATGTTTCTCCATACAAACCTTTAACCCTCGGTTTACCCCGTAAGATTTTGAATTTAAAAAATGAAAAACACGAGTCGAATTCTTTTTGATTTCAAGTGTTTTCACCAACTTTGAAGTCAATAGGCACATTGGTTCATGTTTTCATAGGCTTCCTGTATATGAACCTTAACCCATTGTTGACCCCGCTAAATTTTGATCTTTCAAAAACTGAAAATACTTGTCGAATTATTTTTGATTTGGAGTATTTTCACCAAGTTTGAAATCAATAGGCCCATTAAATGACGCTTCTTCATACAATATCCTTAACCCATGTTTTGCCACTTTAGACCCCAAATTTGAAAAAATTCCGTCTTAGCGGAAGTTCAATTTCTAATGTAGACCGCTGAAGCTTCAAAATTTCATATTTGTAGCTTCAGCGGTTTGGACTAGGCGATGATGAATCCGTCACTCAATCAGTCAGTCGGAACAAACAATTATTATATTATTGACTAAAATTCATTCTCTAACTAAATCATCATCCAATTCCAGTCATACCATTTTCCAAAGATCTAAAATCTCGTCAACTTCTAATGTTCATCTCACATTTAACAAAACTCATTTCTTGCTATCGGTGTCAACATCAACGCTCGCTCTCATTGCAATTTGCTTATGGCCTCATATCCTTTACGTTTCCCTTCATGTGGGTTTTGTTGTTCTATTTGCAGGCATTGTGGCAAAACGATTATTTAGTTTAGAAAATTAGAGCGGCCAATGTGGTCCAGCAGCCACAGTAACCGCACACCGGCCGAGCAGGCAAAGGCAGCAAATGTGCATTTGGATGTAGAGCTTAAAAGGGCGGAAAGGTAGAAGGCGATGGGGACGGGCAAGAAAATGTTGAAGAGTGTTGTAACTTAGCTAACAAGTTAATAGATGGAAAGTAGACATGGCAAAATGTGTATATTGTAGCCAAATAATTCAGGGCTCAGAGCTGTCTGGCTGAATTTGTTTGCGGTGACTGTGTGTGTGTGTGTGTGTGTGTGTGTGCGTAAATATCCGTTTATATTTAAATGTTTGTGTATGTTGAAGTTGCACTTCATTAAAATCCTTTGATAAATAGCTGCGCTAAGTCACTGAATCCACTAACTGGCATCGCTCAAACCCACCGAAAACATTGCATTTTCCAAATTTTACAGAATTGCCGGAAATATCACTGTTTTTCAGCACTTTTCACATTTTTAAACAATACTAAATGAATTTCACGGAACTAATTGCCAGGCTTATGGCAGTTGAGCACAGCCAGGACATGTAGTCCTGTACGTCAATACTTGTAATGGGCAATGTGCAACATGCAGCATAAATGTCGGCAATTTGCTGCTGCCATGTGGCAAAATGTGCCAAGCTGAGCATTTCAATCAATTTTAATCCACACACAGTCCAGCCATCACACATGTACACACACACATACACTCACACCCGATAAGCATTGAAACAGGATTGCAGTCGTCATTGCAGCATGCAAATAACATTTTAAGGCAATTGCTTTAACATTGATATTAGTGTAGCCATCAGTAAATGTCCCATCAACCCCTCATCCGGTTTGCTGCACTAAGCTGCAGCTAAATGGCTGCAGTGGCATTTAACAATGCATTGGTGGCAATTTGGCAACTCCGAAAATGGATTACAAATGTTCGCAATATTCCACGGATTGTATGTTTTTGCATTGAACGTAAAGTGGGCGCATTTGTTGAAATGAGAGACGAGAAGGAGAGAGGCATTGCAGTTACAGTCGACGGTATGCACACACACATACATAGACACGCACACATGTCACATAGATACTCGAACAGTTGCATTGGTCCATGGCTTTGTGACCATTTCGCTTCCGTTGTAGTTTTCACACAAAAAGATGTCACTCTTCGAAACTTAAGTTCGCTATAAGGGAAGGAATTATAAATGATAAATTACTAATTGGCATAAAGAAAGCAGATGATAACACGGTGCGACAGTATTTTTCACACTGGAAAAAATCCATATGTGCGTGAAACTAGAGACCAAATCTAGTAATACTGCGTACTCAGTTTTTCATTTGTACATCCTTTGTCCTTTTAAAAGAACTTCAAAATTTTTAAGGGGATAAAAAATACAAAAAAATATATAAAAAATACTTAACCTCGCTAGAATATGGCGACATGTATATCAAATGAAAGAGAAAAGGCTCGAGAATTTAAATAAAATTGACTTTTTATCTATTTGTAAAAAAGGATATGAAAAAGGTCCTTTGAAAATTGTAATCCTTTATATCCTTGAAAACTTTTATAGAATTTTCTTGAAAAGTAAGTATGTTAAAATCCGAAATCTCCTTGACCACGTGCCAAAATTTCATTACTCTAACTTTATTGGTTCAAAAGTTATTAAAAAAAAGGCGGAAGCTGCAAGTCCAATGAAGTACAAAAATTCGAATTTTTTGAGTATAAGTATTTTAAATAATAAATAGATACAAAATCAATGAAGCGAGAATAATGAAATTTTGACACGTGATCAAGGAGATTTTGGCTTTCTACATACTTACTTTTCAAGAAAATTCTATAAAAGTTTTCAAGGATATAAAGGATTACAATTTTCAAAGGACCTTTTTCATATCCTATTTTTACAAATAGATAAAAAATCAATTTTATTTAAATTCTTGAGCCTTTCCTCTTTCATTTGATATACATATCGCCATTTTCTAACAAGGTTAATTACTATTTATATTTTTTTATCACCTTCAAAACTTTGAAGTCCTTTTAAAAGTACAAAGGATGTACAAATGAAAAACTGAGTACGCAGTATCACTATGTTTGGTCTCTAGTTTCACGCCCATATTGATTTTTTCCGGTGTGAAAATTTTTTTAATTTTTGTCGCACGGTGTAATAAGAAGAATAAGGAATGAAAGGCAACGGAAGAAGGTGGGAAAGAATTAACAAAAGAATGAAGTAAGCAAATGCAGTAAACAAATAAATATTGAATCAAAGAAAAGAGACGTGAATACCAAAAATAGAAGAATTGAAGAAATAACAATAAAAACTAGAGATGAAGCGAGAGAAAAGAGAAGACTAGACTAAGAAAGAAATGAATGACCAGATGCCGTAAGAATAATTGAGATAAATTAAATAGGGAGCCATGAAAGGAAATAAAGAAAATTAAGTAGAATAGAATCCATTACTGATTAGTAGGAGGAGGAGGAGGAAGATTTATGTTCTAACAAAGAAAACTAAGATTCAATATTCTTTGGTTCTCATGAACTTTTGTAATTGAGAACGTTTACAAAAAAGCTTTTGATAGCTAAACTCAACGCTCATTAGAAGGGTTTGAATATTGAAAATTTAATTCCTAACTGCATAAAATTTTACTGTATCCAGGCCGGGATTTACATGCAAATAGAGGGCGGCAAATTTTGGTGAAAACTTTGAAAACTTGTTTTATCAGTGAAAACTTTCCGCCTATTTTGTAGGCACACGAACCAACATTACGAGTGGAAAATGTCTGAATCGAGTAAAGACTGTTTTCTGGTCCCCTTTTATAATTGGACAATAGTCCTCTGACTTCCGGCCAACAATCCAGGACTGAGGCATTCAAGATCTTCCTACAGAACTTCAACTCGAAATGGAGCTCTTTGTGCCTCGATCTGAACAAACACCAGCTGTGTCTGATTAAAACTATTTAACTGGGAAACACCTGTGGCGCACACAGGGGAGCAGGGGTTCAAACCCCTCCAAACGCAAAAGTTGTTGGTTCAAAATCTGGTTTCGAATGGTATTCGGCTCAAAACTTGTACGCCCCAAAAGGAATTCCTGTGTGCGCCACTGGGAAACACAATCCACTCCACTCTTGAACTACAAAGTAGAACAATCACTTATAGATTCTGTGAAGAAGGTTTAGAAACCAGTTTTTTCAGGTGGGCTCTCTGTGGGCAACACAATGAGCTTCTAAATCGTCTTTCTACCAATCGAGCGATCGATTAGCTGTCTTTCTAATCTAACCTGAGAAAATTAAGAGAGAAGGCAAGTAGTACTGAAAAAAAGAAAAGAAAAAAGACAGACAGGGGTGCTACAGGAATAACTAAATAAACCAAATAGCAAACAACCGAAGAAAGTTACCAAAAACAAATAAAAAAGAAAAAATTAATGAAATGTTGGTAATTGTAGTAAACAAAATGAGTAAGACATAAAAAACGAAATAAGAAACAAAACACGAAAGGAAAAAGGACAGAAAATATGCAAGAAAGTTAATGTACTTTCTCGTTGATATCTCGTATACGTACCAATGTTTAAGCGTTATTTTTTTTACTTTACTTACTTTTTTGTAATGACTCAACAACTCAGAAAATAAAAATTCTTTTTTATTTATATTTTAAAAATCCTGTAATAACAATTATTTCCGATTTTTACTTAATTACTTCACCGATACATTTTTTTTTAATTTTTATTTTAGTTACAACAATTATTGTTGACTTTTATTTAAAAAAAAATTTTCAATGAAAATCAGTAAGTGACTTTTTTTATAAAAACCATTAATAAAAATCAGTAAGTGCCTTACATTTTTTAGTCGCAATATAAAAATCATTTTCATTAATTGCAGCACCGATTCATTAACACTAGAAAGACCATTTCTGTAATTTTGGCGGTTTTTCATTTTTTAACTCTTTCGACCCCAAAGTTACCAGAGAGCAACTTCACCTATTTGTCATCTTATAGCAAAAGCTACGATTGATTTATGGGTTTAATTTGAGTAGGTACCAAAAAATTAATATTTTTAGAAGTGAATTCAAAGTAAATTACAAAAATGTTGCTGTTGTCCCCAAAATCATTTCCAATAGTTTGCAGCGATATCAGGGAAAGTTTGTGTTCTAATTGAAGTCTACGAATTGGGCCCGTTTGAGCAAAACCGTGTTTGTTTAATAATGGTTAAATAAAATCAAAAAGTGATATTTTTGTATTTTTCCATAAATATTAAATAATTTTTCTGTAATTAAAAAATATTGATACAAAATTTATTGAACCCGTTTTAAGCTAAAATTATTCAAAAGTAAATTAGCCCTTGAACTCTAACAAAGAGGCGTGGCGACTTCAAATGTCGTGTGCACACTTCATAGGAAATTGCTTCATGATTTAAAAAGTCATATAGAGACACAGGGTAAAATTCGGGGTCGAAAGGGTTAAATATCTGTATTTTCTTTAGTATTTCTATCAACTTTTACTTTGATGACTCTTATTTTTTTTATTGAGTTCTACAATTACTTGATTGATTTTTATTGATGACTCTTATACAAAAATTCACTGACTGATTTTTATTGATGATTTTTTTAAATAAAAGTCAAAGACTGATATTTATTGATGATATAAAAAAAAATTCACTAATTGATTTTTATTGATGACTTTTTTAAATAAACGTCACCAATAATTGTTGCCATAAGGCAACTAAAATAAAAATCAAAGAAAACTTATTCGTGTAATAATTAAAAAAAACTTTTAATTCAAATATAAATAAAGAATAATTCTTATTTCAAAATTTTAGATTAAAATTACAAAATAAAAGTTGATGGTCAAATATGATTCTCGGTGAAATGTCTTCAGATATTTAATTTAGTTGTCTGGCATTCCCTTTATAATAATTTTTTCAAATATAATTTTCACAAATAACTGTTATTTCCGGTCCCTGGTAGAAATGCGTACAAAGGACTGGCAAACAAAATTTTCCTCGCACCATTCGCTGTTCGTTTCTCTGTCTGACCACTCGTTGGCTGCAATTGTTTCGGCACTGCCTAACGTAGCGTACTACGTCAATTTATTAAATGACCTGGATTAAAATTTCGAGCCCCAACGTTGTACTTGCGGACTTGTGCTTGCATGACATGCAGTTGATAAAAAGGATAATCGCTGCAATTGTGTGCAGTCCTATGTTTGCATTAATAGCACAGCGACGAGACGAGACGAAACGAGTCGCTGCAGTTGCAGTGCGCGTGAAGGGAAGCAAGACAGGAAGAAGAGCGGCGCTACACAGCAGGACAAACATATATTACATACATATGTACGACACACACACCCACACACGCGGCCACACATGCTGCAACAATGGCTTTTCATAGCGGCGGAATTGAATTTTATTGCAGCGCTGCAGCTGAGCGTTTTGTGTACTGACAGCAGGAGGTGAAGTTGGAACATATGAACATATATATTTATATATACATATATTAGAGTGTTTCATTTGAGACGTTCACATGCTAAATTAATTAAATCCACTGAACTGAAAGTATTTGAGTTTCAAGACTCGCAACACTGCTTCGGTTTCTAGAAGTGTCACATTTAAATGTCACAGATTTCAATAGTTGAAATAAAAGTGGACTCGACAAAAATACTGTCGCACTCTTTTATAAAAAATAATTTATTTCAATTATGTAGATAACGTTTATTGTATTGGACATCAAATGTAATTGTTGTTTTTTTTACTCATACATTCATAAACGAGTAAGAACTAAAGTTTTCACTGAATCGACCGAATTTGAATCAACAGAATTTTGTTCTGAATTGCACTCATTCACGCACACAGACATAAATATTTGCTTAAATTAAGTAGTCACAGCAAAGTTTTGAATATTTAACAGTTTAACTGCCAACATGAATGCCACCAAATTTATGCAAAACTTTGCACACATTTTACATTTAGTATGACCACAGCAGCAACTGTCCTCAGAGATAGTAAAACTGCAAGCACAGTGAATAGTAAATTGGAAGCTTCATTGTGGTAAATTTAAATCAAAAATTATCTAATTGTATTATTTATTATTTATTACAATTTTTGTTTAAAACAGAGTGTAAAATATTGAAAATTTTTAACATCTGAGTCAATTCTTCTTTGATTCAATTTTTGCTTTCATTGTGCCTTTCTAAATGTTGAACATACTTTTTTATGATAGCTTTGATTTATGTTTTAAAGATTTGTTTTTACCCCAAAACTTCCTGTTTTTCTTTCTTTCGCTCTTTTATTTAACTAGTCAAATGTACAATGACAAACCAACATAAACGCATTTGCGCATGTGTGTGTTAGAGATGGCATTATTTTGGGATTTTTTTAGTGCCAGAACTTTGAAATATTTAATTGCAAAAATTTAGTTTATCTAATTGCAATTAAATATTTGTTTTGTTGTAAAATGTTCTTAATTGAACCAGAGACCTAACATTATCCATATTTTTGGAAATTAAAAAATTGTCCTAATTTAAGAAATTTCTACAAATATTGCCTTATAATAATTATTCCCAATAAGAAATTTGTTACGTGACCTGTAACTATTATCATGTAATAAATATTTTTTAGTTGCGTAATAACTATTAAGGCAGGTTTCTACCTTGTGCGGCCGAGAAAACATGTTTTTTTTGAAAAATTGTTGATGGGAAGGTTTTTAAGATAAGCACTGGAAAATTTTTTCAGATGTAGGTATATGTTTATTGTACAAGTAAAAAAAGTTTCAAGATAAAATATGCAAAGGGGGGGAGCAATGGCGGCAGGACTTCCTTACTCGCGGAAGTCCTGCCGCTGTTTGAGATGACTTGAAACACAAAAATGAAATTGTTTCTTATTCTGTATCCTTTTGTCTATGGCTGGAACTAGGATTTAAAAAAAAAAATGAAAAATGAAGGAAATATGCGATTTTGACTAAAAAACTCAATTTTTACCTACTTTTTTCAATACAAATTTCTATTTTTAATGAGAAAAAATTATTATTTCTTGAAGATCCTAGTTCGTGCCATAGCTAAGACCTTGATAAATGACTGTTTAAAATTTCGTAGCTATTGCTCAACTCGTGTGGCCTAAATCACTTCCGCAAGGTCAAAAAATGTAGTTTTGAGAAAAACGCGTTCAAAGTTTTGCTTCAGCGGCTCGGCGCGCTCGACACCGCTACCTGTTTCGATAAATTGCTTCCGTAATTCGAAAGATTTCAACTTCAAATTTTGGGAGCGTATTCTACAATCATGTATTAATCCAAAAATGCATGAAAAAAAAAATCGATTATTTTGACCGCACAAGGTAGAAACCCCCTTAAAAGAAACAAGTCTTTTTTTCGTTGTCGATAATTATTATTTTGGAATTTTTTGTGTGTGTGTATGATTTTTTTTATTTACGTTACCGACAATTATTATTTTGAAAAAACTTTTTTTTTACATTGAATTACCATATTTTGGGTATGAATTAATTTTTAATTGTTTAATTGTTTCAAATAGACAAACGCAAATTAACTGCAGAAAACCAACAACTAAACAATTAAAAATCAATTCATAGTCAAAATGTGGTAACCCACGTAAAAAAAAAATTCTTTCATAAAAGTTATGAAGCAACGTAAAGAAAATTTCTCAAAATAAAAGGTAATTATCGAGAACGAAAAGAAATTGTTTCTCATAACAGTTATTACACAACGTAAAAATTAACTGTCGCAAATAATAATTAAAATAATAAAAAAAAAATTATGTTGCATGGTAATACAGTCGTGTCTGGGTATAGTGAACCCCCTATATAGTGAACACCTCGATATAGTGAACACCCAAATTTTGACATCGAGCCTCTAAATATAGAAAATAATTTTCAACCAAAAAACAAAAAGTGTATTTTGAGCAAATAAAACGAGTTTTTGAACAAAAATGTTGACCTCAATACAGTGAACAGGCCTTGCAATAAATAGTTCACTATATCCAGACACCACAGTAGTTACATTCCAATTATTTTCTTAAAAAATTATAAAAGTAAAGTCCCTGAATGAGACTGTTAAATATGTATGTAAATATATTTCCCCAACCAAGTGAATCCACTTGAGCCAACACATGTGAGTCCATCTGCGTACAATTTGCAAAAGAAATTGAACGGCTAGCCCCGAAGCGCTGAATTGTAAATTTTTAAAAGGCAGTTTTTGACTTTTTCGGCAAAAAACCTTTTATTTCTCAATATAATCTTAGTCCTTTTAGCTCGATACATTTAGTTCCACGTTTTTCCAATTCTGTTTATCCCTTACAAATAATAATAATTTTTTAATTTTTTTTAATAATAATAAATAATTAACTGGCACGACAGCCCGCTTACGCGAGACTAAGGCCTAGCTTCCCGCAACCACCCGTGTTGTGCGTGTGAATTTGTACGCGGGTAGAAGGGACCTACAGTTTTTATGCCGGTTCCGAACGGCAGGTTGGGAGCTTTATCATAGGCAATTTTTGCTCTCAGAGGTTTGCCATTTCCAGCTGAGAGGACAGCCACCGAAAGAGAAAACGAGTTTTCCCGTTATTTTTTTTAGGTGTTATTACAGGCAGTATTTGAACCTGAGGTTGCTGCCTGCGACTCGCGGTCCAACGCACTAACCAACTGAGCCACGGCGGCTGCCTTACAAATAATAGGTTTCCCAAAAGTCCTCAAAATAGGCAAATTGTTCTGTGATGACCTCCTCATTCGAGCCAAATCTCTTACCGCCACATTATTTCTTCAGGTTTAGGAACAGAAAATAGTCGCAGGGGCTAAATCTGGAAAATATGCTGTATGGGGTAGCAGTTCGTAGCGCAATCGATGGATTGTTTCCATAGAGACTACACATGAGTGTGAAGACATCTTTTTTCTTCGCCAAATGCGATCGTTTTTGCTTCAAATCGGCGTCGAATCGATCCAACAGCTTTGCCAGTAATCGTTTTACCCTTTTGAAAGTAATCAATGTGAATGACACCGCATTCATCCCAAAAAACTATAGCCATGGCCTTGTTGGACGACAGACCCATCTTGGCCTTCTTTGGTACATATTCACCCGGAGAAGTCCACTGCTTTGACTGTTCCTTGGTTTCTGGTGTGCATTGATGGATCCATGTTTCCATGTTTCAAAAAAGCATTTGGATTTCGATTGAACATAGCCAAACACTCCTTTGAAGTGGTCAAACGTTTTCGCTTATGTTCGACTGTGAACAATCGCACCCATCGCGCGGATAGCTTTTTCATGTCCAAATATTCATGCAATATGTGGTGTACCCGCTCAGTTGATATGCCTACAGCTTCAGCCACCTCACGCACTGTCATTCTCCTTTCGTCCAATATCATTTCATGGACTTTATCAACCAAATCGGGCGTGACAACCTGTTTTGGGCGACCTGAACGTTTGGCGTCTCTTGTGCTGGTAGGACCACAATGGAATTCGGTAAACCAATTCTTAAGCATTGAAATGGATGGTTTAGAGTTCCCATAGTATTTATCAAGGTTTTCCTTGGTTTCGGTGATGGGTTTTTACGCAAAAAATTATGTTTTATCAGCACACGAAATTAACTTTTTTCCATTTTTGTTGAAATTCACAAAGTTGTCTGCTTCCAATGTCTGTCAAACACAAAGTTAATGACGCATCATGCACAAAATTTAAATGTAGCCTACTAACAGATCGTAGTTGACAGCAGCAGGGTTGCATTTAAAGTTACTAAGGAGTGCGTCGTTAAAAATTGTGACATGCCATTTTGCTAATAACTTCGTTAATACAAATTAAAATCAAACTTTCTTTGATTAGGTAGGTGAGCCATGAAAGCTCTGTCATTGAATAGTTTATTCCCATTTAGAGCATTGATTGAGTATTTAATGATAAAATGGCTTCTGGTTTCTACCCAGAAAATTAACGAAGGAATAATGAAAACGCTCATGAGGGGTATTCCAGAAAAAATTAGAAACTTTACCCTTGAAAATGTATTATAATTTGTTTCTACTAAATAAAAAATCTACATAAAAGACATGTTAAATAAAACCAAACTTTTCAAAAATTGGACTAGTGGTTGCTGAGATGTTTTAATTTTTCGATGTCACAATTTTTAACAACGCAGTCCTTACGTGGGAAATTAAAAAACTCACTGAGAAGTCAACTGCCCTCGTATAAATATTCTAAAACCGAACTCACAAAGAAAGAATACAGAAACTGTAGGGAGTGAAGATTGAATAATTCAAAACTGCTAAGACAGACAAAACCCGTTGTTGAACATAAAAGTGGAGAGGTTTTACGACAAGCAAATGTCAACTTTGAATCAAACCAGCATGAAATCAGATCTCAACTATTACGTTATGAAGACTTGATTTAAAATCTTTTGATTTCGTGCAGAAATCACTGAGTTCCTGATTGTGGAATTTCGTCCTGTCGGCATTGGCATCCTTAGTGTGTGTGTGTGCATACGCGTACACATTCCGCCACCGGCTCAAGTCTGCTTATTATGCGCTCAGCATATTCGTTGTGCATAATTTCCAAACTGCACGTTCCTTTGCCGTACTTATTGTTGTCGCTAAAGTTTTTGCCTCTACATTTGTTATCGTTATTATTGTTGTTGCTGTTATTATCATTGTTATCCTTTTTTGCTGCTACTTTAGTTTAGTTTTTGGGTAGCGTCAGCTTCGTTGTATTTTGTCATATTCTGCTTCCTCTAAAACTGTTGCTGCTGCTATTGTTGTTGTTGTTTGTGCTGCTTCTTCATTTTCCTCTGACAGCAACGTTGCTTGTTATCATTTTTTAATGTTGTTGTATCCATTTCGATGTGTAGTTGTGCTGTAGTTGTTTTTGCTGATGTCACATAACTGTTGTTATGTTCCGTTTTGGCATTTGCATAAAACAACCAATTTTTGCTGTAACAACTACAGCAATAATAACAACAACCACACCAACAATAACTGCAACAACAGATGGGATGCAAAACAGACAAAAAACAAAAACAACGAATTGCCAAAATAACATAATGCGACCACAATTGTGGCATGCAGCATGTGGCGTACACCATCAACCGAGTGGGAACAGTTTGTAGAAATGTAAAAAAAAATATTTTTCAGCCAAAGCTGACAAGAGAAATACACAGCACCAACACCGCATTTCGTGCCTTTTTTCCCAATGCGTGTATGTATTGGTATGTGTGTCTATGTGTGTGTGTGTGTGTCGTATAGGATTTATAACGTATTTGTGCTGCAGTCGTAATAAGCGCCACGTTTGTTGCTTCAATTTAATGTTTTATAGAACTTTGACAAAACGTATGTGAGGTGTCCTGTCCGCATAGTATTTGACATTTATGTAGAAAAATTCTACAGATTTGGTGTGATGTGAAGAAAAAATGAGTTGCACAACATTTTTGACGAACTGGTATAAATTTAGGTTATTTCTGCATTGCAAGACAGCATTAGAAGTAGTTGTCTCGATTCATTTCAAACAACTAGCTAAATAAATTATAATTTTCAAACTGTTCCCACTTGCTGTAAACGGTTCCCACTTTCAAATTCACTTGTTTTAAGTAAAAAATGGTTTATATAATTCTACACATGAAGAATTGTAATTTTTAAACTGTTCCTACTTAGCCAAAATGTTTACTTATTTATTTTTAGTTAAATTTTTTATGCAATGCACATTCCCGAAATTTGTTGCTGCCATATACTGGAATATAGAAATTTTTAAATTAAAATTTCTTATTTCACAAATAAGTAAAGTTTATCCAAGAATAGATTCGGTAACTTTGTGGTAAAATTGTATTTTATTAGTTAGTAGTTTTTTATTAGTTATAAATTTATTTTATCCTAAGTAAGTTGTCTCAATTTTTTTTTAAATTGTTAGCAAAACCAAGAATTATATTTTTTAAACTGTTCCTACTTAGCCAAAATGCTTTCTTATTTATTTTTAAATTAAAATTTGTTATTTTACAAAAAATAAAAGTTTATTCAAGATTAGATTCGGTAACTTTGTGGTAAAAACTGTTCCTACTTAGCCAAAATGTTTGCTTATTTATTTTTAGTTCTATTTTTTATGCAATGCAAATTGCGGAAATTTGTTGCTGCCTTAAACAACATTGGAATATATAAAGTTTTAAATTACGTTTTTTATTTCACAAGTAAGAAAATATTATTCAAGATTAGATTCGGTAACTTTGTGGTAAAATTGTATTTTATTAGTTAGTGGTTTATAATTGATTAAATATTTATTTTTTCTAAGTAAGTTGACTCAATTTTTTTTAAATTGTTAGCAAAACGAAGAATTATATTTTTTAAATTGTTCCTACTTAGCCAAAATGCTTTCTTATTTATTTTTAAATTAAAATTTGTTATTTCACAAACAGAAAAGTTTATTCAAGATTATATTCGGTAGCTTTGTGGTAAAATTGTATTTTATTAGTTAAAAATTTATTTTTTCTAAGTTGTCTTGATTTATTAAAAACAAAGATTTAAAATTTTCAAACTATTTTGAAAATTACTTAGCCAAAATTGTTAATTATTTATTTTTGGTTTTTTCTTTAAGCAACTCACATTCCTAAAATTTGTTGCTACCTTATATTGGAAAAAGACATTTTTTAATTAAAATTTGTATTTCACAAATAAGAAAATTGTATCCAACATTAAATTCGGTATCTTTGTGTTAAAAGGTTTTATTAGTTATTTTTTTTTAGTTAAAAATGTTATTTTTCTAAGTAAGTGTTTTGATTTATTTCAAATAGTTAGCAAAACAAATTGTAGGTTTCATTCTGTTCCCACAGTGCGTAAACTGCTCTTTCAAATAAATAAATGTGTGTGTAAAATTTTCCTGTATGAAAATAACATTTTATTCTACCACGGAAAACAATGCTCTTTATACTGTTCCCAGTAAGATAAAAAATTGTATAACTATGGTTAAAGCCATATATTAACTACTTAGAAGTTTAATTCCTTTCAAACATATTGCAATTCGTATACTGTTTCCACTTGTTTTTAAAGGTATCATCTAAGTAATTTGAAACTGTTCCCAGTTAGCTAGAAACCATTACATACTTTGATTCTTATGTTTTTTGCAATATCCACTAGTAACATTTGTTCTCACTGTAGCTTTATTGCAATAAAAAGTTTTTATTTAACAAATTAGACTAATTGATCTAAGATTGGATTAGTCCAGTTGTTGACCCAGTTAACTGTGTATGACGTGTATAGGCCACAGTTACCTACTTGCTTATGGCTTATGTTAGCTCCGCCTTGTGGCAGCCATTCCTACCCACCTACCTAAGCTTGTTTTCAAATTTATCTAAGTTAACTAAGGTTTACTTTTACTGAGATTGGGGGGTAAATTGCTGGTAAAACAATTTTCAATTTTACAGTGAAAAGTTTACCCACAAAACTAGACAGGAAGTTTTTAAAGTTTGATTTGAAATAATTTCCATTTTCCTTGTTTTGTTGCTTTTGGTTCATTAAAAATTTGTTTCACAAATCATTTGATTTTTATGTTTGAAAATTTTTTTTTTCGAAGATTTTCTTTATCCAACATTGTGACAGTTGTGCTCATTCTGTGAGAACAGTTATTCCCATCTTTCTATAAGAACTTTCCTTACTCTAAAATTACTACATATTTTTTTAGTTAAAAATATCAAAATCACAATTTTTTTAAACTCTTCTCATCATATATAAACTGTTCCCACCCTTAAAAAGGTAAATTTTGAACAACTATTACTCCTACTATGATTTAATAAAAAAACTTCCCCAGAATAAAAACTGTTCCCACCATATCAAAACTGTTCCCACCTTAAAAATTCATCATTTTGATGAAAAAAACCAATATACATCACAAAAACGACAAAACAATACCTCTACATGCTTCGCGCACATGCAGCAGCTTGCAATGCAAAAGCGGCAACATCATTTCCCTATTCCCATGCGGATCAAGTTATTTTTCCTTTTGCTCAGGGGTTAAATAAAAACAATTTTTGCATGTTGCCATATTTGCATAAATTCTGCATACATGCACACGCGACGCACACACGCACACGCACACACTGGAGTCAGGGCGCTGTTGCATGCTGCCGTGCGTTGCGCCAACGTGAGTGTCCACAAATGTGGCACTTCCGCTGCCTGCATTAATGTGTGTGTGTGCAACATCACTCCGCCCCTTCTACGCGCTCGCTCAGGCATCAAAGCGTGACGTGTGTGACGCAACAAAAATGCATTAAAATGGTGGAAAAAAGTTTTCGAGCGAAAACGGAAAAAAACACAAATTGGTTAGAGCGGCAGCAGCAGTTGCATGTCTTTTTTTTTATTGTTTTTCATTTTTTTGCAACAACTTCAATAAAATTTTATGCAAATGCACATTGCAACAACAGCTATGACATGGCAGCAACAAACAGCAATGAAACAAGCGGCACAAAAATGATTACAGCAAAAACAATTTCGCCATTTTGTGGCATGGTGTGTGCTTTTATTTTATAATTTTGCTCTTTTCTTTAGCCTTTTCGGTGCTCGTTTTCCTGTTTTGATTGTGTTTTGTTGTCGCTGCATGCGCTCAAAAGTTGACAGCATGCAGCGTGCGCCCTCTGGCGGCCGCTAAAGCACCCAACGCGCTCGCCAGCCATTTGCCACTTGCCAGCGCTGCCAAATTGCATTGCGTTGCAACACTCGCTTTCGAGTTGCCACAATGGGACCGCAAAGTTTTGCGTTAGCCGCGAGGCGCATTCTCGCTCAATCTTCTACTTCCCTCTGCTCTTCGCTGGTCCTTGGCGGCAGACCAGTTCATCAAGCGTTGCTTTGCCACAGAGTCCTTTTTTTATTTCCAGGGTTAAGCTGCTCTTTGAGTGTGGGCGTTAGTGGCATAACCGACGGCACTTTTGCAATTAAGGCGCGCGCGCAAAAACTGTTCCCAGCGCTGCCAAAAAAAATATGAGCGAAAAAATGGTGCTGCCTGAGAAAAGCAACAACCGAAAAAATTCCGCAAATTCTATGGCGAGCCACATCTTTCGGCATGAATGCCGCTTACTATTCTGTTGATTCTGCTTTTGCCTTCTGTGATGTTGCCACATTTGTGTGCACTTGCAACACACTCTAAATGCATTTTAATTAGTTTAGGTACAATTTTTTTCTGCGTTTTTACAGCAACTCGTTTCATGGCGTTTTATGTGCAATGAAAATTGTTAAAGTGAGGCAGCATTTCAAAATTGCTTTTGGAATGTCAGTCAAGAGTGCTCGATCTCTAATCAACGCTGTGATCTGGGTTAGCGCATTTGAAATTATAAACTTGAAGATACTTGATGTTGTTTTAAAAGGGTTGAATTGGCTTCGAAGGAGACGTAAAGTGGTTCATTCAATCATTCTTATCATTTGGGTTTTATTATTGTTCGATGTCAAATATTGTCATCTTCACTCATCACTCCAATAGATTTTGTTGTTGTTGTCATGTGTTACTTTTCTCTCACATTTATGGTGTTTTGCAAACCCATTTGAAACTTCTGAATATAAAAATCCTTTAGGGCTACAAAAGTTTCTGAGTTTCTTTGATGCTTTAAGTATTCAAAAAAATTGGTACACTGCACAATGATTCGTTCCATAGACGAAATTCAAAAAATTTAGAATCTCATAATTTATCGATTTTGATGTCATTTGAAAGGTAAAACTCCAACTAGGAAAACCCCAAAAAATCGACGCAAAAAATTAATGAGTTTCTGTGCAAAAGCGGCTCAAAGTTGAAACTTTTTTCACAAAAAAATGTAAACACATATTTTCTGTTTTTTAGTTTATTGAGTAAATAAAATTTTAAAAATACATGGACATTGAAAGTTGCTAAAACTCTCAATATAGATTAAGAAATGATGTGGCCATTTTCGCTTTTAACCCTTTCCGGTAAATTTTCACATTTCTTGAGATAAAAATTTTTCCTTCAAAATATTGACTCTTATTGAACATTTTAGCAATAAAATGAAAAAAAATTTCAAAAAAATCATTTTGGTTAAGAATTACAGCTTCATCAATTTTGTACGATATATCGTACAATGGCCCGCAAAGGAATAAAAATTCATGAATTTTTGGTTTCGGTTTTTTAAGTTTTATGAACAATTCATTGATTTTTTTGATAGAAAACATAAATTATAACATCGAAAAATCAAAACATGATTTCATTTTGATCGGAAGTTATATAAATTTTATACATAAACAATTGATTCACATTTATTCGGTCTTATATAACCATTGTTGATGTTGCAAAGCCTTTTTCCTCTCAATAAAACACAGAATAAATTAAAATTCATACAGTTTTACAGAAAGGCACTGAATATAGCCGATTCCTCTTATAGTAGTGGGAGTGGCAGGTACGCATGTCTAACCTTACACAACCCGTGTCTGCCCAGTAAAACACAAAATCATCTAGTAATTCTTATTTTTAATCGAAAATTGCCGAATAGTCGAATTTTATTAGCCGCGTGGTTCACAGATGGGCGTGGCAGGCATACAAAAGCAAAAAATCTGTTACCAAACCTATAACTTTAAAAAAATGCAAACATAACTTGCAACCTTTGCTTTCCATTTGTACGATATATCGTACAAAATCAAATTTGTACGATATATCGTACATTTGATTTAAGTGCCATTGTACGATATATCGTACAATTTTTTTAAAGACTCGGGAAAAATGTTTAAACTCAAAAAATGTTAAATTTATTAACTTTTATAAATCAATTGATTTTTAAACTTTTAAATGTTTATGTTTTTTGTTACCTAAAAATATTACAAACCTGAAATTTTCCCTGCAGAAGCTTCGTCACTTGTTGCTTGCTCAACTTCTTGCAAAGAACGTTTTACAAAACAAATAAATACTGTGTAACCACCATCAATATGATTTATTTTTCTAAACAGAATGATAAAGCACAGCCTACTTAACAAATATGAAAAACCGTTTCAAGAAATGTGCGCTCGCTGTCAAATGAAATTTCCTAGAAAAATGTTATTTTAATTGTACGATATATCGACCATATTTCCGAAAAGGGTTAATGTATTCTTAGAGGAAAATATCTAAAAAGTATGTGAAAGTATGTTCCTGCATTTTTGTTTATTTTAACCCTAGAAGGGTAATCATATTTTACATACGTTGTTGGTAATCTTCGTCGAATCGACGAAGTCGTATTCAACTCCGATTTTTGGAAGTATTAGAAATCGTATAAACTCCAACTTAATTTTATAATTATACTTAGACATTTTTGTGTAAATAATTCCCACCGAATATATTTTTAAAAATTATTTGTGTATTTTTTAATAATTTGTGTTGAGGTACATTTCTTTTTGAGATCGGAATGAGTATCAGAAGTTAAAAAAATAATTAAAATTAAAATAAAGTAAAGAACAATACATAGCTTATTTATGAAGACAGAAACACAATTATAATTCCTTAAAAAACAAATAAAAACCAAAAAAATCAACAAATATAACTAATTTTTTACAATTCTAATTAACTATTTAACTAACTTACTTGTACACTAATTAACTAACTAACTAATTAACTTAACTAATTAATAATTAATTAATTAACCAATTCCAAAACATTTTTCAATGAATTCTTCCGATAACCCCGAATTCCGAGACATTTTGAAATACTGAAATTCAATGTATAGTACTCGTATTCAGTTGCAAAAAGTCACGTTAATGGTATTCTTCGTCGTTTCGACGAAGCCTAGTTTTGTTTTTATATAAAAAAAGAAAACTTACGTTTCGCTTGTGCTGCAAAACCTTGTATTCCGCGAAAGCACATCGCCAACTGAGATCATACGAAAAGAGAAAGCAATCAGATCGGAGAATAAGGAGAAATTTGAAGAAATGTATGTGGTGTTCGTCGAATCGACGAAGATTACCTTTCTAGGGTTAAGAAGCATTCTTTCTTTGTCGGATAATATAATTACGTCCTCCGATATATTCCGATCTCAGAAAATAATCCAATTTTAAAAGTGGTCTAAACACCTATTTTTCGACAAAATGTCTTTTTTCATCCCTAAAAGTATGCAACCAGCATGAAACATTTAGAAAACTGCAAAAAAGCAAAACATACGTCTATTATTATCGTATTTATTGCAAAACTAAAGTGTCCTAAGGGGCCCGAACACTGTAAACTGCGATTTTTCATATGTTTTTTATTTTATTTATTAAAAAAAAACGGACGTTCCGATTTACATGAAACTTTACACATATGTTAATAAATGTCTAGATTATCGAATATTTTTTTTTTTTTGGCGGCCATGTTTGTATTCTGTAGCTGATCCAAAATGTCGTCTTTTTAAAATGACCCTTGTCGCGTTGACAATTTCTGTTACTCTTTACAATTATCAATGTTGATGTTTCCGATTAAATGTGAAATCTGAAAAGTCTAGCCAACACACTCGTTGCTATAGCTCACCAAAAATCACGAAAATTGCAAATTTAGGTCTCAGTACATTGCCAAACTACAAAAGTTTAAGAAAAAAAAAATGGAGGTTTAAATTCAGCAAATTATGATTAACTAGTATACCAAATTTTATGAAGAACGGACCACTTCTTCTAATTTTGTCCCGCGGTTGTATGGAGTCGAATCACTGTGCACTGTGTTTTTTTATTTCAAGTATTGTCCATTGTTAGCTACAATGGACAATACTTTCTCCATCTTTCCGACACTCCTAGCTATCCACCTTCCTTGATGACTTTTAGAACATTTTTCGAAAGTTGTCGCGCAGATGGTCAACGCTTCTGCAAATTAAATTTTTTTTTTGCATAAAGGTTGATATGCTTAAAGGGAGTTTAGCGAAATGATACATACTGAATTTTGTATGCTCTAACATGAATACAGTCACAAGATGGTTCATTGCAATTTAGTGCTAGTTATGCCATGTTTTGTAAATCTCTCAAAGCTTATTTGGACCCAAAATATGTTATGAAGTTTATAGGAGACAAAATTGACTCCAACTTTTATACACTTTTAAATTATTTTCCCATCTAGAACCTTCAAACGGTTTACGCTTTTATGAATCCAGTCAAATTTGATCCAATATAATCAAACCTAATCCAATCCAATCAAATCCAACCACCAACCAATCTTATGGCACCTACCTATTCTTTTTCATTCCACTCCATTTCATGTCATCTCATCTTTCCTCGCGTTCCATCCCATATTGTTTCCACATTGATGCTTTAACAGGAATACAGTTACAAGATGAACAGATGTTCAGAGCTACTTACGCCATGTTTTGTAAATCATTCAAAGCTTATTTGAACCCAAAATATGCATGAAGCTTATAGGAGACAGAATTGACTACAACTTTATACAAATTCTATACTTTTTAACTTGTTTTCGTATCTACTATAGAACCTAAAACCGGTTCAAACGTTTATATCTGCAATTGTATATATTTATGAATATCTATTTGAATCCATTCAAATTTAATCCAATATAATCAAACATAATCCAATCCAATCAAATCCAACCACCAACCAATCTTATGGCACCTACCTATTCTTTTTCATTCCTTTCAATTTCATGTCATCTCATACTTCCTAACGTTCCACCCCATATTGTTTCCATCTTAGAGATTAATAAATGTCTAGGAATATGGCATATGGCATAGACACTTTTTTGTAGACATACATAGACACTAATTGTTGAAGTTGATACATTACAAGCGCTTTGCTTCGTTCACTTTATACATGATCGATGCTTTACTTAACCCATGCAAATCAAATCAATCGAATCCAGGTTATCTAATCAAATCTACTTTGTGCCATACAAACCAAACCAAACCAATTCTTTTCAGTTTGATTCAATTCAATCCATTCTAATTTATCCAACTCAATCCAACCTATTACGTACAAACCAATCCTTTGTTGCCTTTTCAGACCATATTAACGCGTTTTATTTCATCACATCTTATTTCATTGCGGTACATCGCATCTTTGTTCATCTGACTCCTTTGTATTCCATCTCATTCTAAGCCACTCAATCCAGTTCAATTGTATTCGATCTCATCCCAATTGATTTCGTTACATTCAATCGACACTGCTCATTCCAACCCATCTTCTCTACCTTCCTTTTTCTTTCCATACAATTCTATTGTAACCAATCCAATTAAATTCTCTCTTACTCTTCGCATTTTTTATCAGCTGTTTCCTATCTTTCTATTTCATTTTCTTTTTATTTATTTACTTAATCACCTTTTCTATTAAAATACATTTCATTTTTTAATGTCTCAACAAATCAACACACTTTCCATATCATTTCATTTCATTTTAAAAATTCTTTCATACTCTTCTTTCTTTCGCTTTGTAGTTTAGGTACATATTTTTTAGTATTTTTCCAAAATATTTGCATTACATAGTTTCATGTTTCATAATCTCTTTCCCTCTAATTTTCAATGGAATTTATTTTATGTATGAAGTGATGCAATAAACTCAAATGACACCAACAACAAGCACAAAGCAATGCATACAACTGAAATATTGCAACAAAAAGACAAACAAGTATTGCTATCATTTTTAACATTTTTGACATTTATGTCGTTTTTTGCAAATATTCGTTAGTTGCCAAAAATATTTTCACATACAGCGTTACGCATTGTCAGACACATTCAGAAGCCAATGCGTGGGCACAAATGTTTCGCTATGTGGGCATTTATGGCAGAGTCAAGTGAGCTTTTTGAGCAAAATAGAATGCAGCCAACAAGGCAGAAATCCCATTAAAAGCCCACACATGCTTTTATTTATTTGTTGAACATTTGTTATATTAAGTTACTTGCATAGACTGTGGTCTAATGACGAAGAAATTACGAAATGAAGAAGAAATAGTGAAATGACACGGAGCTATACAAATGTGTTTGACATTTTTGTAGCATTTAATCTAATTGATCGGATAAAGTGTAACTTGCAGCAAATTAATTTAGTGGCGAAAGAATGTTGCAATGAAAACTTTATTATCCTTTAGGAGAGAAACCTGGAGAGAGGTATCATTCGGGGCTTTTTATGGAGTGAAGTTTTTAAGGCGAACTCTGTTTCAAGCGCAGAAGATAGAAATACCCATAGAAACTGGTGGAACCATATCCGTTAACCTACTGGATTCTTATGGACTAAACTCACTCCTATTCGTTGGGTTGGATCTGCATCTCTTGAATGTTTTTCCGTTCCATTATAAATTATTGAAAAACGTAAAACTTGTGTTCAGACTTTTCTAATGTTTTAGAAAATTAAGTAAAAAAATTTGTACATTCATTAAACAACAAACGAATGTTGTGAACAGGCCTGTTTAGGCATGAATATTTTTAAAAAATTTTTACTGGAAGTCATCAATCTCCTGCAACAAGAGAGAAACTGAGAGCGTAAAGTGACAGTTCATTTTGTGAGAACTTGCAAGTTATTACTGGAGCAATTTTTGCCAGTAACTTTCAGCCAGTAAGAAGAAGAACAAGAAAAAATTCAAATTAAATTTTGAAATCAGCGGTTTCTTTCTGTTTCGTAACTTTCAGCCAGTACGAAGAAGAACAAGAAAGAAACAAAAACAAAAAAAAAATTTGAAAAAAAAAATAAATAAATAAATTACATTTTGAAATCAGCTGTTTCTTTCTTTAAAACTTTTGTCTGCACCGATTTTCCTATGCATTTTGAATGTGACAAGTCACACTGCACAGTGATTCGTTCCATAGACAAAATTCAAAAAACTTATAGTCTCAAAATTTAACGATTTTGATGTCATTTGAAAAGGGACAACTCCAACTAAGAAAACCCCCAAAAAAATGCAAAAAATTAATTAGTGTGGGTTCAAAAGTTACTCAAAGCCGAAATTTGTTTTACAAAGAGTGAAGCCATGTCAAGTGGGACCCCCAAAAATTCACGAAATCCCCGATTTTTGAAATAACTGTCTTAATTTGTAGCGGGTATGATGCTGACGACTTGGCATTATTATTTCGTTAAAATTCAATTTATTGTTAATGTTATAAACAATCAAACTTTTTAGCCAAAAAAAATTTCTTAATTTTTTTCTCAAAAACTATTTTTTTTTTTTAAAAGATGACCACGCGAATTTATAATTAACTGTTGAGGCTATCTATTACAATTTTTTTTCACGCCCAATTAGTTTAAAAAATAACTTTTGTATTAATTTTTTATAAACAATTAAGTTTTCTATAGTCTTCTTCACGCTGCAAAAAAATAAAAAAAATGTCATCATGTGCGGAAAACGTTCCCCTTTATTTCAGCGTTCACAGAAGTTTGTCGGTCTGCGCCGTTTTTCAAATATTAATTTTTTTATCTCCCGCGGCGTGCGCTCTCTAGGCGCAAATAAATATAATATAAATATAAAATAAAAAAAATATAAAAAATAATATAGGTATATATATCAAATGAAAGAGAAAATGCTCAAGAATTTAAATAAAATTAATTTTATATCTATTTGTAAAAAAAGGATATGAAAAAGGTCCTTTGAAAACTTTAATCCTTTATATCCTTCAAAATTTACATCGAATTTTCTTGAAAGGTAAGTATGTTAAAACCCCAAATCTCCTTGATCACGTGTCAAAATTTCATTATTCTCGTTTCATTGATTTTGTATCTTTTTATTATTTAAAATACTGATACTCAAATAAATTAGAATTTTTGTACTTTATTAGAATTGCAGCTTCCGCCTTTTTTTTAATAACTTTCGAACTAATAAAGATAGAGTAATGAAATTTTGACACTTGATCAAGGAGATTTGGGGTTTTAACATACTTACCTTTCAAGAAAATTCGATGTAAATTTTGAAGGATATAAAGGATTAAAGTTTTCAAAGGACCTTTTTCATATCCTTTTTTTACAAATAGATATAAAATTAATTTTATTTAAATTCTTGAGCATTTTCTCTTTCATACCTATATTATTTTTTATATTTTTTTATTTTATATTTATATTATATTTATTTGCGCCTAGAGAGCGCACGCCGCGGGAGATAAAAAAATTAATATTTGAAAAACGGCGCAGACCGACAAACTTCTGTGAACGCTGAAATAAAGGGGAACGTTTTCCGCATATGATGACATTTTTTTTATTTTTTTGCAGCGTGAAGAAGACTATAGAAAACTTAATTGTTTATAAAAAATTAATGCAAAAGATATTTTTTAAACTAATTGGGCGTGAAAAAAAATTGTAATAGATAGCCTCAACAGTTAATTATAAATTCGCGTGGTCATCTTTTAAAAAAAAAAAATAGTTTTTGAGAAAAAAATTAAGAAATTTTTTTTGGCTAAAAAGTTTGATTGTTTATAACATTAACAATAAATTGAATTTTAACGAAATAATAATGCCAAGTCGTCAGCATCATACCCGCTACAAATTAAGACAGTTATGTCAAAAATCGGTGATTTCGTGATTTTTTGGGGGTCCCACTTGACATGGCTTCACTCAAAACAAATTAAAACACATGTCTTCTTTTTTTAGTCTATTGAGTAAAACAAAATCTTGGAAATTCATGGTTAGTAAGAAGTTGCTAAAAATTTCAATATGGATTAAGAACTGTTTTGTCCATTTTTGTTTTTAATGTTTTCTTAAAATTTGCAAAACTGAGGCTTCTATTTCGAATTTAATTAAAATAATTTTTCAAAATTAAAAACCTGAGACTTGGCAAAACAGAGGAAAATATCTAAAAAGTATGTAAAAGTATGTGTCTGGATTTTTTTTTAATTTTAAGGAGCATTCTTTCTTGTCGAATAATGTAAATAAATCCTCCGATATTTTCCGATCTCAGAAAATAATTCAATTTTAAAAGTGGTCTAAACACCTATTTTAAATATTTAAAATATGTATACTTTATTCATGCCTAAAAGTATGCAATTAATATGAAAAATAAAAAAAAATTTACAAATGCAAAACATGCATAATTAGATTTTTATTGCAAAATTAAAGCGTCCTGATACAATTTCCGTTACTCTTTTATCAATCTTGTCGTAAGTGATTAAATGTAAAATCTGACAAATCTAGCTTTCCAAAAATAACGAAAATTGCATATTTAAGTTTCAGACATTTCCAAACTACAAAAGTTTAAGAAAAACAAAATGGAGATTTCAATTCACCAAATTAAGACTTACTAGCATACCAAGTTTTATGAAGAACAGACCACTTCTTCTAATTTTGTCCCGCAATTGTATGGAGTCGAATCACTGTACACTGGTGAAGAGTTAAAAACTTGCAAATTTTTACAAGTTTTTGTGTGTTTATTTTTTGGATAGTTGAATTTTTGGAAGCGTAAGCTTGCTATTCTTCTGATTTTTTTACTCTCTAATTTTTTCTGGAAAAGTTCGCTGACAGACCTAATATCTAAAAGAGATATGAAAGTGCAAAGGTGTTTTTCATTGTTTGCAATATTGTAATCATTAATTAAGGTTATTCTTTAAGTGAAACTCGAAGACTTTCAAGAACATTGAGTGTCACATAATTTCAAAATCGTCCAAAAGGAATTTCAACGATAAAATTGGTCGATAAGGCAACTTTCGAGACTACCAAAAACAATAGTTCGACTAGTGCTCGACTACGCTGCAGACCTTTTTTGAGTCATAGTTTAATTTACTTCAATTCAAATCAATTCAATTTTTAATTTTTTAATTTAATTTTTTAATTTTTAATTTTTTTTCAATTTTTTAAAAAAATTTTTAATTTATTCATAGTTTAATTCTCTTCAATTGAATTTATTTTAAAAAATTTTAATATTCTTTCCAACAATATTTCTTTTCCGAACACTTCCCCACATATCTTCATATTGACATATTGACACACTTGAACAAAACTCTCACACTCTTCAATACAATTGTTGCAATCAGACCAAATGCAGCTATCATCTGTCAGCTGTCAACCAACTTTTCATCTGTGTAAAATTTCATTGCAGCAATATTGTTGTCACTTTCTCTTACAGCCAGTTTGTCACCTATTAACTATTTCCAGCAAAGATTGCCAACAATGGAAAATTGTGTGTCAAATTATAACAGCAATAATATCACCCAAACTTCTGCTGCACCAAATTCTCCCAAGTACGGCAACGCTGTGCATTCGGGCATGCAATGCTGCAATGAGCTGAATTTTTCATGCTCACCTACCGAAGCCGAGCACTCGCTCGCTCGCTCGCTGAAAGCCCATAACTCAGCCAGCTGCATAGATGAATTCAATTAAAAGCACTCATACGTACCGAAGCACACGGCGCTGATGTTGATATTGTATACATGTGTGGGTGTGTGTATGTAGTTTCTGTACACCAACACATGCTGTGGTGCCAACTTGCCGTCGCCGAGCGCTTTAGGCCTTGGGGAAAGCGCTTAGCAGCACAGTTTCGGCCAGGTTGCAATTAAAAAGCCTAAAAGACACCACACTTTGGCCCAGTCGAGTGCCGCTTTCACTGCTCCGTTATTAGACGAGCATAATGGCTTAAATGAAGTTTATAATGAACGACTACGGCGCCGAGTGGCTACGTGTGGGCGAGTGTGTGTTCGTGTATGTGTGTGTGTGTGTGCGTGTGTGTTGATATAAATCATGAGCATAGTCTGAGGCGGTGGCAGCAGCAGCAGCAGCAGCAACGGTCTTAGTAACTGAATGAAAAAGAAGTCATGAAGCGTGTAATTAGCAAAGCACGGCACGACTGAGAGTTGCTGAGCAAGCAGCCGGAAATATGCAAAAAACACCCACACATATGCACCTATCTGTGTACTAAATGTGGGCTCACATAGCTGAGACCACATGCAAGATGTGGCACATAAACTTATCGCACGTACAACCGTAACTTAAAAATGCTCACAAAACGAATGCGTAGCCATTTTATTTGTTGCTTGCTAAGCTTTTTTTCTTGGAATTCATTATCTGTATTATTTATTCTATTAACTAACCTATAAACATTTGTTCACTTTTGCACTATAGTATATACAGTACATATTTTTTATTCTTTTTGTCAAAATTTTAATGTAAAAACTTCGCTTTGAATTAAAACACTTAACTCCAAACATATATTTTTATCTTTTCAGTATCCTTCAAACGCGTGTGTCAAATTAAGAATTTTAAAGTAAAAACAATACGGCAACAAATTTTCAAAATATTTTAAAAAATTTTTTTACCATTTTTACAACCGAAACAAAACCCATGCATTCATTAAATTTTTAAAGTATCAAAAATGCTTATAATGTATTTCCACAAAATTCCTCTAGTATTCAGAAATTATTTTTAACACAATCAAAGAAAGAAAAGATCACATCTAACCTCCATGACATTGTAAAGCAAAAACAATTCCTATAAAAAATATTTAAAAAAGTTTCTGTAGTACCTAAAAACCCAGTTACCACTAAACTAACATTTTTTGTACAAACATTTATTTAAAGAGACCGAAAATTAAAACCAAAGATAAATTTGTTGTTGTCGACAAATGGTTTTTAACACAAAACAAAACATAATTTTTACATGGATATTTTTACCGATTGCCAAAAAAAGGTAAAAAAATAAAATAAAATAAAATAAAATAAATTAAAATAAAATAAAATAAAATAAAATAAAATAAAATAAAATAAAATAAAATAAAATAAAATAAAATAAAATCAAATCAAATCAAATCAAATCAAATCAAATCAAATCAAATCAAATCAAATCAAATCAAATCAAATCAAATCAAATCAAATCAAACCAAATCAAATCAAATAAAATCAAATAAAATCAAATAAAATCAAATCAAATCAAATAAAAGAGAAGAAAAGAAAGAAAAGTAAAGAAAAGAAAAGAAAAGAAAAGAAAAGAAAAGAAAAGAAAAGAAAAGAAAAGAAAAGAACGGAAAAGAAAATAAAAGAAAAGAAAAGAAAAGAAAAGAAAAGAAAAGAAAAGAAAAGAAAAGAAAAGAAAAGAAAAGAAAAGAAAAGAAAAGAAAAGAAAAGAAAAGAAAAGAAAAGAAAAGAAAAGAAAAGAAAAGAAAAGAAAAGAAAAGAAAAGAAAAGAAAAGAAAAGAAAAGAAAAGAAAAGAAAATAAATTAAAATAAAATAAAATCAAACGCAAATCAAATCAAATCAAATCCAATAAAATAAAATAAAATAAAATCAAATCAAATCAAATCAAATCAAATCAAATCAAATCAAATCAAATCAAATCCAATAAAATAAAATAAAATAAAATAAAATAAAATAAAATAAAATAAAATAAAATAAAATAAAATAAAATAAAATAAAATAAAATAAAATAAAATAAAATAAAATAAAATAAAATAAAATTTTAAGTGTGCGATATGATCCATCTAAACTTTTTTCTATCTGAGCCACTTTTTCTAAACTAAGCTCGCTCGACCGCTGATGCCAAACTATGGTCGAACTTTCAGCTTTAAGGATCGAAAGCAAAAACAATATATTCCACTCCAGTAGATTGAAATTTGTTATTGAAGAGTTAATAAAAATAGTACACCATGCAACAGTACTTTTGACCCACCCAAATGCTGATATAGGCGTAAAATTTAAGATCATCCTTAGTAACTTGGCATACTCAGTTTTTCATTTTCTGATTCGTTGTTCTTTTAAAAGGATTTTAAAATTTTAAGGACATACACATTTCAGAGATTTTCTTAAATTTCTTCGGCTGCGCAATGATGAAGTTATGGGTATGAATTAAGGGGAGGTTCTCCTCTTTTTTTTTCAAAAAATCAATTTTTTTTTTTTGATGAAATGAAAGGTATGAATGTCGAGAATATGTGTGCAAAAGGATTTTTTGATACGACGCGTATTTTCATGGGAGAACACACCTGTCTCACGCGCGCTACGGGACGCTCCACTGCTCTAATTTGCTTCAAACGCGTTTATCTCGAAACCATTTCTTCATCCTAACGTCAAGCGTAACTCATGATCTACTTATCCGAGTTACTTCATCTATAGCATTTCTTAAAGGGTATGATTTTTTATATGACTTATACCTAAAACAAATATAAACAAATGTGTAATAATAGTCTTTTAACAAAAGAAAAGTCGAAAAAAAGATGGTAAAAATTTAACTTTTTCTATGATTATGCATAAATTAGATGATTTTTTATAAAAATTATTCAAAAATAGGTATAAGTCATAGGGAATTTAATATTCTTTACTATAAAAAAAAAATTTTTGATTTCAGTTCACTACAAGTGGCTACAGCCTTGACGTTTCCGAACAATGTCTCGCTTGCAGAGGTTGACAAGACCCGCCATTTTTGGGCCGCCATATTGGATTTTGTAAAAAAAAATTTGTTTCTTGTATTTTAGAAAGATGGCTTAATAAATCATCAAAACCGTCTATTCGTGAGTCGTTTCATTATCCGACAGTAAATGAAAGAATTTCGCTTTATTTTCGGCCGGGAGAAGAGGAGAACCTCCCCTTAAGGAGGAAACTCGTCGTTTTTTGACTAAATTATCTTTTTGGAACTTTTAGGTAAAAAAATTACATAAAACACAAAACTATCATAAATTGTTCAAGAGCGAATTTACCTCAGTTGCGTTGTCGGAGAAATTTGAATTATTGACATAAAAATAATTCATTTCCAGGATTGTGAGTCAAAAAGGGAACAAGAAAAACACACTTCCGCTTCATAGGGCAACAATTCATAAGCTGCCTGGGGGATTGTAAATGTATTAAAATTCCTAAGAACCATCAGCTGCTTCTCGATTAGGAGAACCAGTCCATGTGTTGACACAAGGAGCCATCTAACCTAATTCAAGTCCATGAGTTGACCACTGCAACAAAATTTATTAATATTTGTTATACACAAAAAATGTATTATTAATGTTTACTCAATCGGTGAAAAAATCAGATGTAATGGTTACATTAATTTTTCTTTTATTCATTTTCAAAGATTTATTTTTAATTAATAATATTTTATGAATGATACTTTAGCAACGCGAAACAAAAGAGTATTTTTTTCATAAATTTTTGTGTGTTCATTAATTAAACACAACGTGAAATAGCCACAAAATGATTTAAATCTCACTCGCACACTCAGACTCAGACTTCTGCACACAGTCACAGCGAGATAATCAGCTCAACTTTTCACGAGCAATTAACAAAGGCGACAAAAACGCCCACAAAAAAAGGTTTATTTACTTAAATAATTCAGCAACACAAAGAAAAAATGTGGAGGCCGGAAGCGGGTCATGTGGCGACAGCTCAATAAGCCGGCGTTAATAAGTGCAGACACAAACACACGCAACACACACACAGAAACTCACTAATGCATGGATATTTATAAAGCATTGCCAACAAAAACGCAGGGACAAAGCAAAGCATTAAAACAAATAAAAGCAAACGAGCGAGCGACCGGCTAAACGTAGCGAAAATGTATTCACCAAAGCGGCCAAAAGGGGAGAAAGACAAATGTTGTCATTGTTGCTACACACACACACACACACGTTTATATAATCCATGCAGTGTCTACTCCCGCACATGTGTTTGTAAGCTTGTGTGTGTGTGCGTGTGTAACGCATGGCAGTCCATCTTGGCGAGCTGGCTGCCAAGAACAACTACAACAACTGGCAGACATTGGCCCCAACCCGCACAAGCAATTGAAATGACAAGTATAATTAAATGACAACTGCGTTGGCAACATTTCAACAAATGACAGTCACAACAACAACAAGCAGCGCTTAGAAAGAAACACAACAACAATTGCAGCAAAATAAATTAGTCTATTAAGAGAAGCAACGCCAGCCAAAGCACAGCGACCGGGGAGTGGGTAAGTTAAAAGAAATATTAACTAACAGTAGCCACAAAAATTCATAAAAGAAAACTTGTGTAAATAAAAAAAGCAAAAACAACAAATTTAAATAATACTAAAAAAATAAATATCAAATAATAAATAAAAATCCTATCAGAACCACACATCCAAAAAGCATGGAAAAATATCTATAAAGAAAATTAACGTAAGCAAAAAAGGTTATGAAATCGTTTTAGCAAAAGCAACAAGTTCAAAAGACAACAAAAAAAGCTAGAAAAAAAAAGAAATAAATTTTAATTTTCAGCAGTTTAATATTAACATAAAAAATAGAATTCCGTCTTGGAATGTATGGAATCTTTGGATAAAATATCGAAAAATTTTAAGCATGGCACTCAATGGATTGATGCGTGTTTGTGCAAGAAAGTTATTAGTCCTGCGACAACACGAAATTTCGCACAGTCCATCAATGAAACCAACAAACATAATTGAAATAAAAATTAAATAACAATAAACACTAAACAAACATCAAAATCAAGAATGACTGCAACAAGCAATCAGCACTTGAAACAATTTCACAACAACAACAGCAGAAGCAATAAACTCAAACAAATACAACAAATGAAAATAACAGACCATAACAAAAACAACAAAAGTTAAAATGGCAGCTAGTTGTACAAGAAGTCACCCAAAATGCCACAACAGCAACCGCTCTGCTCTTCTCTCCTCGCACTATCCAATCAGTGCCACAACAACGATGGCTGCAACAACAGCAGAAGCAACACAACACGACGCTCATTAACGCCAACTTTCACTGCAAAGGATTAAGCCAAACCGAAGCCTGAGCACACAGTAGGGACGAGCGAACAGACCAACGAGCAAACAAACTATCAGCTAACTGGAAGATATACGCTGACAAAAGAAATACAACGGCAACAAATATCAACAACTACAACAAAACTGACACTACTGCTACTAATGACGGCAGACAGACAGTCGACCAAAAAATCAAACAAACTGGCAAACAAACAAACACACACAAAATGGAGTGCAACGTTGACCGTTGAATAGACAGGCAGACAAACAGACAGACAGCCTGGACAGTGGCGTTTGGGACAGACAAATGTACACTTTAACCTCGAAATGGCAAAACAAACAGGAATGACAACAGCAGCAGCAAACACGTGAAAATGGAGGACACAAGAATGTAAACAATAGAAGATGAATGAGGATGAAAAGAGAAAAACGAAAAGATGAAAAGAAGGAAGAACAAAAGCGGCTGCAAAAATACAAGTAACCATGTTGCAATCGGTAATCATCGACTTATGTTTACCTTTCGGCTCGAACACATTGAAGACGACAGCGAATGGGTCTCACGACCACAAGATGGAGTCGTCTTCAACTGTCTTCAGCAGTGTAGTCGACTACTTGATTACAATGAAAGAAACCCCACAATCAAATTTTTTGTGCGCTCAACCAAAAAATATTACTTTAATATATTACCGATATTACTTTTTGGTATTTAAATCATGAAACACTCTCCTAAGAAGTGTGCACACGACATTTTAAGTCGCCACGCCTCTTTGTTAGAGTTCTAGAGCTAGTTTGCTTTTGAACAATTTTAGCTTAAAACGGGTTAAATAAATTTTGTATCAATATTTTTTAATTACAGAAAAATTATATAATATTTATGGAAAAATACAATATTATCACTTTTTGACTTAGTTTAAGCATTATTAAAGAAACAGGGTTTTGATCAAACTCGCCCAATTCGTAGACTTCAATTAGAACACAAACTTTCCCTGATATCGCTGCAAATCATTGGAAATGATTTTGGGAATAACAGTAAAATTTTTGTAATTTGCGTAGAATTCACTTCTAAAAATATTAATTTGTTGGTGCCTACTTAAATTAAACCCATAAATCAATCGTAGCTTTTGCTATAAGATGACAAATAAGTGAAGTTGCTCTCAGGCGACTTTAGGGTCGAAAGGGTTAAGTATTCGTGTACACAAATTGTATATTTAGTTCTACAACTAATTTAAAACAAATGACAATGTAAGAAATTCATAAAGTTAGTAACTGAAATACCTACTAACATATTTGTAATTGTTGTTCAAAGCACTTCAAAAATTAAGAATAATGCCACTAAAAATATCTCTTTTGAAGCTTTAATTAGAATTGATTTGGTTTTGCCGACCACAATTGTGGTCTATGGCCATTCAGTCGTCAAAATAATCGGCCCCATGGGAACGTTGCCGCAGTTGCGAAAATGAAGAGGAGAGCTTTTCATTCTTCGACAACTTGAACAACTTCAATTCAGTCCACATCAAGGACAATTAAAATTGGATTGTATAGGCTCTTTGATTTGTTTTAAGCCAGATCACTTTCTCATTTTGGTATCACAACAGACCCATTTCTATATTTTGACAGATATGCGGTCGTGTTGCTGCTGTCGTCTAATTGGGTTTGTAAAAGTTTTCAGTATCCGAACAGCACAGTGTTGCCAGATCAGGAGATTTTCCCCTAGATTTAGGAGACTCTTGGCCTTTTAGGAGAATTTTTAGGATGAAAAATTGTTTAGGAGAAAGTTTAAGAGATTTATATTTAATGTTAGGGGATTTTTCGGATTCTTAGTGGATTTTTGGAAGATTTTTGTATGTACTGGGAACACTGGCAAAAAATCATACTTTGGCAACTATTTCAATAGTCAATAGTTTCTTTAATTCATTTGTTGTATGTTTTCTTTAGTTAAGTTTTTGTCGTTAAACTGATTATGAATAAAAAATAGGTGCATTTAAAAAAGTTAAACGTATTTTTTTTTTAAGGGAAGTTTTATTCCTTAAAATGAATTATAAGGAAAGATTTTTAACTTTTGGTAGGAAATTTCAGTATTTTTTAGGAGAAAGTAATTTCAGGTATCTGGCAACACTGGAACATCAACGATTCAGTAGAGAAACTACGTTCAAAGTACGCCAGCTTATCGAGATTAACCCATTAGCTAACAAAATTTTGTTTTATGTCAAAATATTGGAAGCATCTTTTAATCTTGAAGCAATGTTTTATCGAGAAAAAACATTTTTTTGTTTTTGTCAAAAATATTGGAAGTAATTTTCAATATTGAAGCAATGTTTTAACGAGAAAACCCATTTTAACAGTCAATTGAATTTGTATGGATTTGATGGATTGGAGCTCTGCTCAAAATGTGATAGATGGGTTTATAAGACAATTTTTATTGTTTATCTTTCTCAAAGCACACACACAAAGTTATGAAACAATAAGTTCGACTACAGACAAGTAATTAAATATGGCAAGATCAAGTCTCGTTTTGAACAAGATCGAAAATATACATATATATTCTTTCTCATACTGAACACATCTCCACCCAAGCTTCAGCTGAACTTTCCATTCCGAAATGACAGCCAAGTGTAGGGTATTCAAATAAAGAGAGGAATGCGAGTTGTTGGATGATAAGTGAAAAAGCCTAAATTGTTGACAACATCAGTAGCAAACAAAAAAAGTAACTACTACAATAAAACAACAACAACACTTGGCTTAGCAACAACCGCAACAATGAGAATGTCATCATCACACAACCCAAGACTTGACTAAAAAATCCACACACAACAATACATATGAAACATACAGACAATGCACACAGACAAACTGGACACAATTGCACGTACCAAAGTGCTCGTGCACAGACACAGTCATACAAACACACAAACACACATATAGAGATGAACAATAATAGCGAGCGAGCGAGTGATGAAGTGTTCATGTGATAAGAATTCTGCTCCATCATTTTGCTGTATGCGCCTTTGTTGTTGTTGTTCTTGTTGTTATTTGATTTTAGTAATTTTGTTGCTGTTATTGTTGTTGTTGTTGTATTTTGGGTTTTCACTTTCGGTTCCCTTACTTAAGCTGTTGTTGGCTTGAAATTTGTTAACATTGTTAACTGCTCATCTTGGTTGGTCAAGGATGTGTGTGTGTGTGCACGTATCCGTTTCACATATCCTGCGCTTTGTTGGTATTAAATCACACACACAAACGTACCTATATACATATGAATCTATGTATATATATTTATATAAGCACGTATTTATTTTTATTTTTATTTATTTTTATTTAACATTGTTGCTGTTGTGTATTTCTCATTCTTTAATTTGCTTTACTTTTAAAAACATTATTGTCTACGTGTGAGCGCGTTTGATGAAATATTTTGGATCAGTAAATGTGTTGTCCTGTTCACGGTGTCCCTTGAGTGTGAATGACTCACGTTGAGTTGAGTGTTCTTTGAGCCTCTTACTTTGCAGTCTTGGTATGAAATTTCCCAACTTTCATACATATTTTGCTCAGAACCCCTAGTTTGAGACACGTCTGAGCGCTCCAGTGTCACAAAACTGTTCTAACCCGAACCGACACTAAGTTTTAGCATTTTTTTCAATATTCGATCAAACCTCAAAAACCACAAATTTGGTTCGATTCGACTTAATAGTCGATCGGACACAACACAAAACTTTAATTTAAGGTAGATTTTTCTTTATCAATTTGGTATATCTAGTTGTGGTTTTTTTCTTACGTCTTTTGAGCCCAATTTCATTCGAAACCATATTTTGCACCAGCAATTTTTGTCTTTGGGGAGGTTTGAATCCCCAAAACTCCCCTGTGTGCGCCACTGTTTCCCGTAACGATCTGTTCTTCCTACTCTTTTCTTTTAAATCTTTTCCTTTTTTGCTTTCTGTTGGTTGCCATAGAATTGCAGTAGCATCTAATAACATTTGGAACCATCTGTTCAGCCACTTCGTTCTTAGAAAGTCATCGCATGATTGATAGTCATTCAGATCGTCTATGTACCCCATTTACAAACTGCTCTTCTAGCTGCGAATTTATTGATGACTACTCTACACAAAAAAAAAATATTGAACACTAACAAAAAAGGTAATTTTTAAGCTAATTCAGGGCCGCTAAACGTGAAAGTAAAAATAATTGTTTGACTTAATTATGAAATGTAACAAATCTGTGTTTTAATCGGTTCTCTCGAATCTTAGATGAAGATGGTGTCAAACTTTTGATATATGTTTTTGAGATATCACATTGGGAGTCCATAGTTTGTATATATATATAATATATATAAGTATATATACATAGATATAAATGAATGTACAGTATAATCTCGATAATTCGGACACTCGCTAATACGGACAACGCGGTAATCCGGACACTCATTTCTATTGTAGACTCTGTAATCCGGCCACTCAATTTATATTGTAGACTCCGTAATCCGGACATTAGTGTCCGGTTTTTAATTGTCCGGATTATCGAGATTATACTGTATATAAATGTTTGTCTGTTTGTATTGGTAACACGACACTAAAACTCAAAAACTAGAAGGCCGATTCAGCTGAATCTTTCACGAAATGCTCGTCTTACGTCAATCTCGGTAAATCATATAGTGCGAATACGACCCGACAGGTGGGCGTGGCACCTCCCATGTAACCCAAATTTGTAATATGGAATATCTTCTGAATTATAGGTCGCACACCATTGGAAATTAGTAAAGGACCACCGTTTAGGTGTGTCATGTCACTGAGAAATTTTCATAAGGGCTGGACAAGGGGCGTGGCATATTTAAACCGATCCAAATGTTTTGAATAACTGGAACTACAGGTCACACATCAATGACATTTGCCACACAATTACGACTTAGATCTGCCCTTCGACATGGGGAATGGGGTGGGTGTTGAGCCAGAGGGCATGGCACGGCCCATACAACCCAAATTTTTTGTGTTTAGTTTTTTCGGAATTGCAATTTTGTACACCGTCGTCGCATAGATGTTTAATTCTGCTGGGAAAATTTGAGGGGCGTGGCACATTTTTTGTGACTTAAATTTTCCGCGTAACTTTGGAACTGTAGGACTCGACCAGAAGACTGGGTTGGGCATTGCATAAAAGGGGCATGGCACAATTTAAATACATATAATTATTTTCCCTGACTGACTGACTGATTGACTAACTGATTCATCACCGCCCAGCCCAAACTGCTAAAGCTACAAACTTGAAATTATTACTCAATATACGAGGGTAGTCCGATAAGTACTTAGCCCCACCGCCCGATGGTGCCACTATCGTAAGAGAAATTTACTATCGTATAGTACATCCGCGTAGACGGCTACTGTCAAAATTTCAGCCATATTGGATTTGTAGTTTTGTTTTGACCGCGTGTGGAAACGAACGTGTCCGCGGATTTTAGAAAAATGGAAAAAGAACAATATCGGTCGGTGATTCGCCAAATTGGTCGCATTAGGCTACGAACAGCTGTCTCATCCACCGTATTCTCCAGATTTGGCCCCGTGTGACTTCTTTTTGTTTCCAAATTTGAAAAAGTCACTCGCCGGGCAGAAATTTGAGTCGAATGAGGAGGTTATTGCCCCCACGAAGGGATCCAGAAAACGTATTTTTCAGACGGGTTAAAGAAGTTGGAGCATCGCTGATTTCATTAAATTTCTTTGGACTCTCATTTCTTTTTAAATTTGTACCTTTTCTGCTCAATTGCTTTTTTTTCTTTTATCTTATGTTTTAACTTACTTTTTCTCCACAAATTTGTTTTCTTTGTCTCCGTTTCTTATTTGCTTTTCATGCGTATTTTTCTTCATTTCTTGCTCCAAATTTTCAATAACTTTATTTCCCAAAAATTCATTGATTTTCATCTTAACTTATCACTATTTGATATATTCATAGTTTCATCACACTTTCATCGGCCCAATATTTCCAAATTTTGTAAATCTAAATTAACTCCTTCCTTCCGTTTCGATTCATTCGATCTCTTAAAAAAATTACACAAAAAAATTCACCACTTCAATTTTGCTTTAATTGAAAATGGAAGCGCCCCTGGAACTTAACTAACGCTTACAATGAATATAAATAACGTAACCAAAAACCAGATGATTCTCATTGTCAGTGATCCTCAACAACGGGAACCACACCCAGCTCCACATAAATCAGTAAATCCACTAAAAGCACCAACAAAAGTAACAATTTCCCAAAACAAAAGCCAACAAATTTACGCAAAACCGAATCGTCTCAATATGCCATACCGACACAAACACGTACACACGCACACAAACACATACACTCACACGCAAACCTGCCAGGAGCACTGTGTCCTTTGCAAGGTTAGTAACACACACCAAAGCAAATAGAAGTCGCAGTCACAGAAATAGCTACAAAAACAAATAAAACCACATACGCACCCAAACACACACACACACACACATGCACACCTGCACATACATATCTATGCATATGTAAACGAAATAAACATCAACATAAACGGAAAGTCACTTGCATAACGCAACAATAACAACAACAACAACAAAAACGCATAGCATCGAACATAAAGCAATGGACGTTATCCGGTGAGAGAACGCAAACATAAACAGAGCAAACAGACCAACAACCAGGTAGACAGACAGACAAACACTCATACGTACGCAAGTGAAAAGCGATAAGCAGACAGACGCACACAGATGCGCGCTTAGGTAAAACAAAAGTATCCGAAATTTCGCTGGTTGACTGGTTGGCTGAGCTAAGCGGAACGAAAACAACAACAAAACCAATATCAACGATTAAGCTTACAAACAAAACGCAGCCATAAGCAAATATGTATATATGTATGTGTGTGTGTTTGTGTGTGTGTGTGTGTGTGTGTGTGTATGTATGCACTTAGCCACAAGCTGATAAAAAAGCAACAATACGGCAGCAGATAAAAGTTTGTGAGGCAAAATTTAGTGAAGCCTTCGAACCAACGAACCAACGAACGGCAATAACGCCAACAATAACAACGGCTACGGCAGGTGGAAGGGACTGGTTGAAAGGCCCAAATTGCGAATGTTGCAGAAATTATTATTGTACGTTGTGACATTTCGGATATTAACGCAGTTTCCTTTAAGAGATACAAATTTTCAGATATTTTAATTTTTAATTTTTGCAGACATTGGCTGCATAGAACGCACAGAATTCTTCCATTATGACTAAACTATCAGGGACCGCCGACTTTGCAAGCAAGTTTAAAGTCAATGGGGCCAATAAATAAAGTTCTTCTTAACCCTTTGTTGATTCCGTCAGATCTTTAACATTTGAAGGGCTTTCACCATATTTGAAGTTAATTGACGCATTAAATCAAGTTTCTTCATACAAACACTTAACCCATCGTTGATCCCGTCAGATTTTAATTTTTGCAAAAATTAAAAACGTGTCGAATTATTTCGCACCACGAGTACTTTCACCTAGTTTGAAGTCAAAAGGCTATGGATCCTTTATCTTGTTTCTCCATACAAACTTTTAGCCCATCGTTGACCTATTAGATTTTTGTTTAAAAAAAAACAAGAATCAAATAATTTCTCACTAAGAGTACTTTCACCAAGTTTGAAGTCAAAAGGCGTAAAAAATCATCACCAAAAAGATAAAATACTACGCTAGACCCCGTGAGTCGTTGTCTTCGATCTCAACAGCAACGCCAAAGCCGAATACTTATATATGGTTCTAAGGTCATGTTGTGTATCTGGTTTAAACAAAAGAGAGGCACTACGAGAAAAACGAGTAAAATGTTTGTAAAATTATTCTTTTGCATGACAACACTCAGCCTCATGTCGGAAAAGTCCTGAAAGAATATTTGGATTCTGCCGCCGTATTCTCAGGACTTTCCTCCTTCTTCGTCACCGGTTTACTTCTTTTGCAAAAATCGAAAATTGGCTCCTAACTTGGATCGCCTTCAAATCGAGGCGAGAATCGCGAAATTTTTTTCGAAAATTGCCTGATAGATGGGAAAAAATAGTAACCAGCGATTGACAATGCATTTCGTGCCACAAAAAACTTACCGAACTAATTTGTACTCCCAACACAATAAATGAATTATTTAATATATTAATAAATTATTAAATTAATTAATTAATTAATTAAGAAATTAATAACTTAATAACTTAATAAATTATTGAATTAATACATTAATAAATTAATAAATAAATAAATAAACAACTAAATAAATAAGTAAATAAATAAATAAATCTGCAATTGAAATTTAATACAAGTTCACTTTGAAAACGTTTTGTTTATTTAAAAAAAAAATAGCATTTTTTAATTAAATAAAAATATTTTTATATTTATTTTTTCATATTTTTGTTTCTCAATATGGACCCTAAAATTAAAAACCCATTAACCGGTTTTATGAAATTCAAAATACAGTCGTGTCTGGGTATAGTGAACACCCTATATAGTGAACACCTCGATACAGTGAACACCCAAATTTTGACATGGAGCATCTATGTAAATCATGAACCAAATTTTGAAAGCAATTTCAAGCAAAAAGCAAAAAGTGTATTGTGAGCAAATAAAACGAGTTTTTGAACAAAAATGTCAACCTTGATAGAGTGAACAACCTCAATACAGTGAACAGGCCTTGCAATAATTAGTTCACTATATCCAGACACGACTGTAGTGACATCCAATATGGCATCTCAAATCCAAACATGTCATGCGTTTTCTATATTTTTATAATATTTAAATTTATAGCTACTGATGAAAAATGTAAAAGCATATTCTTCTTATTAAACGCTACAGTTTTTGTAAATTGTTTCAAAATTTTTTTATTTCTAATTAAACAAAAATACCTTTGCAATGCCAATCGGAATTCCGTTTAGAAGTGATTTTAATATACACATACAACACAAAAATGACCCAGTCGGAAATGGAACGATGAATCAATGCATTACGGAATGCTTATTTTTCGTTGTGGAGTACTCCATATTTCCCTTACGAATTCCCATTACTTTTTTAAGGAAATGGCCGCCTGACGTAAGCATTATTTCGTAAAGTATAAAGAGAATCATATATGCTTACCCTCTCACTTACTATTGTAAATAGAAAGGAATGCAAAGAAAGTGTTCGGAATACTTCGTGCTTGCATTCCAAATACTGTTTACTTTTTCGTATGATAAGGTAATGGGACTTTATAAAAGTGAGCGCATACCAAACATGCTTTACGCATAGTTGAAAAAGTAAGCATCGCACGAACACATGCTTACCGTTTCGCTTACCAATAGCATACAACGTAAGCAGTATGCCTTACAATATAGCTTACAGCGTAAGCTATACGTAATGATTACAAATAAATAATTACTTTTTCCAATAAAAATAAAAATTTTATTATTGCCTGCGATATTTTGACTTGTGCTTTTCTATAATTCTCAACTGCTTCATGTGGATAGCGATGGAAATAGATGAGTGTTCAAACAGCCCGCGCTAGGATTCGAACCAGGGCGTCTGGCATGAAAAGCCAGCGCTCTACCCTCTAGACTATCGAGCCCAACCCGCTACGTTTGTTCATTCACTGTTTTCTTTCAAACTCGGAGCTACTCGGAACATACCTTACTAATACCTTACTTTTGGTAGCTTATATATTTTTTTAATTTTCATGCATACTTTTCCTTGCTTACTTTGTAAGCTTAAAATTGAAGTATTCATAACTTCGCTTACGAATACCTTACCGGGTAAGCATTTGTCTCTGTTCGGGCGTCGTCGTTTTTTTATATTTTTCATGCATACTTTTCCTTGCTTACTTTGTAAGCTTAAAATTGAAGTATTCATAACTTCGCTTACGAATACCTTACCGGGTAAGAATTTGTCTCTGTTCGGGCGTCGTCGTTTTTTTATATTTTTCATGCATACTTTTCCTTGCTTACTTTGTAAGCTTAAAATTGAAGTATTCATAACTTCGCTTACGAATACCTTACTTCTGTACGTATCTGTTTTCAGCATACGAAATAAGGCATAAATCATGCATTACTTTGGAATCACCTTACCAAATTTCCGACTGGGGATTTTTATATGCATACATATGTACAACACAAACACATAGCTGATTAAAAGAATAGCTACATATATTATTTTTTTTTGTTAACTTTTTTATTTTTTTTTTAACAGTTCCTGAAAATATGCAAACAAAAACTTTATTGTAAACAAAAGTTTTCATTCGAACCTTTCTATTCTAACACATTTTGGGCCATATATCTTGTATTCTGGCATTCTTCTTCTTCTCACCCATTGCCTCTCTTCCTCTCCTTTCTTTTTTTCATCTACAACTTTCGTCCACTTCTTTCAGCTTGAAGATCAGCTTTAAGCTTCCTTATTCAAGTCTCCTTATTTCCCCTCCCCTCTTGTCTATCTCATCAGTTCTTCAATGCCAATGCCAGTTTTATTATTGTACAACAACTGAATACATACAAATAATAACCTGTCATATTGACAGTTGTTCCAACCTAAACCGAACAACGCACATCTCTGTCTGCGTCTTTTTCCACCATTTTATTTCTTTTCATGCGGCACAAAACAAGAATTTATGCATTTTGACAGCAAAGCGACAAAACAACACACGTTAACACATACACACTTGTACACAGACAGACATATACACACCGACACACGCACATCGTCGCATTGGCATTCACTCACACGCACCGAAGCGAAAGTAATCCAAATGAATGTGAATGTTGCGGCGGGCACGCAACATTGTTGCCTGTCAGTCGGCATTTTGGATTATTCTACATTTGGGGGGGAGGGCGGAGTAGGTGGTTGGCCCTGGTCTTGGCATTAGACTGCTGTTTATGTCGGTTTATATATAGTCGGATAGTAAGTATTTGCGTTGGCATTTCGGCGGCTTTCTCGTTTGCAACAACAAACCGCAGACATGGCAGTTGACATTTATTGCAATTGCCTGAAACATTCGGTAATGAATCTTAATGAAATTCCCTAGGTTACAGAATAAGTAGGTGTACTATATTAATTGTGATAGCTGAAGAAGAAGAGGAAGACAATAAGAAGAAGTATTCGTTGAAATAAGATAAAGAACGATTTTAAAGCTGTGCAAATGGAAGAATGAGCAATGTATGAAAATAGAAAAATCAATACAATAAAAAATAAAAATAATAGCTGTGTTGTAGTATTGTTGTTGATTAATTTTTAGAACCAAATTATGACTATTGGTGACAAAATTTAAATTTGAAATTATATAGAGAAAGCTTTGATTTGGTAAGAAAAAATGTTCGTTGCGAGAGTGAGTGATTTATGGCTATCCTAGAAAATTACAACTTTTCTTAACACAAAAACGAAAAATTCACATAGTTGGAGATCTGTTTTAATAAAAATAGACAGAGGACTTCTAAAAAGTGATACTTACTGCTATCCGCTCTTCGACCAGAACAGTAATGCAGTGATCCACATTTTATTAAGTATCCACACTTTGTTCAAGCATTCAGTGATTCAGAGAGTAAATTAATTTAATAAGGATTCAGAACTCCATAGAGATAACAACTGACAAAGAAAGCAATTTCAATGCAGATTATAATTTAGTGACTCAAATGATGGCATAACAAATATGTGTACTTGTACATATTTTGACGAAAATCCTTTTAGAAAGCGATACACACATACAGAATGCGTTTAAGATTCCTTAAAATTCTACTGAAGTTGAATTGTGGAGAATGAGAATGTAGAAACCACTTTCTCGGTCACTGCCTGGTTTTGTGTAGACAGAGATGGAAAACTTTCGACTCACCATTTTTCGACAACTTGGACGACCTCGTATCAGCGAATTTAAGAGTCCTGCTAGAATTTATCCATTATTCAAACTGGTCTGGTAAGAAATAAAATGCTAACAAAAAAATAACAAGAAATTTTTCATTTTCTCAAATTTATTCAAGTCACAATTTCGATGACAAAATGACAGCATTTTCCAAATTGAGTTATGTGTTCTTTTACTAAACGAATTTCGTTTGAAGGTATTTCTAAAAAAAATCCCATAAATAGCGCTAAAAAATACCTGAAGGCACAAAATAAATTACCACCAAAAGAAAAACACTAAAGTAACATCAGCAGCGACAACAAAACCAACAACAACCCCAACACGCATGCACGCACTCTGTCACTTTTGTATGTGTGTTGTGTAACAACACGACAACTCAATTATCCTGCAGCAGTGGTGGCGCCCCAAGCCAAGTCGTCGTAGCCGTAGACACCGAACGATGCTCAACTAATTTTTGCGAGTATTGAAAGCTGTTATCACCGCAAACTATGCAGGATGTCACGCTCGACATGATTGGCACTTATCGCTGCGCAAACAGATAGACGAGTACGGCAACAACAACAACAGCAACAAAGATATCTAAACACACGCAGACGAGCAATAAAACAATAAATTACTTTATAATCCGCTCAAAAATGCGCCCAAAGTGCTTAAAACAAACCAGCCAGAGCATTAAATGCAATGAGGGGAAATGGAGAGAAGAAGAGAGAAAACGAGTGTTGGAAAGGGCAAAGTAGCAGGGAGGCTTTGGGTAGGGTTGCCATATGAAAAGTTGGTTTGAAAGGAGAATTTATGAAAATGAATTAATTAAATAATTATTAAAATTTAATTATTTAATTAATTAATTATTAAAACTTAATTATATATTTAATTTAATGATTAAAAATGATTCTGAAATTACTACCAACATTTTCATTTTTAAAATTTAATTTAATTATTAAAGAATTATAATTCAATTATTAAAAAATAATTATAAAATAAATAAAAAATTATTTGTTGGAGAAAATATTAAAAAGGAGATTATAGATCCACATCGACATTCTTCAAGCAGTAAGAAATTAATAAAAAAAATCGTAGATATTGGCGAAAAATTTGCAGAAATGAGAAAAATGTCTTTATTTAAATGTAATTATTATAAATTATGATTTAATTACTAAAAAATTATTATTAAATAAATAAAAAATGATTTGTTGCAGAAATCATTAAAAAGGAGATTATAGATCCACATCGACATTCTTCAAACAGTAAGAAATTATTTAAAAAAATTGTAAACATTAATATTAAATATTAAAATTTAATTATAAAAAAAATATAATTTAATTAATCAAAAATTAGAAATTAATTATTCAATAAATAAATATGATTTGTTGCAGAAAACATTAAAAAGGAGATTATAGATCCACATCGACATTCTTCAAACAGTAAGAAATTCTTTTTTTAAAAATCGTATATATTGGCGAAAAAATTTGCAGAAATGAGAAAACTTGATTTGTTAAAATTTAATTATTCAAAAATTATAATTTGATTATTAGAAAATAATTATTAAATAAATAAAAAATTATTTATTGGAGAAAATATTAAAAAGGACACTATAAATGCACATCGACATTCTTCAAACAGTAAGAAATTATTAAAAAAATCGTAAATATTAATATTAAATATTAACATTTAATTACTAAAAAAAGGCAGCCGCCGTGGCTCAGTTGGTTAGTGCGTTGGACCGCGAGTCGAAGGCAGCAACCCCAGGTTCAATACTGCCTGTAATAACACCTAAAAAAATATAACGGGAAAACTCGTTTTCTCTTTCGGTGGCTGTCCTCTCAGCTGGAAATGGCAAACCTCTGAGAGTAAAAATTGCTTATGAAAAAAGCTCCCAACCTGCCGTTCGGAACCGGCATAAAACTGTAGGTCCCTTCCACCCGCGTACAAATTCACACGCACAACACGGGTGGTTGCGGGAAGCTAGGCCTTAGTCTCACGTAAGCGGGCTGTCGTGCCAGTCAATTAAAATTAATTACTAAAAAATTCTAATTCAATTATTAAAACATTAAAAATTAATTATTAAATAAATAAAAAATTATTTGTTGGAGAAAACATTAAAAAGGAGATTAAAGATCCACATCGACATTCTTCAAACAGTAAGAAATTATTTTAAAAAATCTTAAATATTGGCGAAAAAATTTTCAGAAATGAGAAAAATTTATTTATTAAAATTTAGTTATTAAAAAATTGTAATTTAATTATGAAAAAATAATTATTAAATAAATAACAAATTATTTGTTGGAGAAAATATTAAAAAAGAGATTATAAATGCACATCGACATTCTTCAAAAAGCAAGAAATTATAAAAATAAATAGTAAATATTCGCGAAAAAATTTTGCAAAAATAAGAAATATTTGTACAAATTAGGGAACATTTTATTTTTAGTGAAAAAGGACTTCAATTAAAAAATTTTAATTTAATTATGATTAATAATTATTAAATAAATAACAAATTATTTATACTAAAAAATACTAAAAAGGAGACTATAAATGCTCATCGACATTCTTCAAACAGTAAGAAATTATACAAATAAATCATAAATATTGGGGAAAAAAATTTGCAAAAATAAGAAATATTTAATTATTAAAATTTAATTATTAAAACATTTAATTTAATTATTCAAAAATAATTATTAAATAAATAAAAAGTTATTTGTTGGAGAAAACATTAAAAAGGGGAGTATAGATCCACATCGACATTCTTCAAACAGTAAGAAATTATTTTAAAAAATCGTAAATATTAATATTAAATATTAAAATTTAATTATTAAAAAATTATAATTTAATTATTAAAAAATAATTATTAAATAAATAAAAAATTATTTGTTGGAGAAAATATTAAAAAAGAGATTATAAATGCACATCGACATTCTTCAAAAAGTAAGAAATTATTAAAAAAAATCGTAAATATTGGCGAAAACATTTTGCAAAAATAAGACATATTTGTACAAATTATGGAACATTTTATTTTTAGTGGAAAAGGACTTTTTTGTTCTTTTTCAGAATATGAGCTGGTAACCCTAGCTTCGAGGAAACAAAGCAAGTAGCAGCCGCGGGTGGTGTGTGGCAGCAAACTTTGAGCAGGCGTTGGGGTGCGGACAGACAAGACACAAGGGACGTCGACGCCAGTGGAGCGAGCGCAGCGGGCATTTAATGCGGCTCATGTGGCACGCTCGCAAGTGTCTGCACACGAGCCATAGTAAACAGGCAAAGGAATGAATGAGAACGCACTAAAACCGGCCGCACACACTTAGTGCCGATACAATGTCGGCCTCAGCACAGGATAATCAAATCAAATATTATGGCAGAAGCATTGCAAAATGAAGAAATTCGCCGACTACTCACACGCACACACATACACATTGACAAGCGGCCACAGGACAACAGCAACGGCATCGATGCGTAAAAGTAAAGAAAGCAAAAAAAATTACGTGCGGCATTTTTATGAACGTACGACGCTCTGTCATTATGCTGCAACTCATAAAAGTAAACTAAGCGTAGTTGCTATGCCCGCACAAACACACACACACACACATACGCACGCACATCTACCCGAATCGACAAGAATGCCCATTTTTATGTGCGGCGCCGCCAAGATTTTGGGTCGCATGCGGCAGTTGATGAGCTCCAATTGCAATGAACAGTGAAATGAAGTGAATGCGTTGGCTGTGGCAGCACATGAGGGAACGTCAATTCAAGTTGTAGGCGAAAAGGACATGAAAGCGGGAATAGCAAAATTGATGTATGGCGGCTCAAGCTTGATGCCTTCATCAAATCTTTGAAAGTTGTTTCATTTTGTTGTGTCGGCACACAAACAAAATGCCAGCACAGCACAACACAGCACAGCACAGCTCAACACAAGTGACTCCATTTAGGCACTGTGAGCATATTTTAAGGATACGGCAAACAGGCTGTTTGTGTGTGTGTGTGTGTGTGCGTGGTCATGGGATATGAAAAGTGCCCATAATGATCGGTTCATGTGTGAATATGAGCGCAAATAACTTCCGGGGCTAAATTATTCAAGCTGCTGGAAGTGTTGAGTCGCAGTTGGTTTCTTCCTATTCCCATTTCAATGCAATGAAAGGACATTTATGGAACGTGATTGATTTGGGAAATAATTATGTGAACTTTCGTTTACAATTTATTAAAAGTGTATTTTGATTACATTTTATTTTACTGAATCAACTTTTTTGATTTAAACTTTCTAGTAAAACTTGACGTTAGGTTAGGTTAGGTAGGACTTTCGTCATGCCGTTTGCTTGACTAGTACTCTAGGAGGTCTCTGAGAAAAATTGGACTTGACTACTTTCTTTACCATCTTACTATATATATACTGCTTTATGTTGTAGAATGATCTGAAACGGAACAGGAAGCAAGACGTCCATTTGAAGGAAACACAGGCAATTTGCCAATTATTCAACTAATACATTTAGAGACCCCTGAGGCTCATTGCGATACCCGAAGGGAGTATGGCCAGCCATCTTTTATTCATTATTCGGCAGTGGTTGAAATCAAGCTGAGATTGAAATGAATCTGGCAAAGTTTGTCAGTGAAGCAAAACCTCCTTCACATTTGAGGTTAGAATAAATCAAAGGGAACAATAACGTAGCTCCAAGAAGTAAAAAAATGTATATTATATGTTTAATGATATTAAATTTATATCTTTAATTTTTTACTTAAATAAATTTTACTTAGTTAAATAAATCAAAAGCTAATCGAAAAAAATTGTATTCAAATTAAAATTAAAAATTGCGTACAGAGTCTGGCAACGTTTCCCAGTGAAGCAAAATCTACCATCAAATCTGAGATTAGAATAAGTCAAAGTGAACCAAAACGTAGCTCCAAGAAGTAAAAAAATATAAAAATTATATGTGTTTTAATTTTTATTTTTTTTACTTAAATAAATGTTACTTAGTTAAATAAATCAAAAGCTTATCGGAAAAAATGTTATTCAAATTAAAATTAAAAGTTGCGTACAGAGTCTGGCAACATTTCCCAGTGAAGCAAAATCTACCATCAAATCTGAGGTTAGAATAAGTCAAAGTAAACCAAAACTCCAAGAAGTAAAAACAAAATAAAAATTATATGTGTTTTAAATTTTATTTTTTTTACTTAAATAAATGTTACTTAGTTAAATAAAAAAAAAATGTATTCAAATTAAAACTAAAAAATGCCTACGGAAGCAAAGTCCGCCAACGTTTCCCAGTGAAGCTAAACCTACGATCAAGTCTGAGGTTAGAATAAGTCAAAGTGAACCAAAACTTAGCTCCAAAAAGAAAACTAAATAAGAATTAAAACACATAAAGCTAAATAAATCAAAAGCTAATCGAAAAGTAAAAAAATTAAAAATAAGAAAAAATTTAACTCAGAATTAAAATCTGGCAACGTTTCCCAGTGAAGCTAAACCTACAATCAAATCTGGGGTTAGGATAAGTCAAACTGAACCAAAATGTAGCTTCAAGAAGTAAAAAAGTAAAAAGTAAAACACAAAAAGTTAAATAAATCCAAAGCTAATCGAAAGGTAAAAAATAAAAATAAACATTAAAAATAAAAAATGCGTACAGAAGTAAAACAGCAAAATCGCATTGCACTATTTATAGCTGAAATGTAAGGAAATACGCAAATACAATAAAAATAAGCGAAACATTCCTCTCATACAAAATTTTACTTCACATCACATAAAATGGCAAACTCTACCAACCAAAGAAGAAGAAGAAAAATTTGCATGCAACAAATTCCTTAAATTCCCTAAAAATCAATTTATACACAATTTTACTTCACATCAAATGAAATGGAGGGCTCCACCAAAACAAAACGGTACTGTAAATATTGCAACAATAACAAAAACAACAACTCAACCAACAGTCAAGTGTAGCCGCCAAAACAACAACAAGAACCATCAAATATGGTAGCAATAAAAACAACAACCAACAACGTCTGCAACCACAAAAACAACAACAACAATGTTGGCACAACAACACCTGTTACCACAGCAACAACAAAACAGTAACCAACCAAAACAAGAATGCTAAAAAAAACGTTCTTCATGCGGAGAGGGCTTGGGGCCAAATGCCGTTGAACTGCAACTTGTGACAGTATATTAAAATGTGGCAACAACAATAACAACAAATTGCCATAGCAAATAAAAGCAAAATGAAAGCAATAAACGAAAGAGCAAAACAAGGAAAATTAAAATTAAAACCAACAACAACAACAACCAGACGAAGATTGGCTGTCATGCTAAAAATGACAACAACAACTGCAATAACAACAAAAAAAAAAAGAGAAATTGTATATAAAACAAAAACGCAGACAGCGAGCATTGCCATAGATGACAACAATAACAAAACAAAAACAACGAAAGCATAGACAATAACAACAACAACATAGACGACAACAAATACAACACGGATGACAACAACTACAAAAATACTAACCACAATACAAATTACTACTAAAATGGTAGCAGCAACAACAACAAAAGCGTAGATGACAACAACAACAACATGGATTAAAACAACAACTACTCCTACAAAAACACTAACCAAAATACAAATTACTACTACAATGGTAGCAACAACAACAACAATCAACATAAAAATAACAACGAAAACAAATCTTGTCAAAACAACAAAAACAACTGTCATAATAACAACAACAAGAACAAGTAACTAGAACAAAACAAGTAACAAGGACAAAAAAGGACAAACAAAACCACAGAAAGGGGAACAAAAAAACCCAATGATGAGAAGTGGAAGAGGATGTCTGATAGAAGAGGTGGAGGTGTGATAAAAAATGGCTTGGCTAGACTTCTAAATTAAGCACAACAAATTAGAAAAAACTGCACTTGCAACTACACAAAAAGAGGGCTTCACATTTTTGGCTCAACATTTTCAATCAATAATTTTAAAGTTCATTGCCAAGTGTGAAGTTAAACAAAAAAAAATTAGTATTTATTTTATTATTTATTATTATTTATATTTATTTTATTTATTATTTAATTTTTATTAAATGTATTCCATGTTAAATGGGGTTTTGTAATCCTGTGGCAAGTCACAAATACAAACACCCGCAAATATATTTTCAGCTTTTCATCGAAATTATTTCATATTAAATTATCAGAACTGTGTTTTGTCGTATTTATTCATCTGCAATGAATTTAACTAAGACACCAAAAAAAAAACAAAAAAGCAATCATAATCTAAAAACAGTTTTAAATGTCCACTGACAGGTTTTTAGTTCATTAATAACTCATCATAGTCACAAATATGCCTCGAATTTGAGGTTATGTTATTTTTATTCAACGACCAAAACGTTGAGTTGAACAGATTCTTTTTTTTTTTTCTTTTAACTAAGACACCAAAAGAAACAAAACTGAATTTATAATCTAAAAACAGTTTTAAATGTCCACTTACAGGATTTTAGTTGATTAACAAATCATCATAACCACAAATATGCCTCGAATTTGAGGTTATGTTATTTTTATTTAACGACCGAAACGTTAAGTTGAACCGCTTTCTTTTTTTTCTTTTAACTAAGACGCCAACAGAAACAAAAAGGGAACTTTTGATAAAAAAATAACAGTTTTAAATGTCCACTAACACGTTTTTAGTTATTTAATAACTAATCGTAACCACAAATATGCCTCGAATTTGGGGTTATGTTAATTGTTATTCAACGACCAAAACGTTGAGTTCAACAGTTTATTTTTTTTTCTTTTAACTAAGACACCAAAAGAAACAAAAATTAATTTATAATCTAAAAACAGTTTTAAATGTCCACTAACAGGGTTTTAGTTAATTAATAAATCATCATAACCACAAATATGCCTCAAATTTTAGGTTATGTTATTTTTATTTAACTACCAAAACGTTGAGTTCAACAGTTTATTTTTTTTTCTTTTAACTAAGACACCAAAAGAAACAAAAATTAATTTATAATCTAAAAACAGTTTTAAATGTCCACTAATAGGTTTTTAGTTAAATAATAATAACTCATCAAAACCACAAATATGCTGTTTTATGTTGTTTTTTATTCAAAGGGATTTGAACAATTTTTATTTTTTCCTTTGATTGTTTAATTAAAACTGTAAATAATAATAATCACAGCAATTATTCAAGAGGCCACACTGAAGTAAGCAACAGAACGCCATACAACATAATTTGCACCTTTTCGAAAATTCATTTTTGCATTGTTTGCTTTTTGTTTTTGTATTGCTTGCATTTTGTTTTTGCCTTTCTTGCTGTTACCGAAGTGGCCGACCGCAAGGTTATTAATGTCATTTGTGAATAAAATTTATAGATACACATGCAGACGTTTGTGCGCGTGTGTATGTGTGTGTGTGCACAGTGGAGCGCCGCCACCACTCTCGCCCATCCACCAGTCGTCGTCCACCACCCTCACCCATCCACCTCAGTCGCCGACCACCGGTCGTCGTTTTACTACAAGGACAGCGTAAAAACAGCCAACGTCGTTTCATTCACAAAATCGCCGCCGTGTGCGAAAACTTGCCGCAGCCACTGTAGGCGACGCCGGCGCAGTGGCGTGTGCGCGCTCTCCGGCGCTCTCGTGCAGCGTTTGCTAGTCTTCTACTATGGCGCTGGCCGCCCGCCCACCCGCCGACCCACCGAAAAAGTGGCAACAACTGCGGCGACAGCAGACTGCTGCCACCTTGTGACATGTGCTCGGCGCTGCCGCTGCTGCTGCACAGTTCAGTTCAGTCGCTCGCAAAAGGTGCTCGCCAACGGTGCCCGTAACGGTGAAAGCGCGCGCACAGTTGGCCATTTTGTATTGTCGCGTTCGGTTGCGCTGCATTGCGTCGCGTTTGGCCAGTCGCTGCAGCAGTGTTCGCGTTCGAGTTGGTGTTTACGTGTGTTTTTATGTGTTTGTGTTTGTGTGAGCGACACATGAAAAACGGCGGGAAAATCTTGTGCAATTACAATAACAACAACAATTATGTTTTTGTGTAGTGGCACAGCGTAAAATTAATCAATTAAAATGTAATTCAATTTAAATGCCTGCATTCAGCTTCGAGTGGATGAGGCGGCAAAGTAACAACAACAAAAATTTAATTAACTGCCTTCCTGGCCGACCGCTCAGAGCCGGCAACTACTAAACTGTGTAAATATTAACATGCAACATTTCATGTTTGCACTGCAGTAGCAATTTGCCATTTCCCTTGAAACTGAACTTGAAAATGATATCCTGTAAAGCAGCTCTCGACAGGATTTTGCTGTTGCTGTCACTCAACACTGTTGACCCAATGCCAACACATTTCAGTTGCCAGCAGTTTGACTGGAAATATCTTCAGATGGCTGTATGTGTGTGTGTGTGTGTTCAATGCCTCTGTGCTTGTGTGCGTTGCACGCACTTTCTGTGTAATCATACTAGTTGCTTGTTTTTGTGACGAAGCAATGTCGCAGTGCTGAAGGGCGACAAATTCATCAAATCATTCTAAACTTTCTGTTTGCCCAAAATTCTCAAATTCGTTCGCCTTAATGTTGTCATCATGCTGGCATTTTCTAATTTTACTCATCCCCACTCACACCCCCGCATTGTTCACATTCATTTGTCAAGCTTTATTGCGAATGTTTCTATGCCGCTGTGGAGGACCAGCAGGCCATCTACTCAAAATCAATATGAAATACTTAGTTTCTGTTTGATAATCGATTCGTAATCCTTGATTTTGTCAGCTTGATGGAAGCGTTTTGAAAGTTTGTCATTTAGTTTTGCATTCGATATTTTCATAGGGAACTTCAGAGCTTTGCATTGGTAGTGTTTGAATTGCTGCAACTTGTTGTGGCAAACCCGGAGATTTTTCAATATGCTATCATCGAAAAATGCGATTTCAATGGTTATTTCCAAAGCCTTAACTTATTTTTCAACGCCTTATTATCACACACAATCATATTTCTCCAGGACTAGACTAGGACTAGAGATATCATTGCTAAGACCGCAATCTCTGCTCAAGTTTGCCAAAAGTATATAAGTTCTGATGGATCACAATTCAACTAGTGAACGGATTTCCATTAGGTTTTGTTAAGGATCCAATAGGGATCTGTGTTCCTGTTGCACCTCCCGATCAGCCAGTTACACCTATCTACCTTACATCAGCTCAATCTAAGTAAATCACAGTTCGAAAAAAATTCTATCTTTTTTCAAATTTCAAATTTTTTCTTTTTCAAATTTTCAAATTATTTATTACTTCAGAATAATTTATTACTTAAACCTACCGCTATCAAAACCTCAATATACCCAATGTTGAAGTTAATTTTGATTAACGTTTTTCTAGCCCTTTTTAAATTTAAAATTCATATCGATTCTCTATTTTAAGCACTCGATTGCCTAATCCTGAATCACGTAAATGTCAGCTGAGTGGAATTTCCTAACCTTGAATTCAATTCCTAGTCTCAATTAACTTTAAGCCTCAAAAAGATTTTCTGTCCCAATTATTCTATAATCTAAATTTGAATGTCTACTTAGTATAATTTTGTATTCTCAACATGATTTTTCTAACATTAACTCCAAATATGGCAGAGATATTCGAACCGTCATAAACGTTTCATTGTCAAAACCTGAGTTTCAGCTGAATGGAATTTCCTAACCTTAAATTAATTTTCTGGTCACAATTAAGTTTAAACCTCAAAAAGATTTTCTGTCCTAATCATTCTATCATCTAAATCTGAATGTCTACTCAGTAAAATTTTATATTCTCAGCATTTTTTTTCTAACATTAACTCCAAACATTTTGGAATCTACACAAACTTTTCACTGTCAAAGCTTAGCTGCCAACTAATGAGAATTTCCTAACCTTAAATTATTTTTGTAAGTATTCTTAATTAACGCAAAACTCAAACACTTTCTTACTTAAACTTTTTACTGGGATTCAAAACAAAAAATCAAATCTTCTTCTAGCGTTTGTGCCCTCAGCAAGAAATGGCAAATTTTTAAGAAGAAAACCTGTTAAAAAAAACCCCCTGTTTAGAACCAGCTTGACAAAACTAGAGACTCATTCCGTCATCTTTATTTTCTTCTTAATCCATTCTCTTCTCACTGTTTAAATGAGATGTCCGTATGAGTGAAAATGTCTAACCTTAAATGTTTACTTGCAATTTTTAAGCTGTAAGAGCCTCTCAGTGTACTACTTTCCGATTGTTTTTTTTAACTTAAGTATAATTATAATTCAGTTTTTTAGTACTTTGTAGTCCTATTACTCTGGAATGTCTTTGCCATTTCTCTTCACAGTGAAACTACGCGTTTTTTTGTTCGAATTCTCCACGCCATTTAATCCTTTCGCTATTTTGTGCCAAATGCTACTTTGTGGATGTCTAAACCCTCTATGATACCAAGTAGAAATTAGTTTGATGGTCTTTAGAATAGTTTGAGTTTTTAGGAATAATACAAAATTAATAAACTGAATATTTATGTTTAAAGAAGCGAAGTACACACGTTTTTTGAATGCTATATAAAGAAATAAGAAAAAAAAAATAAGAGAATATTTTCAATTGTTGCTACTTTGGATGTCTGAAACCTCTATGGTTCCAAGAATACATTTTTTTTTTGGTCTTTAGAATAGTTCGAAAACTTAGGAATAAGGCGAAATTAATAAATTGAATATTTAAGTTTAATGAAGAGAAGTATACAAGTTTTTTTAAAGCTCTATCTTGAAATAGTAAATAAAGAGAAAGCACAAAAATAAGAGAATATTTTAATTTGACTTTTAACTTTAACAGAGATATATTTTTTAATAATTTTAGCTGAAGTAAATGAAGAAATATTCGATTTTTAGTTATACGTTAAAAATTGTATGTTTAAATAATTATTACAGCCACAACGATATGATTGCTTTTATATGACAACACTTTAAAAAACAGTGTCCGGATTTATAGGTTAAAAAAATTATTAAATAATGTTTTTAATATAACCACACAGAATAAAAATTTGTTTAATTGTAAATATATCGATTTACAAATATCGGTTATCGATTTACAATTTTGTAATTGAAAATTTATTGATTTCCAATTAAAAAACTTTAATTTAAATTTATAAAAATTAAATTTAATTTTTTTAATTGATTTTCAACTATTTACAATTTTTTTAATTGATTAACATTTAAAAAAAATTTTATTTAATTTTTTTTAATTTATTTATTTTTTTAATTGAAAATTTATAGATTTAATTAACATTAATTTAATTTTTTAAATTAAAATTTTTTATTGTAAATCGATAAATTTTCAATAAAAAAAATTAAATTTAATTGATATAAATTGAAAATAAAAATAAAATTGTTTTCCCCCAGTAAAAACCTGTAGCGAAAAAGTTAACGAAGTGAAGGATTTCACATAATAATGAAAAACCTGTGCCCATAGTTTCCACTTAATTGTAGAATATTGTTTATACATATTAAAAGCTCAACGTGCTTGCAAATTTTTTATACAGAAAATCTATTTTAGAGTCTCGCTTAAAATGAAAGAACTGTCTCATAAGATCTTCTAAGCAGTACTGGATCATAGTTGGAAATTTCTATAGTCTGAAGGGATTGTTTAGGTTATTGTGTGAGTGTGGGACAAATTTCACTGATTTGGCACTTAAAACAAAAACGTCAAAATAAAAAACACAATGGATCAAATTTGTATAGTTTATCAATAATAAAATCAAGAAGAGATCAAATCGAAGAATTGAAAAAAATCTCACTGTTTTACAATGCAATTATGAATTATAAACTCGACCTTCCAACTTTGTCATTCACCTTTGAACCATCTGTGTAGAGAGTCGCCATGTTGTGGGCCTCTTCTGGTAGCTCTTGGTTCTCCAAATTAACCCTAGAAGGGATCTTCGCACTGAAAAGTGGTTTTGAGAGAGATTAGGGGATTATATGTATAGTCAAGTTTCGATATATTGAACGGAATTCTGTGGACGATGGTAGCGTCTCCTATGTCTGTTTTTGACCGACCCGGACTAGGGTCGAGCTCAAAGCTGATTGTATGAAAATTCGACTGTTTGTCCACTGGAATACCAAAGTCGGCACATTCTATTCTAACTTTAACTATTCTAATAAGAGACTACCCTATTGTAGCCTCTAACAGAACTTAGAACAAAAATTAATGTTTTAGCTGTGAATGATGGGCGTGGCCATGAATGGCAGATAGTTGAAATAAAAATCCTGATTTTAGTTAAAATAAACTTGAAGCACTTAAGACACTTGATTTACGTACATATATACATACATATAGACTCGATTCCCTTCCCTCGATTTCCCTCCTCCAATGCTGAAATAATGTATCAATAACGAGCTCGATTATGCAGCTGGGGCCTTGGGTTAATTAAGGATGGGATGGTAGCTGAAGGAAAGTATCACATAGGTCAAAGAAGGCCCATTGTAATACCACAACCGAAACCTTACTAAAACACTTTTCCTTGGAAAGAGTTCAGATTTGTAAGAAACTATTTAAGATGCCTTAAAAAATTCATCTCAGTCCATTCATTCCTATTTTTTCCCCCTTGTTCACTTCTCTCGGGGGCATAGGGCCTCCACAAGACATTGCTTTGTATTGGTTACATTAATCGGTTGTGTATTTCTGGCAGTGATCTAAGTGATGGGGCTGCTATCTACCGCCGCCTCCGATGTTGTAAGCTTGTGGGAACTAAAGTCCACAAATATATTTAAAACGATTTATTGAAAGTAAAATACACGGAAAAATACAAGAGTTCGTCGCGACTCGTCGGCGGTTGATCACACACAGCTGCCACAACAGATTCCACGAACGGTATTTTTGATTTCTAACTACCGTAAACTGGAAGGCACGCCGCTGTCAGCGACAGTCCTGCCAACGCTTGCGCGAGTGGCCACAGTGCTGCCAGCACTTGTGCGAGTGGCCACAGTAGCCCCTCCGGAGTGACTTGAATCACGATGAGAAGTCACGGATACGTTGCGGCTGTAGGTGCGTGAGCTCGAAGGCCATCTGGAACCACTTGCCGGCGCGTACGCCCTTTCGGTGGTCCCGCCGCTATCTGTTGGTTGCGGGGAAGTAAGTAGTAGGTCCCTTTCGATGAAAGCTGGTTTGAGACGCTCCGTCGATACGGTTGCTGGTGTGCCGTCAACGTTCACCTTGAACACGAAGTCGCTTATCCGCTCCAGAACCTCAAATGGGCCGCGGTATGGTTGCTCCAGGGGCTTCCTCACCTCGTCTACCCTGATGAAAACGTGGGAGCACGTGTGCAAAGTTGTATGTGCAAATGCCCGCGATTTGTTGTGGTGGGCGGCGGGTGCCGAACGGACTTCCCTCATGAATTCCCGAAACCTCTCAACGAAGTGTTGCGGCTCAGGTGATACTTCCTCATCAATGAAATATTCGCCAGGAAGGTGAAGCGTTGCACCATAAAGCATTTCGGCAGCACTGGCTTTTATGTCCTCTTTGTAACTAGTGCGAAGGCCGAGCAGAACTACTGGCAGCGCGTTGACCCAATGTGATGAAGCGTGACACATGATGGACTGCTTGAGAGATCTGTGCCACCGTTCGATCATGCCGTTCGATGCAGGATGGTAGGCCGTGGTGCGTATGCGGTTGCATCCGATGAGCTTAGTGAATGCTTCGAAGAATTTTGACTCAAATTGCGAGCCCCTATCGGAGGTAACGGTCATAGGTGCTCCAAATCGGCTGACCCATTGATTGAAGAATGCGTTTACCACCGTCTCAGCGTACATATCTTTCAGCGGTATTGCCTCCGGCCAGCGGGTGTAGCGGTCAATAATTGTGAGGCAATAACGAAAGCCATCGCAATGCGGCATGACGACGATGTCCACATGTACATGTTTGAAGCGTTCGCTGGGGATGTCGATGCGTTGAGGAACGTTCTTAACATGCCGGTGAATTTTACTTCTCTGGCACTCCAAGCAGCATTGAGTCCATTTTACCACATCGCGATTCATGTGCGGCCACACGAAGCGTTGGCCTACGAGTTTTTGTGTAGCCCGCCCGCTCGGGTGAGATGCGTTGTGAGCGTTTTCGAAAATTAAACGCCGCATAGATGCTGGTATGTACGGCCGTATAACGCCCGCTGAGGTGTCGCAATATACCATGGTGTTTACGTCGTCGATTTTTAGCTTGTGTAATTGCAAAGATGTCGAACTTGACTGAAGGAGCTCTTGGAGTTCTTGATCCTCTGCCTGCTGCTCTGCAATTTCCTGCGCGGAAACGTACGTTGGAAGGGTAACTGCGTTGATGCGTGACATTGCGTCGGCGACCACGTTTTCGCTGCCTGGTACGTGCCTGATGTCCGTGGTGAATTGACTGATGTATTGCAACTGGCGTTGTTGCCTTGGTGAAGCTTTATCGGAGTTTTGTGTTAATGCGAACGATAATGGTCGGTGGTCGGTCAGAATCACGATGTGTCTTCCCTCGAGAAGGTGTTTGAAAAATTTGATCCCTCTGAAGATGGCGAGTAGTTCGCGGTCGTAGGCGCTGTAGTTTTTTTCTGTTTTGTTCAGCTTGCTCGTATAAAACCCGAGCGGTTGCTTAACTCCGTTTACCTCTTGGTCGAGTGCAGCGCCGATAGATTGGTCTGAAGCATCACAGCGGAGAGTCAAGGTGACGTTGGGCGCAGGGTAAGCGAGCTGGACTGCGTCGACCAGTGACTGTTTACACTTCTCGAATGCTTTGCAAGTGATGTCGTCCCATTTGATGGTGGTTTTGTCATTTTTCTTGGCTCCTGCGGTGAGGGCTACCAGTGGTCCATGTATCTCGGATGCGCCCGGAATGTTCAGACGGTAAAAGTTCCATGAGCCCAAGAAGCGGCGTAGGTCTGCTATGGTTTTCGGCCTAGCGTAGTCACGAATGGCTTCAATGTGCTCTGTGGTCGGTTTGACACCTTTGGCGTTAATGGTATGGCCTAGATACTTAACTTCGTGTTGAGCGAAAATACATTTGTCTAAATTTATTGAGAGACCGTGTTGCTGCAAGCGCTCGAATACAATGCGCAGATGCTCGTGGTGCTGTTCTGGAGACGATGAGGCGACCAGGATGTCGTCGATGTAGACATGGCAAAAGTCGAGGCCTCGGAAGATTGAATCCATGAGTCTCTGGAATGATTGCGCGGCGTTGCACAATCCGAAAGTCATTACCTTGAACTCGAACAGTCCAAACGGGGTTATGACCGCGGTCTTTGCTCTGTCCTCCATTGCAACAGGTATTTGGTAGTATGCCCGAGAAAGGTCGAGTGTGGTGAAAATCTGGCAACCATGTAACAGGAAGGTGAAATCGCGCAAGTGCGGTATGGGGTACCGGTCCGGCACCGTCTGCCTGTTCAGGCGGCGATAATCGCCGCAAGCGCGCCACGTGTTGTTTTTTTTCTTCACCAGGTGTAACGGGCTGGCCCACTCACTGTTAGAAGGTACACAAATACCTTGTTGCAACATGCTGTCGAACTCGTTTTTGGCGGCAGCCAGTTTTTCACCAGCCAACCGTCGAGCCCTCTCTGCCACCGGGGTACCGTGCGTTGTAATGTGATGTTGCACGCCGTGCTTCGGCTGCTGATGCGAACAAGGCTTGGTGATTGAATCAAATTGTTTTAACAGCTGGCGCACCGAACCACTGGTAGGAACGGATGCAGCTGCGGGACGGCTGACTTGTGGCGTAGCAGGTCGCTGCGTTATGAGTGCAGCTTGCGCCTGTGGTGGTGTCGTTAACGTCGCTGGGTCGAGTAGCCTACGGTTGCGTAAGTCGACAAGTAGGCCGTTTCGCTTGATGAAATCTGCACCAAGTATAGCGTGAGCGACGTCGGCAACAGTGAAAGACCACGTGAATTTTCGTCCAAGGCCGAGGTCGAGGACTATTGATTGTGTGCCGTATGTGTGTATCGTAGAACCGTTCGCTGCAAAAAGAAGAAAGTTAGTCTTCGAGCAATCTGTATGAAAAGCGCCAGCGACTCTCCTGGGTAGCACCGAAATATCGGCGCCGGTGTCGACGAGAAATGTGATGTGATTTTTCCGATCTTTGATTTGTAGGCGTGAGGTGAATGGGCCCTCAGCAGTGCCTACTAAGATTACTGAAGGCCGTTTTAGTTTAACGAGTTGCGGTCGTTATTGTTGGGGAAGCAGCAGGGCTGGCGGCATTTGCGTGCTTGGTTGCCAAACCTCTTGTGGTAGTAGCAGAAGTTTGTCTCCGCCCCACTTGTGCCGCTTTTCATTGCCCCCAACTTCTTGGAAAGCTCCTGGACTTCTGCCTTCAATTCGTCGATGTCGGATTTGTCGACGGCCGCAGGTTTCGTTTCGGTTGTTGCGCTGCTGCAAAGGCTGTGCTCGTGCGAGTTTTTGTCAACTCGCATAATGCTGTGTTGGACCTCGAAAATTCTGTCCGCTTGCCGAGCGAGATGATTTAGATCGGCAACGTCGCTGATTGCCAGGATTGAGCGCACGTTCTGTGGTAGTTGCTCGAGAAAAATTGTGCGTAGCACGGCGTCCGGTAATTTGTTAGCGCCCAAATTGCGTAGGTGATGGAGAAAACTTGATGGCTTGCCTTCAATAAAGTCCACGCCTCGAAGTAGGCGGCGCAGTTTGGTCTCTTCAGTTTCCTCGAAAACGCTGATGAGCCTTTCTTTCAAGGCAGCGAATTTGCCCTCCGGCGGGGGCGCTGTGACTATGTCAGCGGCGAATGGCAGAGTAGTCTCGTCCAAGTGCATGAGCACGTATCGGAACTGCGCCGTGTCTGTGCGTATTTGTGCAAGTTCCAAGGCCGCTTCCACCTGCGCGAACCATAGCGTGCAGTTGTCTTTCCAGAAAGGAGGAAGCTTAACTGCGCGTGCTGCGAATACGTGGTTGCAAGTGCTAGCGGTGTTCGTGGGAGCGCTCGTTGTGGCACAGAACGATGTGTCCACAGGTTGAGCGTGCTGATCGTCGGTATTCATTTCCTTATACGGGGTCACCAGTTTGTGGGAACTAAAGTCCACAAATATATTTCAAACGATTTATTGAAAGTAAAATACACGGAAAAATACAAGAGTTCGTCGCGACTCAGAAGAGCTTGTGGCCACTCGCACAAGTGCTGGCAGCACTGTGGCCACTCGCGCAAGCGTTGGCAGGACTGTCGCTGACAGCGGCGTGCCTTCCAGTTTACGGTAGTTAGAAATCAAAAATACCGTTCGTGGAATCTGTTGTGGCAGCTGTGTGTGATCAACCGCCGACGAGTCGCGACGAACTCTTGTATTTTTCCGTGTATTTTACTTTCAATAAATCGTTTGAAATATATTTGTGGACTTTAGTTCCCACAAAGCTACCAGTCATAGCGCCATCTGTTGTGTAAAGGAAGTAACAGCAGGATGGTTGGGGACTTGGCTAAGATCGGTTTGGTGCTCTGGTTTCGCTAATGTCCGCTTCCCCTTACAAGCGTCGCTGCTGCACCGTGTAGCTGTATATTGGTTTTCTGTTTACGTGGGAGTGAGTGGGAAAAGATCATCTGAGCATCGGAATTTTTTTTGTTGCTGGGCTAGGGAATATTTAGAGGACAGGAAAAATTCCTATAACTGGATGCTTTTACGTCCCTGACATTTTAACAAACGACGACAACTGCAGGAAATGCATGGAGTTGGACAGCAGTAAAATCCTGGAGCACCTACTATGCTTCTGCCCCGACTTCTCTATAACTCGTCTAACGTTCTTAGAAGCACCAAACTTTGCAGGACTCAAATGGGACTCGATGCAAGGCGTTAAACCTTTAGAATCATGTTTTTTAGAACCGTGTTTAGAATCAACTAGCATCTTAAAAAATCACTACTTCAATCACATCTGAACGGAGCTCCAACTGGCATCGCTAAGGACCCAATAAGGTCTATGCGTGGCCCCACTGGCAGCCAGTAAAACGTAACCTTCCTTGCTTTAGCTGGATTCCTTTCCAGAACTTTGATGAAACAAACCTTCCATAGCACTCAATCCATTTGGACCAGTTAGGGTGCCTAAGGGAAAGGTAGGAGATAGAAAAGTCATGGGAGAATCGTGAAGGGAATGCTCACCCTCCCCCTCCCCCCCCCACTTCTGAACTTTATTTTTAACCCTATCAACATCTCAGAAGCTGAACTTTGTTTCATGCTCATTGTCCATTCAAAACAGGACCACTTGTCGATTACTTGTTGTTGTTATTTTCCACTTCGCGCCCAAACGAGCGCCACAGCTGAGCTTCCAAGCCAGTTGGCTATGTGTCGAGCCAAAAATGCTATTTAATTACTTTGCAAATATCATTAAACAAAATGGTTAATTTCTTTTTGAAGTGATTAGATTGTCGGCCAACTAAGATTCGCTCCGACCGGCGAAAGGAAAAACCGCAGCCGCAACCAAAACCAAAGCGAAAAGCGGCAACAGGAAAACATTTTATAATTAAGAAAGTTACTTAAATTCATGAAATATGCAAAAATGTGCGCACAAAGTTGACAAGCTGCAAATTGAGTGATAAGCAGCGCGCACCCAACAGGCGACGACGACGACGGCGCCAGTAGCCAAAGTGAAAACTTTAAAAGCCAACCAAATGCAAAACAACACAAAATAATACAAAATAATGCAAACGCAACAACAACAACAATAACGTCTGATTAAGCTGAATGCTCGTAAAAAAAGGGAACAATTAAGCAACCACCCCATAACAACAACAACAACAACAACACGCACACAGTGCAAAATGGCACGCGCATCTTTTCGAGTACAACAAAAGTGGCTGTAATGGCAGCAGGGTGGGGCCAGACTGCCGAAAGGGTTAACATTTAACAAACAAAACAGTGGCAAACCCCTCAACTCGTCAACTCCTCACCGCTGCGCGATGGTCAACGTTTTGGTTAGAGAGCGCTGAAAATAAGGGAAGGAAAACTTTAAACAACAACAATAAACGCGCACGTATACAAATAATGCGGGCAGCTGAGTTGGCGGCTTATACAAAAATAACGGGTTATTGTTTATGTGCACGTAACGAGTGGCAGCCGAAGCCGGAAATATTTAAACGGAAACGGAAGTGAAGTGACGCGAGAGAAAAAAGGGCAGCAGGCATTAAGTGGCGGCATTAAAACGATGACACGTGCTCGACGGTGACAACAGCAAATCACAGAAAAGTGTATTAAAAAGACAAGAAAACAACAATAAAGAAAACTACAACAAAATAGAAAACAGAAAAGTGTGTTTAAAAAAACAAAACACAACATCAATTAAATCACCTGTAATCAACAACAGCAAAGCCAGCGGGGACACTACAAAAAGAACAGCAAAAGGAACAAAGAAATAACCAGCAAAATTTAGTAAAAATATTGACGTACACAAACTACAGCGGCGCCCCACTGCGGCTCCCCTCCAACAACAACAACAACGTGTCATGGCGCGCTATGGAAATGGATGTTGATCTGCACAAAGCCGGCGCCGTCGAGCTGATGACCATCTCGGCTGGCTCGTACAACATTGCCAACAACAACAACAATAACAACCACAGCCACCATCAGCAGCAGCAGAACAACAGCAGCGGCAGCAGCCTCCATGCCGGCAATGGCACACGGCGTCACGCGCATCAACCCCCGCCGGCGTCACTCTCACTGTCGCTGTCATCCACAGCGGCCGGCCACAGTCCAGTGCGCGCGGCGTCCAGCACGCCAGCGCCCCGCGTCGGCTGCTGCGGCATTCTGAGTCGGCTGCTGTGTGCCGGCGGCGCCAACACCGCCAAGACGGCGAGCAGCAGTCGCGACTACAACAACATCAGCAGCATACTGCTCACGTCGCCGCCCACGCACCAGCTGACGGCCGCAACGACAGTGTGCGGCGCGCGCCGCGTCCAACATCGACGCACGCCGCAGGAAATCTACTTCGAGAGTCGCGGCAAATCGTGCAAGAAGCTGTTGAAATTCAATGGCAGCTGCAACAAGGTGAGTCATGCTCGACGAGAGCCTCTTCCATGCGGCCATTTTGTTAGTGTAACTTTTCAGACTTTCCATTGTGCGCGCATAGATGGCGTCGCTATTGTGTCGGTGCGCGCACAATTTCCATAATGCGGCATGCCGCATTCAGCGTACTACACTTGTCTCCTTATGTGTGAGTGTGTGTGTGTATGTGTGTGAGATATGTGCTTATGTATGTGTGTGTGTGCCTGTCACAAATATTGACTTTAGCGGTAATGTTGCTGGCACTGCAGCAAAATTCACACACATATTGACATGTGACACACACACTCGATGTGTGCCATCTATTTATAGTTGCCCCACATGCAGCCGATGCCACACGTACCGCATTGCACATTCCACATGCGCATAAATCATGCCTCCGCGCCGCAGTCATGCATTGCATGCAACCATTGCAAACCTTGCATTGTTGCAGCGGGTGGCAACTCGGCGCTTGTCATCGCCTTTGTTTGATTAAAGGACATTTTCCTTTTCCTTCTCAATCTTTTGAATGAAGCCAAGTTATTCTCTGCATTTTTCAAAAGAAGAAAATAGTTTTCTTTTTTAATGGAACCGCCGATTTGCTGCGGTTTTACCGCTTGCATTGCTCTTTTCGCCTTATTAAATGTTTTATCAATAAATATTCGCAAGCAGTTGGCGTGAAAGGACTTCAAACGGCATCAACAGCAATAAATTTGCGTCTGCAAATAATCTTTTTGTTAAGCTTCTTTATCAGGTTTAAAGCTTTGGCTTCGATGTAAAATCTTTATATGACAGAATGGGGATGGATATCTTATTCGTTGAGCTGGGCCTCGTAAAGCGGACAGGACCAGGGACTATTGTTTCGTAATAACTGTTATGAGAAACACATTTTCTTCATGCTCGCTGAGTACGTTTGGAATTTGAATCGCAATATTGACCCATCTGAGCATTACTGTAAAGCAAAAGCTTCTTTTTGAAATCATAAAAATTGTTTATTTTATTAAGAGGGGACTTCTTGTTTGGAGACCACCTGAATTATTTTTCAATGGGAAATATTTTTTTTTTAAATATTCAACATTTTTCTCATCAACTCAAGCAGAGCTAGCAATTTATGAAAAAAGTATTTAATGAAGGTTTCGTGTTTAAGGCTTTTTATTATTTTGGGGGAAGTTTTGAGAAAGTTTTGGCGTTTGTAGACCGCCCCTATTTTTTAATGGGGAATATTTTCCCAAAAGACAATATGGTGTTTTTTTAACAGTTTACTCAATACAAGCTTTTTATGAACATTTTTCCGAAAAACATGAAAAAGGGGGTAAGGAAAGGGGAAGGGGGGTTCATGTGTACACAAAATTATTTACATTTTCAATGCAAAAAACTTTGTCTTAGACATCAAAGCTCTAGCTCTTCAAGTTTTTATACTTTCCGTGTAAAAGCCTATAGGGACCCCTTTAACACTAGAATGCCCAAGGGAGTCATTTTGACTACTTTGAGGTCTTTTATTGTAAATAACTTTTGTTGCATCGCCTTCTAAAAAAATATCTTACGTGACTTTTATTAGTTTTTAAAGCTAAATGGAATAAATAAATTAAAAATATTGTAAAAAAATTTGTTACCCCAATTTTGCAAAATTTACCTTAAATGCCCAAAGGTAGTCATTTTGACTACCTGTATACAATTTTCAGCAAATCTTACTGATAAAAAGACAAATATGCATCTTCAATTGCGAAATATGAAAATTTCAAATAATTGCAAATATTAAAAAAAAAATATCATAGTAGGCTGTGGCAATTCCCAAGTTTTTCAATAAAAAATTCACACACAAAATTCATTCACTAATTCCAAATTCCAAGTTTCATTCCATTTTATCCCATTGATGTGTAAAGTACGCCATTATATTTTAGTGAATTTTCTTTGTAAACCATAAAAAATAAAAATGGAGTACTTATTTTAATTTAATATAATGTGCATTTATTCATATTTGCTACTTAAAAACCAATAAAATTTTTTAAAAAGTCAGTAAACAATATGGTAGTCAAAATGACTACCCATGGGCATTTTAGGTAGGTCAGATTTTCGGACATTCTAGTGTTAACCTTTATGTACGAATTAGAAAAAACTAAGACGTGCTGGAGTATTACTTTGTTCGGCAAAAATGATCAGTCTGACGTCCTCTTTCAGAAATATATGGTCGTTACTCTGTTGCAGAAATGTTGTTGTACAGTGTTATTATTTTAGGATTTTTTTACGTTGCTTCATAACTTTTATTTATGACTTATTTTTTTCATTACCGATAAATATTATTTTGAGAACATTTTTTAACGTTTCCTTATCACATTTCGAGTATGAAATGATTTTTAATTGTTTAGTTGTTGGTGCAGATTGATTTTCTGCAGTTAATTTGAAGCAATTAAAAATCAATTCATATCCAAAATGTGGTAATTCAACGTAAAAAATGTTTTTTAAAAATAATAACGTAATTATCGGCAACGTAAATTTAAAAAATCATAAAAAAAGGTTATGAAGCAACGTAAAAAAAAATCCCAAAATAATAATTATCGACAACGTGAATAAAAAAAACATAAAAAACGTTAGGAACCATTGTTAAAAAAAATCCCAAAATAGTAATTGTCGACAGCGAAAATTATACTTCTTTTTTTCTAATAGTTATTATGCAACTCAAAAATATTTATTACATGATAAAAATTACAGGTCACGCAAACAATTTTTTTGTTGGGAATAATTATTATAACGCAAGATAATTTTTGGTGCTTTGGTGTTATATGTAATAACTTTAATAAAAAAATATCCAAGAAATTTAACGAAAGTATGGACTGAATCAAATAAAACTGGCTGAAATATATAGATCAGACATTTTTTCTATTTGGTCTCCCATGGCAATGAATGCTTAAGATGAACAAACGTGAATGAGTACTGAAGGATATAATAGAAAATAGAGGCTGAATAATTTATATTGGCAAAAGAAGATCATTAATAATATTAAAAACATTCAGTAGAAGCGTTTCTCAATGAATTCAAGCGTAAAATCTTGCTTTAAAAAAAGTGTTTCGCTATAGGCTGGATGTGATCTTAAAAAGCCACAACATAATAAATGAAAAATTCATCATATCATCAGATCTAATCACAAAGATCATACAAATAGTTTGGAATTTTTTGAGAAATAATTATCTGAAATATGATAATAATCAAATATATTGCCATAACTCTTTTCCCCCCTAAATTACTAACACTAAAGAAATTTAAGGTCATTTCATTCGAGTCAAAAGCCAGCTGTCTTTCTCAACTTATTTCTAACACCAGCAAATTTTGTTTCATTATTGAATTTCGGAACAAAAATTCCGGACCTCAACGAATGTCATCGAGTAAGCACTTTACTCACCTCTCAGATCCATATTTGGCTGTTCCATGTTAACAGATACAAAATTATTACTTCAATAAGTCGTTTTGGGTTGCCTAAGGACAGAACTCAAATTTCATCGAAGTTTCAAGTTCACTGCGTCGTTTTCCGGCAGTCTGTACTGGTGGTTTTAGCGTGTTGACTAGTTTCCGACCGAATATTCGGCTTATTCGGCCAAATTTAAATACAGTGGTGTCTCATAATACACTTTTTGTTTTTTGCTTAAAAATTGTTTTCTATATTTAGAGGCTCAATGTCAAATTTTGGGTGTTAACTATATCGAGGTGTTCACTATATAGGGAGTTCACTATACCCAGACACGACTGTATTATGAAATAAAAATTAAAAAAAAATTAAAATATAAAATAGCCGAATATTTTTGCCTTATAATGCAAGTCAATTTGCTTTGTTTCAAAGTATTTTTTCAAATATCGGGTTTTACCGATATTTTAGACATTAAGATTGCGATAAATAAAAATAATCTCTAGACAAATATTTATGTCAATTGAATTGTTAAGTTTTTCGTTTTTGTCAGAAATTGAACTGTAAGACTGTTTTTCGGGGTTTTTTCTTGTTTTTCAACGACTACATTTGATCAATTTTTTCTTGAAAGAATTTTCATTAGTACATATTCGGGTTCGGCCTTCGACAGAATATTTTAGCTATACCGAATATTCTGCTTCGGCTTCGAAATGTGTTGATTAATGAAAATTAAAAATTGTTGTGTGTGGGTCATCTACTAAATGTACCTGGAAGGATGGGAACTTGTCCCGCGAAGAATTTGGCTGGGAAATGTTTATGGGACACTTAAAGTAAATTTGTTTAAAACTACTGTGGCCAAGCCTTGAATGGATTCGAACGCCTGACCTCTGGATGGGAGCCCACTGATCTTACGCTGAGATATCATTGCGGCCATCCATTAGTTAAAACATATTTTCAAACAGCTAGAAAAATCCTTAAACCCTAAATATAGAAACTTAAAAAATTCAGGAAAATAATTCCTGCAATCTGTTTCATAGTTTAAGCATAAAAACCAGACGAATCAATCAGTGCGCAAAAACCAAAAACCAATAAATCCACAAGCAAACACAGACAATGGTAGAGGAGGTCCGCAAAAAAAATACCAACTGGCTCGGTGCTAATTAACGCGCAGACATTTTGGACGGCCCAGTCCACTTCACAGCAGGTGGTCTCCACTGTCCACACCGCACCGCTCTCGGGCTCTCACTCTCTCGACCTCAAAGCGGCACAGCAAATCACTCAATTCATTCGAGAGCGCCACGTGAGGAAGGAGGCGAAGCGCATAAACTGAATACGAATGCAACAGAACAAAATGTGAACACGGCACATAAAAACAACCAGACAAGACATAAAAATAAAACATTAAATATGTAGAGAACAAATCACACAAAAATCAAAAGCAGTTGTTAGCAAAAATATAAAAATATATCAACAAAAAACTAAAGAATTACAAATGAAAAAATGTAATGAAAATGGAAAACAGCAGTGACTGTGTATGTGTGCATGTATGTCTATGTGTAAGTGTGTATGTGAAGTGCATGTGGCCAAGTGAAAAATGAAAAGTGCAGAATACTGAATGTTGAATGAAAATAGCCACCCTGCCTTGTCGAGGCGGGGTTGCGCATGTAAAAGCGTCGAGTGAAAAATGTAAAACTCATTCACCATATCAAGTGGCATCATCAATTCTAGTCCAGTTTTCCGACCAAAACAGGCGACGGTGCACTCAAGTCCAGTTTTCAGCTTTTGCTGTTGCAAAGCATCGCCAGAATAACACAAATAAAAAATATACAACAACCAAATGACAGCAACTGCAGCGATGCAAACCAACAGAAATAAAAAAAAATAAAATAAAAGACAGCAACCAGGGGGAGCACAAATTTGTTTAAATGTGAATGTAATGGTCCAGGAAAACAAAAACAAAAATTTTAAATGGCAGTCGAGAGTGGGGAAGATGAAGTGGGGACCGAGTTGGTACGAATGCATTCAAGAAGCCATCAATGATGCATCAACGTAAATGCCTGGTCAGCGCAACGGCGGCCAAACAGCAGAAGCAGACGTCCAGCGCTGCGCTCGACAGGTGAGGGACACACAAGCAAAGGTGCAAGCCACAGCGTGTGGGGAAAGGGGCAGGAGAAAGGTAAAGTGCGGCGCGCGAAAAGGACACACACGCTTGACCGGCCACAGAAGTGAGTGTAGTGACCGGCTGCGACAGTGACTGCGTGTGACTATTCGAGTGAAGGTTTCACTGTGTTTGTGTGTGTGTGTGTGTTGGTGAGAGTTGGTTAGGGATGTGCAACGATGCACATATTTTGACAAAACAGGAATTTCTTAGGAAACCGTGTTTTTTATGTAAATGTAATGTAAATCTAATGTATTAAAATTAAAATTAAATTTACAATTAAAATAAAAATTAAAATTAAAATCAAAGCTGAAATTAACATTGAAAATAAAATTTAAATTAAAATTAAAATTAAAATTAAAATTAAAATTAAAATTAAAATTAAAATTAAAATTAATATTAAAATTAAAATTAAAATTAAAATTAAAATTAAAATTAAAATTAAAATTAAAATTAAAATTAAAATTAAAATTAAAATTAAAATTAAAATTAAAATTAAAATTAAAATTAAAATTAAAATTCAAATTCAAATTCAAATTCAAATTCAAATTCAAATTCAAATTCAAATTAAAATAAAAATTAAAAAACCAAAAAACTAAAACTAAAACTAAATTTAAAATTAAAATTAAAATTAAAATTAAAATTAAAAATAAAATTAAAATTAAAATTAAAATTAAAATTAAAATTAAAATTAAAATTAAAATTAAAATTAAACTTAAACTTAAACTTAAAATTAAAATTAAAATTAAAATTAAAATTAAAATTAAAGTTAAAATTAAGATTAAAATTAAAATTAAAATTAAAATTAAAATTAAAATTAAAATTAAAATTAAAATTAAAATTAAAATTAAAATTAAAACTAAAATTAAAATTAAAGTTAAAATTAAGATTAAAATTAAAATTAAAATTAAAACTAAAACTAAAATTAAAATTAAAACTAAAATTGAAATTAAAATTAAAATTAAAATTAAATTAAAATTAAAATTAAAATTAAAATTAAAATTAAAATTAAAATTAAAATTAAAATTAAAATTAAAATTAAAATTAAAATTAAAATTAAAATTAAAATTAAAATTAAAATCAAAACTAAAACTAAAACTAAGACTAAAACTAAAACCTAAAACCTAAAACCTAAAACTAAAACTAAGACTAAAAAACTAAAATCAAAATCAAAATTAAAATTAAAATTAAGATAAAAATTGAAATTGAAATTGAAATTGAAATTAAAATTAAAATTCAAATTCAAATTCAAATTCAAATTCAAATGCAAATTCAAAATCAAATTCAAATTCAAATTCAAATTCAAATTAAAAATAAAATTAAACTTAAAATTAAAATAAAAAATTCAAATTCAAATGCAAATTAAAAATAAAATTAAAATCAAAAATTAAATTAAATTAATTATTTTATGTTATTTTATTTTATTTTTTTTAATTTAATTTAATTTCATTTCATTTAATTTTATTTTATTGTTTTATTTTAATTTAATTTATTTTATTTTTTTTTATTTTATTTTATTTTATTTTATTTTATTTTATTTTATTTTATTTTATTTTATTTTATTTTAAAAATAAAACAATTTAAAAAACAACAACAAAAACAAAATTCATTTATAAATCGAAGACTAATTTTTAATAGTAAAGAATTTTTGAAATAATTATTTTTAAAAAAATTATTTTTAAAAAAATTATTTTATGAATCAAAGTATTTTTTGCTAATCGGCAATTTCAAAAATTGTCAATAGCTACTCAACAATTTAATTTATTAAATTTTTTAGATTATTTGTTTTAAATTCTTAATTACAATTTTTTATTTTCCAACTAAATTGAATCAAATTACATCAAAATTGTTTATTGTCCAACCAATATTCACCACATTTTGATACTGTTTACGATTCTAAGACTAAAAATTTAACAAGTCTCAAAAATTACACCGAATCGGGATCGCGAAGCTGGCATCAACGACGTTCATATTTAAGTCCCAAAGCGTTTCTGCGAATGAATTGGCAGTGTACGTCTGCAGTATTGTGACTAATGGTTTTCGGCTGTTTGGGAAGCCAGCAGCCAGAAGCCAGCCAACCAGCCAGACAGGCGACGGGCCATTCCTTTGGCAACCGCAGCACAACGACAACGGCAACACTCACTCTTTACTCCTTTTTGCTTGCAGCAACTCATGACAGCGAGTCTCGCTGTTGGCGCTGCAACGTTGGCGACAGTGACAACGAGCACTCGGGCTGGCCATGTGGCCACTCACACTCACACACACATACACATACACATGCATCGAGTTGGTATCGTGTGGCAACGACCACATGTCATTAAGACCAAACAACACATTCTAATGCCGCGTTTAAGTTTTCAAATATCCTGCGAGCATTTGGACGTCTCTCCCATCTTCCCAACCGTGCGGCCTTCTTTAGGCGTCGCTGCAGCTGATCCTATTTGTGGTATTTGGATCGAATGTGTTTTTTCTCTGCTTTTGATTTGTGCTACCACATCTTCTGCTAAGTGTTGGACAGCATTGCAGCCATGAAAATCTCCATGTAGCACAAATGTGCGGCTTAGTGTGTCTGCGTCTGACCGTTTTTTGTTGGCGTTTTATTTTTCTCGTTTTGTTTCTATTTTTTTATTTGTATTTTTCTGTTTTTCTTTGTCTGTTTGCTGTTTCGATTTCGCTGCGTTTTTTGTCTATTTAAACGACATAAAAAACAGACCACCCCGGCAGGTTGCGGCTAAAAGCAACGTTTAGCTTGCTTCGCCGGCAGGCGGCAGGACATGTGCCAGGACACTATCATGATGTGCGCTGATGTGATGCGATGCGAGCAGCATAAATGAAAAATGAAGCAGCACTCCGACAGCCGGGCAGCCAGCAGTTGCCGGATATATCACAGAGTGCCGCTGGCGGGCAATGGGCAACGGTGGGCCAATGTTTAAATGGCACGGCTCGTTGCCATGCCACGGTGAAGTGATCTTTGATTGAAATTAAGAAGGAGAGGGCGGTGGAGCGGGCAGCGCGAGGAGTGACAAATTGTTACATGCACAATGGCGAAGGAAAAAATACGGCGCGCTGTGCGCCTCACTTAGAGTGAGGGGAAGTGAGGTTCGGCAGAGTGATGAAGATGTTTGCGGATATTGGAGACAAAGCGACGAATAAGTTCAAAGCGTGGAAAAGTGAAAATGTATGTTTGCGTGGGCGTACTGGAAGTGGGAAATGTGTGAGGGAAGACATAAAATAAATTCGATGAAGGCGAATAAAAATAGAGTCGAAAATTAAGGTGAAACATTAGCAGTGACGTAAGGAACGATGGGAAAGTTAGGAAAGAAAAGCAAGCAATGAATTTTAAGAAAAGGGGACAAGAATAGCTATGAATAATGGAATTGTAGGAGTTCATGGAGGAATGCAATGGAAAAGGGCATCTTAGACAAGAATTATTATGGGTAATCGGATTGAAGAAGTTTACGACATAAGGAACGAAAGGACTTTTAAGAAAAGCAGAAGAGGAGACAAGAATAGCTTTCGGTAGCAGAATTGTAGCAGTTCATGAAGCAATGCTATGAAAAAGTCGTCTAATCCTTTTAGACAAGAATTATTATGGGTAATAGGATTGAAGAAGTTTACGACAAAAGGGAAAAAAGGAATTTTAAGAAAAAGAGACAAGAATAGCTGTGAGTAATGGAATTATAGGAGTTAAAGGAGCAATGCAATGAAAAAAGTTTTATAATCCATTTAGACAAGAATTGTTATGGGCAATAGGATTGAAGAAGTTTACGGCATAAGGAACGAAAGGACTTTTAAGAAAAGCAGAAGAGGAGACAAGAAACCCTGCCGATAGTAGAGTTGTAGGAGTTCATGAAGCATGAGGTCCTTTTAGACAAGAATTATTATGGGTAATAGGATTGAAGAAGTTTACGACAAAAGGGAAAAAAGGAATTTTAAGAAAAGGAGACAAGGAGTAATGGAATTATAGGAGTTAAAGGAGCAATGCAATGAAAAAAGTTTTATAATCCATTTAGACAAGAATTGTTATGGGCAATAGGATTGAAGAAGTTTACGACATAAGGAACGAAAGGACTTTTAAGAAAAGCAGAAGAGGAGACAAGAAACCCTGCCGATAGTAGAGTTGTAGGAGTTCATGAAGCATGAGGTCCTTTTAGACAAGAATTATTATGGGTAATAGGATTGAAGAAGTTTACGACAAAAGGGAAAAAAGGAATTTTAAGAAAAGGAGACAAGGAGTAATGGAATTATAGGAGTTAAAGGAGCAATGCAAAGAAAAAAGTTGTCTAATCCTTTTAGACAAGAACTATTCTTGGTAATGGGATTGAATAAGTGTACGAAATAAGAGAAGAAAGGACTTTTAAAAAAAAGCAGAAGAGGAGACAAGAATAGCTGTCGGTAGTAGAATTGTAGGAGTTTATGAAGCAATGCAATGAAAAAAGTCGTCTAATCCTTTTAGACAAGAATTATTATGGGTAATAGGATTGAAGAAGTTTACGACAAAAGGGAAAAAGGATTTTTAAGAAAAGGAGACAAGGAGTAATTTAATTATAGGAGTTAAAGGGGCAATGCAATGAAAAAAGTTTTCTAATCCTTTTAGACAAGAACTATTCTTGGTAATTGGATTGAAGAAGTGTACGAAATAAGAGAAGAAAGGACTTGTAAGAAAAAGAGACATGAATAGCTGTGAGTAATGGAATTATAGGAGTTAAAGGATCAATGCAATGAAAAAGTTGTTTCATCCTTTTAGACAAGAATTATTATGGGTAATGGGATTGAAGAATGGGAGTGTACGAAGCAATGCCTATGAGGTCTCTGAAAAGAGTTGCCTTAACTTTTTAGGTTAAAAAAAATTTTGGCTAATGTGATTGAAGAAATGTACGACATAAAGGAAGAAAGACATTTTTGTGAAAAAGAGACAAGAATCCCTCTGAAGGAGAGTATGAAGCAATACCTTTGAGGTCTACAAAAAATTTTGTTTAACCCTTTTAGGCTAGAGCTCAATTTACTGTAACATTTTTAGATTTTTGTTAGATTTTTGAGATTTTGAAATTTTTTTAAATTCTTAAATTTGTTTAGATTTGTTTTCAATATTTTTGCAAATATTTTTAATGTTTTTACTTATTTAATATTTAAATTTTATTTTAATTTTTTACTTAATTTTCACATTTTTGTTATTATAATTTTTAATTTTTTTTTATAATAATTTAATAATTTATTATAATTTAATTTTATTATAATTTCAAATTTCCAAAAAATGCCTTTCGCTTTAAGAAAAAGAAAAAAATTTGTGGGGAAAAAGAGAAGAATAACTGTGAAGGAGTGTATGAAGCAATGTCTATGAAGTCTACGAAAAATCTTGTCTAACCCTTTTAGATCAGAGCTCACTTTTTTAGATTTTTGCCGATGTTTCTGAGACTTTTTAGATTATTTAGATTTTTAAATATTTTAATTTTTTTTTAATTTTTTAGATTTGTTTTAAAAATTTTTTAAAATATTTTTGATATTTTTACTTATTTAATATTTACTTTTATTTTAATTTTTTACTTCATTTTCACATTTTTATTATTATAATTTTTGAATTTTTTTATAATTATTTAATAATTTATTAAAATTTAATTTTATTATAATTTCAAATTTCCAAAAAATGCCTTTCCCTTTAAGAAAAAAAAAAAATTGGTGGGAAAAAGAGAAGAATAACTGTGAAGGAGTGTATGAAGCAATGTCTATGAAGTCTACGAAAAATGTGGTCTAACTGTTTTAGATCAGAGCTCACTTTTTTAGATTTTTGCCGATGTTTCTGAGACTTTTTAGATTTTTTTAGATTTTGAAATATTTGAAATTTTTTAAATTTTTTAGATTTGTTTTTAATATTTTTCAAATATTTTTAATATTTTTACTTATTTAGTATTTACTTTTTATTTTAATTCTTTTACTTAAATTTCATATTTGTATGCATATTTTGCACTTTTAAATTTATAAATTTCAAATTTCCAAAAAATGCTTTCCCTTTAAGAAAAAGGATGAAATTTTTGGGAAAAAGAGACAAGAATAACTGTGAAGGAGTGTAAGAAGCAATGCCTATGAAGTCTACGAAAAATGTGGTCTAACTGTTTTAGATCAGAGCTCAGACTACTGTCACGTTTTTAGGTTCTTTTTAGATTTTTTAAAGTTAAAAAATTTTTTTAATTGTAAGATTTGTTTTCAATATTTTATCAAATATTTTTAATGTGTTTACTTATTTAATATTTACTTTTTATTTTAATTCTTTTACTTAAATTACATATTTTTATGCATATTTTGCACTTTTAAATTTATAAATTTCAAATTTCCAAGAAGAAACCATTTTTTGGAAAAAAGAGACAAGAATAATTGTGAAGGAGTGTAAGAAACAATGCCTATGAGGTCTACGAAAAATGTGGTCTAACTGTTGTTGTCTTTGAGATCAGAGCTTAGATTAGTGTCACGTTTTTAGCTTCTTTTTAGATTTAAAATTTTTATTTTAAATTCTTAGATTTTTTTTTCAATATTTTTACAAATACTTTTATCGTGTTTATTTATTTAGTATTTAATATTTACTTTTTTTTAATTCTTTTACTTAAATTTCATATTTTTATGCATATTTTGAACTTTTAAATTTATAAATTTCAAATATCCAAAAAGTGCCTTCTTTAAAGAAGAAGAAAGAAATTTTGAGGAAAGGGAAAGCATAACTGTGAAGGAGTGTATGAAACAATGCCTATGAGGTCTACGAAAAATGTTATCTAATTGTGGTTGTCTTTTAAATCAGAGCTCAGATTACTGCCACGTTTTTATGTTATTTTTAGATAAGTAATTTAAAAATTTTTTTAGATGTGTTTTATATTAATTTTTTTTATTTATTTTCACATTTTTATGCATATTTTGCACTTTTAAATTTATAAAGTTCCAATTTCCAAAAAATGCTTTTCCTTTAAAAAGTTGTCCCTTCAATGCTCACAAATTCGCCTACACACACACAATGACATGTGATTTTTTTTTTGTCATTCGTATTTCTGTACCAATTTTACGCAAACATTTTTGTTATGTTATGCTCACATTCACTGCGTTCAAGCGTGACGAATAAAAAAAAAGTTAAATGAAACCGAACGAAAATGCAAATAAATAAATACAAAGCAAAATAAATTCAACGAAAAATTGCCAACTGCCTACTAAGCAGCACGACAACTTCAGTGCCCACGCGCTCAAAATGGCTGGAAATTCAACCGCAATGGGAAAACCAAAAAAGAAAAACAAACAGAAAAAATAAAAAAATCCAGCAACAACAACAACAACAAAAATACAGATACAAAACCACGGCAGCAACGAGACGACGCCGATGAGTTAAACAGAGCGAAGCGAAAAGTCAATTCAAGTGGATTTTATTTTAATAGCATATTTTTCAATGCACACAACAATAACAACAACAACAATGCATAGTAGTATTACTATGGAAAAAAGGATAAAATGCAAAGAAAAATATCCAAAGGCAAAAAAGAGACAAGCGAAGAAACTTCGATGCAGAGCTTTGTGGTTGGCGGCTGACGGGGGCCGACCGTAGCGCTCGAAGTCTATAGAAGTCTATATATGTAGTAGTATGTGTGTGCACTAGAAAGGGGCTGACAGTGTCGACTGGAGAGCGACGACTTTGTCTACACGCGCCTCTCGACTGATGACAAGGGTGCTTTGCCGCTTCACTGACTAAATAAAATTGGAATTTATTACTTTAAAAAAGGCGTAGAGCTGCTTGGCAATAGCAGTGAAAAAACAAGTCGAAGACTGTGCTGGAGGCAGCAACAACAAGTAGGAGCAGCAGATAAGCGACGGCGTGCTGGCGCTGCGATATAAAATGAGAATATAAAGCGCAAGGATTTCGAAATTTATGTGCGTGAGATTAAAACGCAACAGCAATGGCGCACAAATGTGTGACTGCGTAGGTTGCAAGGAGCAATAAAGTAGCAGAAGCGGCAAGCGGACGCAACAAACTGGCAACACGCTCATCGACGGCAGCAACAAAAACCGGAAATTGTTGATGCCTAAAAAATAGACCAATTCCACGAAAATATGTAAAATTAAAATTTTAAATTTTTAAATTTAGAGCTTAGAAGTTTTTTACTGCGAAAAGATTGTCTACTACTGTTTCTACTGCATTCTTGCGAATATTTAATATTTATTTAAAAAGTAAAATTGCATATTTATTGAATTTTATTTATTGCATTTTTATTGTTACGTAAATTCAACATGTTTCGAATAAGTTTGTAACGAAATATGCGGCAAATGGGCTCACAGACCTTTGCTCTCCTTCGATTTTCGATAACATTTTGACAAAGATGTGACTCTATCTCACTGATGACACGTTAGATCTCGGCCTTTTTTTGTTTTCTTTTTTATTTTATTTGTTTTTTTGTTTTACTTATGTTTTATTTTGTGTTTTATTTGCATAGACCTGATTTCAGAAAAAAAAGATGTTGCAAACAAAGAAACTTTAACAAAATTTAATTCGTACACTTTTTTTTTGGAACCAATTGATCTGAGATTTTAACACAATTGAAGGTATGTCCAGAAGAATGTTTCTGAATTTTTTTATATATATTTTTTTATTTTTTTCATTCATTTAGATTTTTATATTTTTTTATTTATTTTTTTTTATTTATATGTATGGAATTCCTTCGAAATTACAATTCAGAATTACAATTACAGCATTGAAAAAAATAAAAAAAATAAATACAATGTTTAAACTATTGCCGGGACTGCATTATTTTGCATGAAATTGAAGAATGTGTTTAGCATAGTTGGAATGATTCGATTTGGGCGGAATAAGCACCGTTTTGTTCTATAACTTGTTGCCATTTTGAGAATAATTCCATTGTGCCTCTCTCATAAAAATTTTGAGCATTTATTGAATACTGAATACTGAACAATACAACGGAATTGCGAGAAGGGAGCGAATATGCAAAATAAAGCAGAAAAAGTACAAATATGTAGTGTTGCCACATTTAAGTTATTAAGTATGTTACAGTACTATTCCAACAAAAAATCCTCGTCCATATTGGCAAAAAACTGGTACAGTCGGTTATCAAAAGCTTCTCTTGAGGCAAGTTTTTCACTAGTAAAATTATTCGTCATAGACAGGGGCAAAAGGAAATGACTTGGTGATAGATATGGACCTTCCAAACAAGCTCTCCGAGCTTCTGACGAGTCACTGTCGATGTGTGTGTGGCCTGGCGTTGTTTTGTTGGTACACCATTCCTCTCATATTGGCCAAAGTTTGCTGCTTCTGAGCAATTACATACTTCCTTCAGACAGTCCAATTGTTGACAGTACAGGTTTAAATTAGGAGTTTGGAGTCCAAACAAATATACAGCAAAACCTTTCTGGCCGTCAATCGTGGCTTGGCCACCGTTTGTGCCGGTTCACCACAATTTGATCACTACTGTTTTTGCTTGACGTTGTCGTATCAACAGTTCAATCAGCAGTTAACATCGGCTTTAACAAATGTGATCGACTTTTCATCAGCAGTCACCAACTGCTTCAGAAAGTCGATCTGGTTGCGACTTGCTGATGGATATTCAGTACGTGAGTTTTTTTGCACTAACTCGTGTGGCACTCATACGTCGAACTTCTTTTGTACTCAGCCTTATTCAAGTGGTTCCAAATGGTTTTTCGTACCATGTCAAAACAGTGTCTACATGACGCACAGTGCTTCGACACCATACAAAATATAGGCAAAAATAGAAGGAAATTAGAATAGAATGAAATTTCACACGAATGGTAACTTGGTAGCCCCAAGCTATGCTCAAGCTATGCCCCAAGCTAAGCTCAAAAATGAATTAAGATATTTTTTATAGATGTTATAGTTTTTTTTAAATCCATATTTTGTAAAAAAATGTAAAACGTGTGTTTGAAAATTTTAGAAAAATATAGTTAACATAATTTGTTCGACATTCAAAGCAAATTTACTATTAAACTAAATTGCAATCATCATTGATTGTCAAATTTTAAGAACTTTTTTAAAATATAAATAAATAAATAATAAATATAAATAAATAAAAAAATCAATAAAATGTTATAAAATTTTGTTTAAGATTTTTCATACATACTGTTTGTTTCATCAAAGTATATATGTAATTAAAATATTACAACAAAAGGACGAAAAAGTATAAAAATTTGATTAAATTTTATTCGCTTTCGTATTGCATTTCTTCTACGGAATTATCTGCAAATGTTTCAAAAATTTCCACAAATTTCAGTATCATTTTTGTTAAAAATATATAATTCGATGTTATTGTTTCTAATGGGGTTATTTTTTGATTTTGTAGTTCTCTTTACAGTTGCAAGTAAATCAAAAAAGGTAACGAGAAGCCATCAAATCTTTATTCGTTTCTTCGCGTGAAACTTTTCTGGTATGGCTTAAACCAAAATTTCGAATATTGGCTCGCATCCAAAGCCTCCTCGGAAAATTAGTAAAAAAAAAAATTATTTATGCTAAATCAAAAACAAAAAAACAGTTCAGCCGTCTCACTCCAATCATTTGAGTTTTAATATTAAAAGAAATTGGTGGCAACAATACATTTTTCACAATTTTTTTTAAACAAGCACCTTTATTTTTCACCTTCATAAATTTTTTTAAAATATATCCAACTTTGACAAACTACATATCCTTATTAAGAAATTTTTTCGATAATATTAAAAAAAAAATTTACAAAAAAAATATTAAAAAATATAAAAATCTCGATAATTAAAAATATTTCGGATCCAGCTTGATTAGAAAATCACTTTTAACATGATACTATCTAATTTCGTCAAAATCCGCAATAATTTTTTTCTTATTTTGTGTGACGGTCTGAATTGCTGATCTCATTTGGATGATTTTATGGACATTTTCGGCAAATTCGCCTTGAAGAGTGTGATGCATCTTTGACATCAAGATTACTGAAACAGAATCAACGAAACCAAAATTGCAAGTAATTGATTATTACTGTTTTAGGACTACTGGCGCACACAAAAAGGATTTTAGGGGTTCTAAATACTCCAAATATCTATTTGCAACAAAACTTGTGGGGTGACAAATATGACTTTAAATTCTATTCACATTTTCAGCCGCCTGGCTTGAATTTTCGGTTTTTTTGAAAGGAGCTGCATATTTTTTCATTGCTGTTGTCCATTTTTTATAAACGCTTAAAAAAAACTGAGTCAAGCAATGAGAAAACTGGCTGAGAAATTTGTTTAGTATGAAATTTCGACTTTCTAATACCATTTAAAGTAAAACAATTGCACTTATACAATGCGAGATACAGATTACTAAATTCATACATTGGAAAAGTAATGGATATATCGTATACTTGCCTACTTATACGCTTTCTACTACTTTTCACTACTTTTTCTACAAAGAGAAGATATGAAATCTTTGCTTAAGGGGTTATATACCTTTTTGTGGCTCAAAAATCGAAAACAATTTTTATGACTTATTTTGGAAGTACATACTTTTAACAATTATTCTGCAAAATTTCATCGAGATCGGGGCACTAGAACCTAAGATACGGCTGTTCATAGCGCGCAGTTTCATGACTACATACATAATGTCCACCTAAAACTTTAAACGCGATTATCTCGGAATCGTATTTTTGAAAGAATGCCATCGCGGTGAGCACGATATCCCGCTAACCGCTACATCGATCAATTTGAAATTTTGAGGGGTTGTTTGTACATACAATAGCTAATTCGTGAACGAAGGAATTTTTTTTTCGACAAAGTCTTCTATTTTTTTTGGCAAAAAACTCAATTTTTCGACCTTAAAAAATCGACATTTTTGGAAAAAATAGCACTGTAACTGTAAAATATTTTTTTTTGGAAAATCCTTCGTTCACGAACAAGGTAACACTATGTACTAACGTAGTTTTTTTTTTTTTTCGCCGAGCTGTTACCTCGATTTCATGCTCACCGTCAACCACTGCTAACAAAAGGAGTTGTGCGGCAAGGACTTCCTCAATTTTTCGAATTTTCGCTTGAAATTTTATACAGATTCACATAAGGACATGCCCTTTTATAAACTTTGTATTGCATTTGAATAAAACTATGGTAACATGCTTAAAAAAAAATTAAAACTCTGTATTTCCCTACAGAAAAAGGTATATAACCCCTTAATTCGTATTTTGCTACCTTCCTGCGATTAAATTTTTACTCGCTCAATTATTGCTGACTTTTCTACTACGCTTTCTACCACTTTTCTATTACTGTCAATTTTCTATTTACTATTTCAATTCTTCAACTATTTTTCCACAATTATCTATTCCCTTTTGTTTCTCTTATTGTGTCTTTGAAATAATCTAACTTTATTCTCATCTTTTTATAAATTATCTAAAATTATTTAACTATCTCCCTTAACTGTGTAATTGCTTCTTATCCTCAATTTCCACTACCAATTTCTTTATCTTTTCATCTTCGTTTTACAACGTTTACAATATGGCTGCCATCCTTTAACTCATCGCTTTATTATTTAAACCGATTTCTACTTGGCATTTACTACCATTCGCTCGCAGCATAATAATACTTGAACACACACACACACACGCACATACAACTCCTCCCAGCTCCCATATCCTCGTCGGTTTACATTGAAAATTCCCTTTTGAGTGCATTGAATGCTAAGAAAATTGCACTCAAGTCTTTTATCTTCGAGTGTGTGCCGTGCAGCCTTCAGCGTTTCGCTTTGTTACGCGCCCGAAAACCACTCGCCGTCGCATCGTCGCCGTCGCATTCTTATTAGGCGGCTGTTGCTGGCTGCCGTCCCTACCCGATCGAGCTTGCGCTGCGTTCGACCTCCTTCAGAACTTCTCCTGTGGACGCAGATAAATGAGTCAAGTTGTGCTGCTTCCAACTTTTACACTGTGGTCGTTGTTTGTTTTTGCTTTTATTGTTGGTGTATTTGTTGTTGTTGATATTTTTGTTATTGCTATTGTTATTATGTTTGTTGTTGTTATTGCCTTCAGCAGCGTTCTGCTGGCTAACTATTGTTGTTGTTGTTGTTTGAAAAATACCAAAGTCTGCGTGAATACGTGTGGACACTGTGGCAAAGGGGGAGGGGGGCAGAAAGAAATTGTTTAAAAGGAAAATGAAAAATTCACAGACAAAGCAACAACAACAATAAAAAGACCAACAAAACAGCTTTAAAGCAAATTTCAACAGCTTTCAACAGGAAGAGAGCGCGCCGAGTGGGGTAAGGATTCATGAGAAAGGAGAGCAGGATCAAAGGCATTTGTGACAGACAATAGAAGCGCCCGTGAAGACGGCGACTGAGTGGCCAAAATTGCAGAAGCTCAACGTGGGCGCAGACGAGTGCTTGGACCGTTAGCCAGGACATTGGCCCAAAAGTGAAGAACGTCCCCACACATTGAGGCGACAGTGCAGTGCAGGTCAGCAGGCGCGCTGCTGTGTTTGCTTTCTCTTCAAAACAACAATAAAAACAACAACGCTGTCGGTGTGGGTGCTTTCGAGCAACCAAGACGCCAGCGTTGAGGTGCGCAAGTAAACAAAAAAGTTTTCATTTTGCTTGCGGACAAAAGTTAAGGCGCTTGACCTCAGCGCCAAACTAAGTGCTAAGGATAACGAATGATGCCCAACGAACGTCTGACAAGTGGGGGCGTGATACAGATTAGCACAAAATGTCAAGTGCGATGCTTCTCACTATGTCTTTTGCTCGCAACAACAACTAAAATTGATTGACATTGAATGCCAAATACTTCAACTTTGTCAAATTCTCAAAAGTGACAATTGATGTGTGAGATTTTTTGGTTGAAGCAATATTTAAATTGCTGTCGAAAGCACTGCTGATTTTGAAGAGAGAAAAAATGACAAGATTTAAAGGTTTCTTGAGGGGGAAAAACTCACCAAAACAGATGTCCAGCTTTGATTGGATCCAGTCGAAAGCTGTCGAATGTTTGAGCTAACCAATTTTTTTATTTATTTATTTATTTTTATTTATTTAGTCTACAATATAAAATATTATAGTTCTCAATAAACAAAAAATGCCTTTAAAACTAACAACTTTTAACATGAAGAACCTTTAAAATGGAAACTCATAAAATTGGCCAAACTGTGGGCCGCACTTTCTGTGTCGCATTGCGGACTTTTGTTTGCTTTAATCTTTACAAAAAAAATAATCAAAAAAATTGCTGCCATTTTCTAGCACAAATATTTATGCCAATTTGTGCTTTAACACACACACAACACTTTTCTACACACATACATACATATCAACTAGTCCCAACTAGTCAACATGCCAATCTCTGTGAGTGCCTTTGCAGTAATCAGCGCTCAACGCTTGTGTCAGCTGGCCAGTTGCCAGTCAGCCAACAACATTTTTGGGCTCATTTTGGACACACACACATCTCCTGCGTGTGTGTTTGTGTGCAAGTATGTGTTCCTTAATTTTTTTCTTATTTTGTTATGTTGACGACATTTTGCTGCACACTCAAGCACAAAATAAACACATGGCTGCAATCATACATGGAGTATGTCTCTGTGTGTGTGTGTGTGTGTGTGCGGCTCAACAAAAAATGCAACACTGCAGCCGGCTTAAAATGGCATTAAAATTGGGCATGGCCAACTAGCTGCTATCTCGACACCATACACACACACACAAATGCTTTGAGATATTTCTTTTTCCACATACTTTGGCGTTTGCCAAAAATATGCACTGGTGTACTGTAAAACACACACACACACACACATCTGCATATGTGCGCCGCTATAAGTCCAACTCGGCAACGCGCCATCACACACGGCATCATCCGCATTAGTTGTTCGACCCATAAAGGGGGAAACATCACAATGACCAAAGACATCATAAAAAGGTAGTCAACGAAGCTATAACACCGTGCGACAAAAAGTAAAAAAATGTTTCACACCGGAAAAAATCTATATGGGCGTGAAACTAGAGACCAAATATAGTAATACTGCGTACTCAGTTTTTCATTTCTACATCCTTTGTCCTGTTAAAAGGACTTAAAAATTTTGAAGGGGATAAAAAATAAAAAAATATAAAAAATACCGGAAAAAATCCATATGTGCGTGAAACTAGAGACCAATTATAGTAATACTGCGTACTCATTTTTTTCATTTCTACATCCTTTGTCCTTTTAAATAGACTTCCAAATTTTGAAGGCAATAAAAAATAAAAAAAATATAAAAAATACTTAATCTTGTTAGAATATGGCGATATATATATCAAATGAAAGAGGAAAGACTCAAGAATTTAAATAAAATTAATTTTTCATTTATTTGTAAAAAAAGTATATAAAAAAAGTCCTTTGAAAATTTTAATCCTTTATATCCTTGAAAATTTATATAGAATTTTCTTGAAAAGTAAGTATGTTAAAACCGTAAATCTCCCTGATCCAGTGTCAAAACTTCATTACTCTAACTTTGTTAGTTCGAAAGTTATTAAAAAAAGGCGGAAGCTGCAATTCTAATGAAGTACAAAAATTCGAATTTATTTGAGTATCAGTATTTTAAATAATAAAAAGATACAAAATCAATGAAGCGAGAATAATGAAATTTTGACACGTGATCAACGAGATTTAGGGTTTTAACATACTGACTTTCCAAGAATATTCTGTGTAAATTTCCAAGGATATAAAGGATTAAAATTTTCAAAGGACTTTTTTCATATCCTTTTTTTACAAATAGATAAAAAATTAATTTTATTTAAATTCTTGAGCCTTTTCTCTTTCATTTGATATACATATCGCCATATTCTAACAAGGTTAAGTAAGTTTTATATTTTTTTATTTTTTATCCCCTTCAAAATTTTGAAGTCCTTTAAAAGGACAAAGGATGCAGAAATAAAAAACTGAGTACGCAGTATTACTATATTTGGTCTCCAGTTTCACGCACATATGGATTTTTCCTGGTGTGAAAAATGCTGTCGCACGGAGTAAGCCGACACAGAAATGACTGGCGGCAACAGGCGACTATAAAAGCCGCACAAAAAATGCCACAATGTGCGCATAAAAATTGCACATTTCGCATATATTTTACGCGCATGGCAGCTGTAATGCGTTGGTGTTTTGTTCTATGCATTGATATTTTTTTTTTAATTTTTACTAAGTCTTCCCTGCTGATTTTGAAGAGAGAAAAAATGACAAGATATGAAGGTTTCTTTGGAAGGGAAAACTCACCAAAACAGATGTCCAGCTTTGATTGGATCCTGTGTCATCTAAGAAGTTCGAAAATGAAACACAAGAATTCAGTAAAAAAAATGTAGCTTTAGACTTCTAAACTTTCCGTTTTTGACGATTCTGATGCACTTCTAAAAGATATAATCAAACCAAGCGTGTGGAAAAGGGGCGCTTTGGTCCATAACTTATCCTTCATCAAAATTTGCAATCGCTTTGCATGTTAAATTGCCCAAATTAGGGAAAAAATTCTTTCACATTAAGTTTAAATTCCAGGAAATTCTGAACAAAGTTTTATGTATTTCGTTAGTACGAATGTGGTCTGAAAAGTTTGTGACATAACAAAAATACAAGAAATTCAAATTAATTTTTCTACATAGTCTCCTTGGGGGGGTGGTGGGGAGGGAAGGGGCGGTTTGCATACAACTTTTGAGCTCAATTCCACTAAGTTTAAGATTATTGTATGTTATTCAATTAATTTTTTTAACATAATTTAATTTAATTTTTTTGACATAAATGACAAATATTTTTTCAAATTTCTCTCTTTTTGTCAAAGAAAAAAGAGGTCGTCATTCTATCGGTTCATTTGAATAATTTCACTTTAAAACGAGTAAACCACCCTCTGGATGGGTTTAACAGACATTGAAAGTTGCAGACTCTACGAAGAAGACAAAGCTTTAGAGAGTGGAACATGTTTTCTGCTTCTGTCCTGTCATCTGAAAACAACGCTTGGCAATCTTGGGGACACATGAGTTCGCCGAATTGATGAAAATACAACTTATAAACCGATCCCCATTTGGCATCGCTAAGGACCCAATAAGGGTACATGTGGGGCCAGTAGTGGCCAGCCAGTTATAAGTACCTACCTACCTCCTTGTAAGTCTTCACACTTCCTCCAGCACTTCGAACACATTTTTGGTCTAAAGTGACCAAACGGGCCAACCAACGCGCGGACAGCTTTCTGATGACTAAATCTTGATTCATATGTGACAAATATGTTCTTAAGACATAAATATTCATGGGTCTGCTATGTCTCTCACATTATGTTGAATTGACTCAAACCTATTTCAAACAACAACTGCACATCCAAAATGGTTAAAATTTTGGTCAGTAATTTTCAAAACAGACGCAAACAAATTCCCTACCTTTTGTGGACATGTGCTGCCATCTCCATGTTGCGGTTGGAAACGTTTCAGACGACTCCTTGCACATCTAAAATAACCCATCAAACTTCATACATATAACAATTCTTTCAAGGAACATCAAGAAAATAATTAATTTAAAGTTTTTATTACTCATTATTAGTCACTAATGACTTCATCAAATCTCAACCAATGCTCCCAACAAATCACTTAACCCTAAATCCAATTTAGACTAACAAAAAGCAACGCTGTAAACCCTATTCATGTCGCTGATTTAAGTGAAGGCAAACGCGAGGAATGCAAACGTAGCCAATTTGCGCCAACTGTCCGCCAACTCAATGCAGTTAATTTGCATATAATCAAATATTAACTGGAATGGTAATGCCGACAGTGTTGTCAGCTGCAATGCAATTTACGCAAATTAAATGCTAATCTGGCCCATCTGCACTAACACCGTTCGGCTCGGCTCGGCTCGCCGCTCACCTCACTGCACCGCTTACGGTGGATTAATGCCATTTGTCGCATTTTGCATTTTCCCGTTTTGTTGCCATTTCTCCTCCACCCTCCTCCAACTTCCTTCCCCTCTCGCCAAAAGCGACTGACGACTGAGATTAAAAAGCGTTCAAAATGCCAAACGAAAGCGTTTTGCCGCCAGTGGCAGTGGTGAGCAGTGGAGCAACGGCCACACCGGAAGTTAGGCAGACGCTGACAGGAAGTTGAACGTTGCCAGTGCTGTGTGTGTTGTTGGTTTGAATGTGTGTGTGTGTGTGTGTGTTTGGGTAAAGACAAGTGAAAAGGTTGGGTTAACAATGGGCAAAATGAAAGCGCCTGCATTCAAGTGAAACCATTTCAAATTTATTTACACGCAGCGTTGAGTGTGAAAGAAATGAAAATTCCACGTAACGCAGACACACATATCGTATGCGAAGAAGCGACAATGTGGCGCGCCACTTTGCACCAAAAGCCAAGTGGCAGCATTTGATGTGTTTGGCAATAGTCAGTGTTGGGCAAAATATAATTGAAATAATGACTCAATGGCGGAGAATAAAAAACTTAACAACAGCTAAAAATACAAATTAATGTGTAATATTTTTCTCTTTATTAATGACTGATTAATTTGATTATTGACTAATAGTGAAAATCAAATAGAAAATTATTTCTTAGTCACAATTACAATTATATATTTACATTGTTGTCGAACGAATGACTAAACGATTAACTTTTAATCAAAAACTATTTTTAAGTTGTTCGATGATTTTAGTTACATTGATTTTAGCTGGTAATTTATAAGCTATTAATTAGTTGATTAATGACTAATAACATGTAATGTTTTAAGACTGAGAAGTACTAACTGGTAAATTATTTTTAAGTCACTAATGATGAATTGATAAATAACTAAAATTGTTCAGTTCACATTCTAGTGGAACTATTTTCTGAAAAGCACTAAAATAATCAACCGCTAATAAAAAAAAAAATTTTTCATGAACATTTTAGTCATACATTTGAGTAAATTTATTTCTTAGTCACAAACGACGAATTAATGAATGATTACAATTATTCATTTACATTTTAGTCGAACAAATGACTAAGAAGCACAAATGTTATTAACTTCTAGTCACAAACAATTTTTAGTTGTTCCATTATTTTAATTACATTGATTTTAGTTTAAAGTTAAGTTAGTTAAAAGATGTTTAAATTAATAATATAAATAACTTTTTAAATTTTGATTAATTATTTAAATTTATAAAATTATTATAACAAATTAATTGTAAGTTTTTCACTTTTTTAGTTTTAGTGGCTTTACCTACTAACTTTTAAGTCATTAACCAGTTGATTAAAAATTAATTATATGTTATATTTTTCGGCTAAAAAGTACTGACTGAGAAAGATTTCTTAGTCACTAATGGCGAGTTAATGAATAACTAAATTTGTTCAATTTGCATCTGAGTCGGACAATTTTTTTAAAAAGACTAAAATAATCAGCCACTAATCACAATTATCAATTATCAAATTATTTTTTAGTTATTCAGTTGCTATAAATTTAAGTTATTACAAGTACAACAAATAAATAAATAAAGTAATTAATTGAGTTTTAATGAACCACTGATTTTAATGATAAATGGCTAATGACTAATTAATTATTATTTTGACACAAATGGCAAATACATTAATATTTAATTGAAGTTGAATAATTTGCCTTAATTTGAGCTGAATTGAAATAATTGAAAATTTGTTATTGTAATTTTAGCTCACAATTATAATTGATTGTTAATAACACTGAATTTTTTCCTCTAAGGGAGAAAAGAATGCCTTGTGTTAGTTGGGTTAGTTGGCTAATGTTTTGACATAAGCCTTAACTGAGACTTATAGTGATTAATCAGTACTCAAATTTAGTTTATATTTTTTAATTGACATTTGAAATCAGGATATTGAACTTATCAACTATTAAATTTATATTTACAACATTTCATAACTAAATATAATTATTAGTTAAATAACGATTAACTGAACTGAACTGTTTATGAAACATAATTATTGGTTAAATAACGATTGAACACTAAATGATTGTTAATTGAATATCGAATGAGTACTTGTTGTTTTTTTATGACCCAATATTTATTCACTTAGTCGACTAAATGATTAGTCGTTGATCATTAGCATTAATGTAATGATTAGTTGGCCACTTCTCTAAAGAAATTCAGTGAATACAGACTACATTAGAAATTTGAAATGAATTATAACTGGGAGACTAGCACCTAAAATTATATATAATTAACTAAATTATAATTAAATTTACAATTATTTAAATAAAAAAATCATTTGAGTGAAATATTTGATTATGGCCTAATTTATTTACGATTCGATTCGCGCACTTCAACACAAACTTATGTTGAAAGGATTAACTATGAGACAATTATGACATAGTGACTAATAATTAAATATTCAATGACTATGTAACAGCACATAATTATAAATTGAATATCTAAAAGGTCTACGACTATTTCGTTTCATGTCCGAATATTTTATAACTACATTTAGTCATTATTAGTCGAGCATTATTGTTACTGCTTGGTTGACCAGTTCCTTAAAGAAATTAATTGAAACTAATAACGACTGAGAGACTAGCGACTAAATGTCTGATAATTCAAATTTTAACGACTAACTTAATAAATTTATTTTAATTAAATATTTTATTACGGCCTAAATTATTCACGATTTGATTTAGTCGCAATTTATTGAAGTTTTTAGTTGATTGCGCACTTCAACCGAAACTTATGTTCAAATTAGCATTAATGTTATTAGTTAGTTATAATGTGACTTATTCACTTTGTGACTTATACATTCAAATATTTCCTTATCATCAAATATGTATAATATTTGATCATGATTCAAATTATTTTCCATTCGATGGCTATGACCCACATTTTTGTCATCTAATTGGTTTGATCAAAGAAATCATTGGATGAAAGAGGTGATTAAAGAAATTACTGTACTGCAACCTTCACTGACAATTTAAACTATAATAATTTTATTTTATTGCATAAAATTGCAACACGCAGCACACATGAAAGCATCTTAATTATAAGTTACCATAATGCTTACTTTGCTTCTGTGTCTTGCAGAGGAAACTTATGCATGTGGCATGCATTCAAATTACGTTGGTGCGCTTTGGCATTTGATGGCAAATAAAAAAAGATGCAAACGCGCAAATGTCAACGTGCAACATGTTGCAAATTGCTCACTGCACCATGGTAACATAAATTACCGCACACACACACACACACATATGTACATAGGTATGTCTACCTCGGGCAGCGCAGTGAAAACTGCGAAATTAGCAACATTTCATAAAAAATGCAGAGTAAGCTTTCGAAAAAATTGCACCCACGTGCATAGTTAACCAGTCAGCTACGCTACGAGCAGTCATTTGGCTAACAATAACAAAAAACAGCACGCTGCCAGCTGACAATCACACATGCAACGTGCGTGCGGCATGTGGCATGCAACGTTCTGACAGCGCACAAAAATGGCTGCTGTGGCATTTTTCCTGCTGTCGGCAGTGTGGTTGTTGTTGTTGGTGGCTTTATTATTAGCAATGCCATTGCAAGCAGCACACACGCACACACCGCTACAGAGACACATTGCTACATAAAAATGTATAGTACATACAAATGTATTGCTATCCTTTCCGCTGAAGAGCCGAAGAAGTTGGAAACTTTGCCCTGCGACCAATTTAAATTCAATTCAGTTTAGTTGATTTCAATTTTAAGGTAAATAATTTTATTTGAATTCTAATAATTATTATTAATATAGAATTTTTATTTAAATTTCAATTCAATATTTAATTCAACCAAAATTCAATTTTTATTTTTAATTTAAATTTCAATGTAAATTTTAAGTCAACATTTTATGCAATTGAATTTTACCTTTTATTTAACTTCTAATATTAATTCAAAATATTTACTTCCAATTCTAATTTCAGCACTAATTTTCAATCTTACTCGAATGCTTATTTAAATATAATATTTAATATTGATGTTGATTATAATTTTAATTGTAATCTTCATTATAATTAAATTTTACACTTTACAATTTCAATCTCGATTTTGAATTTTACTTTAAAATATACTTCAACATGTTCTTCAATTCAGATTTTAATTAAAAGTGTTGTTTATTTTTTTTTATTTTTTTCTTTATTTTTCCTAATTTTCTTTTGATTTAAATTTAAAATTAGATTTTTTTTCTAGTTCTAATTCTAGTTCAAATTCTAACATTGATGCTAATTCGAATTAATATTTTATTTCTAATCCCACTTCAAACTTAAATTTGAATTCGTTGTTGTATTCATATCAATTACATTCAGTTCTATTTATTTCAATTCAACTCAAATTGAAGTTTTATTTTCAATATTCAATTTTTATTTAAAAATTAGTGCAAGTTTGATTTTAATTTCAATACAAATTTTGATTACATTTGCAGTTCTAAGTCTAATTCTGTATTGAGTTTTAAAAATAATTTTGTTATTAATTCAAAGCCGTTCATTTTAATACAATTCAATTTAATTTTATTAAGTTTAATTTTAGTTTTAAGTTTGAATTCGATTTCAATTATTCATCAATTTTAATTCTGATTTAAATTTGTTAATTTTGATTTCCATTTTAATTCTAATACATTCATTTAATTAGATTCAATTTTACTAAATAAAGTTAAATATACTTTTTATTTTTATTTTTATTTTCATTTTCAATTAAATTTTAATTTTAAATTTGATTTTGATTTCAACTCTAATTTTCTGCATTTCTAAATCTACTTAAACTATTAACTTCAATTAGATATTTAATTCGAATTAAGGGTTTAATTCAAGTCAATAAAATTTTAGTTTTAAATTAAATGTTCATCTTAATATATTTCTAATGATTTTAGCTTTAATTTAATATTCATTTCAAATTACTTATAATTATAATTTTTATTTTAATGTATATACATATTTATATTTATTACCACTTTTATTTGTATTATTCTTTTTATTTATTTAGTTAAGTTTTAATTTTAATTTGTCTTTATTTTCAACTTTAAGTTTTATTCAATTATTCATTCATTCATTTCACATTCCATTCAAACTAATTCAATTAAATTTCTTCAATTGGAATTAATTCATATTAATTTAATTTTAGTTTCAATTTGTATCTTAATTTGAAGTTTTAATTTGATTTTAATTCTGACTCTCACTTTAATTCCAATTATATTTCAGATTTGTATTTTAATTAATTAATTAATTTATTTAATATATTTATTTATACTAATTTTTTCATTTTTTGTATTTGCTTAGTGTTGTTTCCAATTTTAATTCAATTTTAATTTGTAAATTAAAATACCAACTTTATTTTAATTTAAAATCGACATCCCATTCAATTCAACTCACCTAAATTTATTTCCATTCAACTCAATTCATTTCAACTCAATTCAATATGCAATCGAATTTAAATATAATTTGTAGACTTATTTTCATTCTTTTTTTCATTTATATATTAATTTTAATTTAATTCAATTTTATTTCGATTTTAATTTATTTTAATGTTAATGTAAACTTTAATATTTCAATATTTCAATTCGATTCCATTAACTTCAACTCAACTCAATTCAACTCATTTCCAATTTAATTAAATTCAATATGCAATTCAATTAAATTATAACTATAATTTTTATTTTTATATTTTTTGTTTTCATTTTTGTTTTTAATATATATTTTTATTTAGTTTCAATTCCAATTTTATTTTAATTTAATTTACTTAAATTTGAATGTCAACTTTAATTTCAATTCAACTCAATTCAATTCAACTTAACTCAATTCAATTCAAATTAATTCATTTCTATTCAATTCAATTCAATATGCAAGTAAATTTATTTATTTATAAATTTATTTGATTATAATTATAATTTTTATGTTTATATTTGTTGTTTAATTTTATTTAATTTTAATTTTATATTTTTTGTTTTCAGTTTTGTATTTAATAAATATTTTCATTTAGTTTCAATTCCAATTTTATTTGAATTTTAATTTAGTTAAATTTTAATGTCAACTTTAACTTCAATTCAACTCTATTTAATTCAACTCATTTCAATTAAAATTAATTCATTTCTATTCAATTGAATTTAATATGCAAGTAAATCAAATTATAATTTTTATTTTTATATTTGTATCAGTTTCTATTCTTATTCTTTCAATTTTATTTTAAATTAATGCAATCAATACTCAATTCAATTTTTTTTTAGTTTTTCATTTTTAGTTTTTATTAATGTTTTAAATTTTATATTTATTTTACAAATATTCTTTTTATTTAATTTAATTTCTATTCTTATTCTTTCAATTCTATTTTAAATTTAATTTTAATTTCAATTCTATTTTGCGTTTTTTGCTTTTGCCGTATTTTTTTCTGAAAATTCATTTTCTTCGGTCCCACTTATTGCGTTGATTTACAACATTTTCCCTGTTTCGTTTGCAATTTCAAATTAAAAACGGCACAACTGAAGTTTGCTCAGCTGTCTGCACTTTTAACACTTTCTGTCAATTTGGCAGCAAACACCAAAGTGTTTGACAGTCGGTCGCGCAGCAAACGCGTTTCCCACGCGCTTTTACCGCCTGACATTTCAAAGTTTCTCATTTTTTGTTTCCCCTCTCACTTCTCTGCTGATTCGCACGGCCAGAGCGTTCGTAGTTGTCGCGCGAGCGCGCAACATGCCAAGTTTTGCTGTCAAAAGTTTTTGTGCGCCGTTTGCTGCTGCCGCCGCGTCCAACATATCAAATTTGTACGCCACGCATATCCTTTACATGTCAAACTAAACTTTTCACCCAACACCAACAACAATAATCATAAGGATCAAGTACAAGAATATGTACAACGGTATGGTTGGCGAAACGAGAATCGTTGGTGAAGGCGACGAAACGCGAAGGCAACTGACAGCACTAAAGCGCATAATTTCCTTCTGCGTTCTGTTTCGCTTTTTCGCTGGCTGCCATTTAAACTGTGTTTTAGTTACTGCTTTCTTTTTGTTGGTGTTGTTGTTGTTGTAATTGTTTTCTGTTCATGTCTTCTTGTATTGCTTTTCTAATGCTTTGTTGATGTGTCACTGGAAGGCTGCCGACGCACTGTTGGACGCGCAGCCGCTTTACCAACAGGCTAAAGTTGTTACTATGGTTGTTGTTGTTGTTAACTGGCGGCACCTGCCACCAGCAGTAACGGCAGCTGCAGCGATGCAAAAAACGCGCGCGCCTCTCAGTTCTGACGTTGGGCCGATGCGGGATACTTGGCGCAGCAGTTGGCGTTGCGCGCATAGTTGACATTATAGTTGTTGTTGCGGGGCTCATTAAATTTTAGCGCGCTGTTTCGTAGCGTAAGTTGGATGCAAAAGTTTGTTGCGAAAGTTTTGTCGTTCTTTGCATTGCGCGTTGACATCTTCATTACGCTGTCGCCGATACGAGTGGGCGATGCTGTTCGGGGCGCAGACGAGCCACGGCAGCGCATTTCGGGCCTAGGCCGCGCTGCGTGATTCCAGTTTAGCTCGTCGCAATGCTGGCTTTGTTGTGCTAAATTGCAGTTTTCACAAACATTGCCAAGTTCCACAAGATGCATCAACTTGCAGCAGACAATTTAAAAGCATAGCAAGCAAGGATCGCAGCTGGAGGTGACAAAGCAGTGGCAAAGGCCAGATAGGCAAAGGCGGCCGCTGTCTTTGCTTTGGGCAGAGTTGGAAGGAGTCTTTGTTGAAGTTTAGAAAAAGAAGATTAAGTAAGGAGAGGAAAAAAGTAACAAGTGGCTATAGGGGAACGGTCACAACAACAGAAAGCAAACCAGTAGTCACATTGGAGAAGGTTCGCTATGCTCAAAATTTTCAAGCTAATTTTCTACAAACAAATAATTATAAAAACTATATTTGAAAAAATTACTAACTATGAAGAAAAGGGCATGCAACTAAATGAAATATACCAATACATTTATTTTCGAGAGAATCCGAGAATCAAATTTAGCAAAAAATTTTTTATTTATATTTTAAAAATCCTTTAGTAACAATTATTTTTGATTTTTTTCTTATTAGTAAGTACACCAATAATATTTTTTTTAATTTTAATTTAGTTAGCCTACGATTACAATAATTGGGGACTTTTATTTAAAAAGTCTTTAATACAAATCAGTAAGTGACTTTTATTTTTTAAGTCATCAAGTAAAATCATTTAGTGGCTTTTATTCATAAAAGTCATCAATAAAAATTATTCAGTGTCTTTTATTTACATAAGTCATTAATAAAAATCAGTCAGTGACTTTTATTTTTGAAGTCGCAATATAAAAGTGATTTTCATTAATGCATGCAAAAATTATGATTCTTCCAGAAAACAGAATTGTCTAGTCAGGTCTTGTTGCGTCGATCAAGAATATTTAATCAATTCAATATTGCAATTAATAACAATGACTTTTATATTGCGACTTGAAAAATAAAAGTCACTAACGTATTTTTATTGATGACTTAAAAAACAAAAGTCGCTGACTGACTCTTAATGATAGCTTAAAAAATAAAAGTCACTGATTGATTTTTATTGATTGATTTTTATAAATAAAAGTCACTTACTGATTTTTATTAATGACTTTTATCAATTAAAGCCACTGACTGATTTTTATTGATGACTTCTTCAAATAAAAGTCACTTTTAATTGTTATCATAAGACAACTAAAATAAAAATCGAAAAAAAATGGTATTTGTGGACTAATAAGAAAAAAATCACAACTTGTTATTA
>OY764963.1:19075216-19222716 GCA_963668005.1 Melieria crassipennis
AATTAAATTAAATTAAATTAAATTAAATTAAATTAAATTAAATTAAATTAAATTAAATTAAATTAAATTAAATTAAATTAAATTAAATTAAATTAAATTAAATTAAATTAAATTAAATTAAATTAAATTAAATTAAATTAAATTAAATTAAATTAAATTAAATTAAATTAAATTAAATTAAATTAAATTAAATTAAATTAAATTAAATTAAATTAAATTAAATTAAATTAAATTAAATTAAATTAAATTAAATTAAATTAAATTAAATTAAATTAAATTAAATTAAATTAAATTAAATTAAATTAAATTAAATTAAATTAAATTAAATTAAATTAAATTAAATTAAATTAAATTAAATTAAATTAAATTAAATTAAATTAAATTAAATTAAATTAAATTAAATTAAATTAAATTAAATTAAATTAAATTAAATTAAATTAAATTAAATTAAATTAAATTAAATTAAATTAAATTAAATTAAATTAAATTAAATTAAATTAAATTAAATTAAATTAAATTAAATTAAATTAAATTAAATTAAATTAAATTAAATTAAATTAAATTAAATTAAATTAAATTAAATTAAATTAAATTAAATTAAATTAAATTAAATTAAATTAAATTAAATTAAATTAAATTAAATTAAATTAAATTAAATTAAATTAAATTAAATTAAATTAAATTAAATTAAATTAAATTAAATTAAATTAAATTAAATTAAATTAAATTAAATTAAATTAAATTAAATTAAATTAAATTAAATTAAATTAAATTAAATTAAATTAAATTAAATTAAATTAAATTAAATTAAATTAAATTAAATTAAATTAAATTAAATTAAATTAAATTAAATTAAATTAAATTAAATTAAATTAAATTAAATTAAATTAAATTAAATTAAATTAAATTAAATTAAATTAAATTAAATTAAATTAAATTAAATTAAATTAAATTAAATTAAATTAAATTAAATTAAATTAAATTAAATTAAATTAAATTAAATTAAATTAAATTAAATTAAATTAAATTAAATTAAATTAAATTAAATTAAATTAAATTAAATTAAATTAAATTAAATTAAATTAAATTAAATTAAATTAAATTAAATTAAATTAAATTAAATTAAATTAAATTAAATTAAATTAAATTAAATTAAATTAAATTAAATTAAATTAAATTAAATTAAATTAAATTAAATTAAATTAAATTAAATTAAATTAAATTAAATTAAATTAAATTAAATTAAATTAAATTAAATTAAATTAAATTAAATTAAATTAAATTAAATTAAATTAAATTAAATTAAATTAAATTAAATTAAATTAAATTAAATTAAATTAAATTAAATTAAATTAAATTAAATTAAATTAAATTAAATTAAATTAAATTAAATTAAATTAAATTAAATTAAATTAAATTAAATTAAATTAAATTAAATTAAATTAAATTAAATTAAATTAAATTAAATTAAATTAAATTAAATTAAATTAAATTAAATTAAATTAAATTAAATTAAATTAAATTAAATTAAATTAAATTAAATTAAATTAAATTAAATTAAATTAAATTAAATTAAATTAAATTAAATTAAATTAAATTAAATTAAATTAAATTAAATTAAATTAAATTAAATTAAATTAAATTAAATTAAATTAAATTAAATTAAATTAAATTAAATTAAATTAAATTAAATTAAATTAAATTAAATTAAATTAAATTAAATTAAATTAAATTAAATTAAATTAAATTAAATTAAATTAAATTAAATTAAATTAAATTAAATTAAATTAAATTAAATTAAATTAAATTAAATTAAATTAAATTAAATTAAATTAAATTAAATTAAATTAAATTAAATTAAATTAAATTAAATTAAATTAAATTAAATTAAATTAAATTAAATTAAATTAAATTAAATTAAATTAAATTAAATTAAATTAAATTAAATTAAATTAAATTAAATTAAATTAAATTAAATTAAATTAAATTAAATTAAATTAAATTAAATTAAATTAAATTAAATTAAATTAAATTAAATTAAATTAAATTAAATTAAATTAAATTAAATTAAATTAAATTAAATTAAATTAAATTAAATTAAATTAAATTAAATTAAATTAAATTAAATTAAATTAAATTAAATTAAATTAAATTAAATTAAATTAAATTAAATTAAATTAAATTAAATTAAATTAAATTAAATTAAATTAAATTAAATTAAATTAAATTAAATTAAATTAAATTAAATTAAATTAAATTAAATTAAATTAAATTAAATTAAATTAAATTAAATTAAATTAAATTAAATTAAATTAAATTAAATTAAATTAAATTAAATTAAATTAAATTAAATTAAATTAAATTAAATTAAATTAAATTAAATTAAATTAAATTAAATTAAATTAAATTAAATTAAATTAAATTAAATTAAATTAAATTAAATTAAATTAAATTAAATTAAATTAAATTAAATTAAATTAAATTAAATTAAATTAAATTAAATTAAATTAAATTAAATTAAATTAAATTAAATTAAATTAAATTAAATTAAATTAAATTAAATTAAATTAAATTAAATTAAATTAAATTAAATTAAATTAAATTAAATTAAATTAAATTAAATTAAATTAAATTAAATTAAATTAAATTAAATTAAATTAAATTAAATTAAATTAAATTAAATTAAATTAAATTAAATTAAATTAAATTAAATTAAATTAAATTAAATTAAATTAAATTAAATTAAATTAAATTAAATTAAATTAAATTAAATTAAATTAAATTAAATTAAATTAAATTAAATTAAATTAAATTAAATTAAATTAAATTAAATTAAATTAAATTAAATTAAATTAAATTAAATTAAATTAAATTAAATTAAATTAAATTAAATTAAATTAAATTAAATTAAATTAAATTAAATTAAATTAAATTAAATTAAATTAAATTAAATTAAATTAAATTAAATTAAATTAAATTAAATTAAATTAAATTAAATTAAATTAAATTAAATTAAATTAAATTAAATTAAATTAAATTAAATTAAATTAAATTAAATTAAATTAAATTAAATTAAATTAAATTAAATTAAATTAAATTAAATTAAATTAAATTAAATTAAATTAAATTAAATTAAATTAAATTAAATTAAATTAAATTAAATTAAATTAAATTAAATTAAATTAAATTAAATTAAATTAAATTAAATTAAATTAAATTAAATTAAATTAAATTAAATTAAATTAAATTAAATTAAATTAAATTAAATTAAATTAAATTAAATTAAATTAAATTAAATTAAATTAAATTAAATTAAATTAAATTAAATTAAATTAAATTAAATTAAATTAAATTAAATTAAATTAAATTAAATTAAATTAAATTAAATTAAATTAAATTAAATTAAATTAAATTAAATTAAATTAAATTAAATTAAATTAAATTAAATTAAATTAAATTAAATTAAATTAAATTAAATTAAATTAAATTAAATTAAATTAAATTAAATTAAATTAAATTAAATTAAATTAAATTAAATTAAATTAAATTAAATTAAATTAAATTAAATTAAATTAAATTAAATTAAATTAAATTAAATTAAATTAAATTAAATTAAATTAAATTAAATTAAATTAAATTAAATTAAATTAAATTAAATTAAATTAAATTAAATTAAATTAAATTAAATTAAATTAAATTAAATTAAATTAAATTAAATTAAATTAAATTAAATTAAATTAAATTAAATTAAATTAAATTAAATTAAATTAAATTAAATTAAATTAAATTAAATTAAATTAAATTAAATTAAATTAAATTAAATTAAATTAAATTAAATTAAATTAAATTAAATTAAATTAAATTAAATTAAATTAAATTAAATTAAATTAAATTAAATTAAATTAAATTAAATTAAATTAAATTAAATTAAATTAAATTAAATTAAATTAAATTAAATTAAATTAAATTAAATTAAATTAAATTAAATTAAATTAAATTAAATTAAATTAAATTAAATTAAATTAAATTAAATTAAATTAAATTAAATTAAATTAAATTAAATTAAATTAAATTAAATTAAATTAAATTAAATTAAATTAAATTAAATTAAATTAAATTAAATTAAATTAAATTAAATTAAATTAAATTAAATTAAATTAAATTAAATTAAATTAAATTAAATTAAATTAAATTAAATTAAATTAAATTAAATTAAATTAAATTAAATTAAATTAAATTAAATTAAATTAAATTAAATTAAATTAAATTAAATTAAATTAAATTAAATTAAATTAAATTAAATTAAATTAAATTAAATTAAATTAAATTAAATTAAATTAAATTAAATTAAATTAAATTAAATTAAATTAAATTAAATTAAATTAAATTAAATTAAATTAAATTAAATTAAATTAAATTAAATTAAATTAAATTAAATTAAATTAAATTAAATTAAATTAAATTAAATTAAATTAAATTAAATTAAATTAAATTAAATTAAATTAAATTAAATTAAATTAAATTAAATTAAATTAAATTAAATTAAATTAAATTAAATTAAATTAAATTAAATTAAATTAAATTAAATTAAATTAAATTAAATTAAATTAAATTAAATTAAATTAAATTAAATTAAATTAAATTAAATTAAATTAAATTAAATTAAATTAAATTAAATTAAATTAAATTAAATTAAATTAAATTAAATTAAATTAAATTAAATTAAATTAAATTAAATTAAATTAAATTAAATTAAATTAAATTAAATTAAATTAAATTAAATTAAATTAAATTAAATTAAATTAAATTAAATTAAATTAAATTAAATTAAATTAAATTAAATTAAATTAAATTAAATTAAATTAAATTAAATTAAATTAAATTAAATTAAATTAAATTAAATTAAATTAAATTAAATTAAATTAAATTAAATTAAATTAAATTAAATTAAATTAAATTAAATTAAATTAAATTAAATTAAATTAAATTAAATTAAATTAAATTAAATTAAATTAAATTAAATTAAATTAAATTAAATTAAATTAAATTAAATTAAATTAAATTAAATTAAATTAAATTAAATTAAATTAAATTAAATTAAATTAAATTAAATTAAATTAAATTAAATTAAATTAAATTAAATTAAATTAAATTAAATTAAATTAAATTAAATTAAATTAAATTAAATTAAATTAAATTAAATTAAATTAAATTAAATTAAATTAAATTAAATTAAATTAAATTAAATTAAATTAAATTAAATTAAATTAAATTAAATTAAATTAAATTAAATTAAATTAAATTAAATTAAATTAAATTAAATTAAATTAAATTAAATTAAATTAAATTAAATTAAATTAAATTAAATTAAATTAAATTAAATTAAATTAAATTAAATTAAATTAAATTAAATTAAATTAAATTAAATTAAATTAAATTAAATTAAATTAAATTAAATTAAATTAAATTAAATTAAATTAAATTAAATTAAATTAAATTAAATTAAATTAAATTAAATTAAATTAAATTAAATTAAATTAAATTAAATTAAATTAAATTAAATTAAATTAAATTAAATTAAATTAAATTAAATTAAATTAAATTAAATTAAATTAAATTAAATTAAATTAAATTAAATTAAATTAAATTAAATTAAATTAAATTAAATTAAATTAAATTAAATTAAATTAAATTAAATTAAATTAAATTAAATTAAATTAAATTAAATTAAATTAAATTAAATTAAATTAAATTAAATTAAATTAAATTAAATTAAATTAAATTAAATTAAATTAAATTAAATTAAATTAAATTAAATTAAATTAAATTAAATTAAATTAAATTAAATTAAATTAAATTAAATTAAATTAAATTAAATTAAATTAAATTAAATTAAATTAAATTAAATTAAATTAAATTAAATTAAATTAAATTAAATTAAATTAAATTAAATTAAATTAAATTAAATTAAATTAAATTAAATTAAATTAAATTAAATTAAATTAAATTAAATTAAATTAAATTAAATTAAATTAAATTAAATTAAATTAAATTAAATTAAATTAAATTAAATTAAATTAAATTAAATTAAATTAAATTAAATTAAATTAAATTAAATTAAATTAAATTAAATTAAATTAAATTAAATTAAATTAAATTAAATTAAATTAAATTAAATTAAATTAAATTAAATTAAATTAAATTAAATTAAATTAAATTAAATTAAATTAAATTAAATTAAATTAAATTAAATTAAATTAAATTAAATTAAATTAAATTAAATTAAATTAAATTAAATTAAATTAAATTAAATTAAATTAAATTAAATTAAATTAAATTAAATTAAATTAAATTAAATTAAATTAAATTAAATTAAATTAAATTAAATTAAATTAAATTAAATTAAATTAAATTAAATTAAATTAAATTAAATTAAATTAAATTAAATTAAATTAAATTAAATTAAATTAAATTAAATTAAATTAAATTAAATTAAATTAAATTAAATTAAATTAAATTAAATTAAATTAAATTAAATTAAATTAAATTAAATTAAATTAAATTAAATTAAATTAAATTAAATTAAATTAAATTAAATTAAATTAAATTAAATTAAATTAAATTAAATTAAATTAAATTAAATTAAATTAAATTAAATTAAATTAAATTAAATTAAATTAAATTAAATTAAATTAAATTAAATTAAATTAAATTAAATTAAATTAAATTAAATTAAATTAAATTAAATTAAATTAAATTAAATTAAATTAAATTAAATTAAATTAAATTAAATTAAATTAAATTAAATTAAATTAAATTAAATTAAATTAAATTAAATTAAATTAAATTAAATTAAATTAAATTAAATTAAATTAAATTAAATTAAATTAAATTAAATTAAATTAAATTAAATTAAATTAAATTAAATTAAATTAAATTAAATTAAATTAAATTAAATTAAATTAAATTAAATTAAATTAAATTAAATTAAATTAAATTAAATTAAATTAAATTAAATTAAATTAAATTAAATTAAATTAAATTAAATTAAATTAAATTAAATTAAATTAAATTAAATTAAATTAAATTAAATTAAATTAAATTAAATTAAATTAAATTAAATTAAATTAAATTAAATTAAATTAAATTAAATTAAATTAAATTAAATTAAATTAAATTAAATTAAATTAAATTAAATTAAATTAAATTAAATTAAATTAAATTAAATTAAATTAAATTAAATTAAATTAAATTAAATTAAATTAAATTAAATTAAATTAAATTAAATTAAATTAAATTAAATTAAATTAAATTAAATTAAATTAAATTAAATTAAATTAAATTAAATTAAATTAAATTAAATTAAATTAAATTAAATTAAATTAAATTAAATTAAATTAAATTAAATTAAATTAAATTAAATTAAATTAAATTAAATTAAATTAAATTAAATTAAATTAAATTAAATTAAATTAAATTAAATTAAATTAAATTAAATTAAATTAAATTAAATTAAATTAAATTAAATTAAATTAAATTAAATTAAATTAAATTAAATTAAATTAAATTAAATTAAATTAAATTAAATTAAATTAAATTAAATTAAATTAAATTAAATTAAATTAAATTAAATTAAATTAAATTAAATTAAATTAAATTAAATTAAATTAAATTAAATTAAATTAAATTAAATTAAATTAAATTAAATTAAATTAAATTAAATTAAATTAAATTAAATTAAATTAAATTAAATTAAATTAAATTAAATTAAATTAAATTAAATTAAATTAAATTAAATTAAATTAAATTAAATTAAATTAAATTAAATTAAATTAAATTAAATTAAATTAAATTAAATTAAATTAAATTAAATTAAATTAAATTAAATTAAATTAAATTAAATTAAATTAAATTAAATTAAATTAAATTAAATTAAATTAAATTAAATTAAATTAAATTAAATTAAATTAAATTAAATTAAATTAAATTAAATTAAATTAAATTAAATTAAATTAAATTAAATTAAATTAAATTAAATTAAATTAAATTAAATTAAATTAAATTAAATTAAATTAAATTAAATTAAATTAAATTAAATTAAATTAAATTAAATTAAATTAAATTAAATTAAATTAAATTAAATTAAATTAAATTAAATTAAATTAAATTAAATTAAATTAAATTAAATTAAATTAAATTAAATTAAATTAAATTAAATTAAATTAAATTAAATTAAATTAAATTAAATTAAATTAAATTAAATTAAATTAAATTAAATTAAATTAAATTAAATTAAATTAAATTAAATTAAATTAAATTAAATTAAATTAAATTAAATTAAATTAAATTAAATTAAATTAAATTAAATTAAATTAAATTAAATTAAATTAAATTAAATTAAATTAAATTAAATTAAATTAAATTAAATTAAATTAAATTAAATTAAATTAAATTAAATTAAATTAAATTAAATTAAATTAAATTAAATTAAATTAAATTAAATTAAATTAAATTAAATTAAATTAAATTAAATTAAATTAAATTAAATTAAATTAAATTAAATTAAATTAAATTAAATTAAATTAAATTAAATTAAATTAAATTAAATTAAATTAAATTAAATTAAATTAAATTAAATTAAATTAAATTAAATTAAATTAAATTAAATTAAATTAAATTAAATTAAATTAAATTAAATTAAATTAAATTAAATTAAATTAAATTAAATTAAATTAAATTAAATTAAATTAAATTAAATTAAATTAAATTAAATTAAATTAAATTAAATTAAATTAAATTAAATTAAATTAAATTAAATTAAATTAAATTAAATTAAATTAAATTAAATTAAATTAAATTAAATTAAATTAAATTAAATTAAATTAAATTAAATTAAATTAAATTAAATTAAATTAAATTAAATTAAATTAAATTAAATTAAATTAAATTAAATTAAATTAAATTAAATTAAATTAAATTAAATTAAATTAAATTAAATTAAATTAAATTAAATTAAATTAAATTAAATTAAATTAAATTAAATTAAATTAAATTAAATTAAATTAAATTAAATTAAATTAAATTAAATTAAATTAAATTAAATTAAATTAAATTAAATTAAATTAAATTAAATTAAATTAAATTAAATTAAATTAAATTAAATTAAATTAAATTAAATTAAATTAAATTAAATTAAATTAAATTAAATTAAATTAAATTAAATTAAATTAAATTAAATTAAATTAAATTAAATTAAATTAAATTAAATTAAATTAAATTAAATTAAATTAAATTAAATTAAATTAAATTAAATTAAATTAAATTAAATTAAATTAAATTAAATTAAATTAAATTAAATTAAATTAAATTAAATTAAATTAAATTAAATTAAATTAAATTAAATTAAATTAAATTAAATTAAATTAAATTAAATTAAATTAAATTAAATTAAATTAAATTAAATTAAATTAAATTAAATTAAATTAAATTAAATTAAATTAAATTAAATTAAATTAAATTAAATTAAATTAAATTAAATTAAATTAAATTAAATTAAATTAAATTAAATTAAATTAAATTAAATTAAATTAAATTAAATTAAATTAAATTAAATTAAATTAAATTAAATTAAATTAAATTAAATTAAATTAAATTAAATTAAATTAAATTAAATTAAATTAAATTAAATTAAATTAAATTAAATTAAATTAAATTAAATTAAATTAAATTAAATTAAATTAAATTAAATTAAATTAAATTAAATTAAATTAAATTAAATTAAATTAAATTAAATTAAATTAAATTAAATTAAATTAAATTAAATTAAATTAAATTAAATTAAATTAAATTAAATTAAATTAAATTAAATTAAATTAAATTAAATTAAATTAAATTAAATTAAATTAAATTAAATTAAATTAAATTAAATTAAATTAAATTAAATTAAATTAAATTAAATTAAATTAAATTAAATTAAATTAAATTAAATTAAATTAAATTAAATTAAATTAAATTAAATTAAATTAAATTAAATTAAATTAAATTAAATTAAATTAAATTAAATTAAATTAAATTAAATTAAATTAAATTAAATTAAATTAAATTAAATTAAATTAAATTAAATTAAATTAAATTAAATTAAATTAAATTAAATTAAATTAAATTAAATTAAATTAAATTAAATTAAATTAAATTAAATTAAATTAAATTAAATTAAATTAAATTAAATTAAATTAAATTAAATTAAATTAAATTAAATTAAATTAAATTAAATTAAATTAAATTAAATTAAATTAAATTAAATTAAATTAAATTAAATTAAATTAAATTAAATTAAATTAAATTAAATTAAATTAAATTAAATTAAATTAAATTAAATTAAATTAAATTAAATTAAATTAAATTAAATTAAATTAAATTAAATTAAATTAAATTAAATTAAATTAAATTAAATTAAATTAAATTAAATTAAATTAAATTAAATTAAATTAAATTAAATTAAATTAAATTAAATTAAATTAAATTAAATTAAATTAAATTAAATTAAATTAAATTAAATTAAATTAAATTAAATTAAATTAAATTAAATTAAATTAAATTAAATTAAATTAAATTAAATTAAATTAAATTAAATTAAATTAAATTAAATTAAATTAAATTAAATTAAATTAAATTAAATTAAATTAAATTAAATTAAATTAAATTAAATTAAATTAAATTAAATTAAATTAAATTAAATTAAATTAAATTAAATTAAATTAAATTAAATTAAATTAAATTAAATTAAATTAAATTAAATTAAATTAAATTAAATTAAATTAAATTAAATTAAATTAAATTAAATTAAATTAAATTAAATTAAATTAAATTAAATTAAATTAAATTAAATTAAATTAAATTAAATTAAATTAAATTAAATTAAATTAAATTAAATTAAATTAAATTAAATTAAATTAAATTAAATTAAATTAAATTAAATTAAATTAAATTAAATTAAATTAAATTAAATTAAATTAAATTAAATTAAATTAAATTAAATTAAATTAAATTAAATTAAATTAAATTAAATTAAATTAAATTAAATTAAATTAAATTAAATTAAATTAAATTAAATTAAATTAAATTAAATTAAATTAAATTAAATTAAATTAAATTAAATTAAATTAAATTAAATTAAATTAAATTAAATTAAATTAAATTAAATTAAATTAAATTAAATTAAATTAAATTAAATTAAATTAAATTAAATTAAATTAAATTAAATTAAATTAAATTAAATTAAATTAAATTAAATTAAATTAAATTAAATTAAATTAAATTAAATTAAATTAAATTAAATTAAATTAAATTAAATTAAATTAAATTAAATTAAATTAAATTAAATTAAATTAAATTAAATTAAATTAAATTAAATTAAATTAAATTAAATTAAATTAAATTAAATTAAATTAAATTAAATTAAATTAAATTAAATTAAATTAAATTAAATTAAATTAAATTAAATTAAATTAAATTAAATTAAATTAAATTAAATTAAATTAAATTAAATTAAATTAAATTAAATTAAATTAAATTAAATTAAATTAAATTAAATTAAATTAAATTAAATTAAATTAAATTAAATTAAATTAAATTAAATTAAATTAAATTAAATTAAATTAAATTAAATTAAATTAAATTAAATTAAATTAAATTAAATTAAATTAAATTAAATTAAATTAAATTAAATTAAATTAAATTAAATTAAATTAAATTAAATTAAATTAAATTAAATTAAATTAAATTAAATTAAATTAAATTAAATTAAATTAAATTAAATTAAATTAAATTAAATTAAATTAAATTAAATTAAATTAAATTAAATTAAATTAAATTAAATTAAATTAAATTAAATTAAATTAAATTAAATTAAATTAAATTAAATTAAATTAAATTAAATTAAATTAAATTAAATTAAATTAAATTAAATTAAATTAAATTAAATTAAATTAAATTAAATTAAATTAAATTAAATTAAATTAAATTAAATTAAATTAAATTAAATTAAATTAAATTAAATTAAATTAAATTAAATTAAATTAAATTAAATTAAATTAAATTAAATTAAATTAAATTAAATTAAATTAAATTAAATTAAATTAAATTAAATTAAATTAAATTAAATTAAATTAAATTAAATTAAATTAAATTAAATTAAATTAAATTAAATTAAATTAAATTAAATTAAATTAAATTAAATTAAATTAAATTAAATTAAATTAAATTAAATTAAATTAAATTAAATTAAATTAAATTAAATTAAATTAAATTAAATTAAATTAAATTAAATTAAATTAAATTAAATTAAATTAAATTAAATTAAATTAAATTAAATTAAATTAAATTAAATTAAATTAAATTAAATTAAATTAAATTAAATTAAATTAAATTAAATTAAATTAAATTAAATTAAATTAAATTAAATTAAATTAAATTAAATTAAATTAAATTAAATTAAATTAAATTAAATTAAATTAAATTAAATTAAATTAAATTAAATTAAATTAAATTAAATTAAATTAAATTAAATTAAATTAAATTAAATTAAATTAAATTAAATTAAATTAAATTAAATTAAATTAAATTAAATTAAATTAAATTAAATTAAATTAAATTAAATTAAATTAAATTAAATTAAATTAAATTAAATTAAATTAAATTAAATTAAATTAAATTAAATTAAATTAAATTAAATTAAATTAAATTAAATTAAATTAAATTAAATTAAATTAAATTAAATTAAATACAATTAAATAAAATAAAATAAAATAAAATAAAATAAAATAAAATAAAATAAAATAAAATAAAATAAAATAAATTAAAGAAAAATAAAATAAAATAAAATAAAATAAAATAAAATAAAATAAAATAAAATAAAATAAAATAACATAAAATAAAATAAAATAAAATAAAATAAAATAAAATAAAATAAAATAAAATACAATAAAATAAAATAAAATAAAATAAAATAAAATAAAATAAAATAAAATAAAATAAAATAAAATAAAATAAAATAAAATAAATTAAATAAAATAATAAAGGATGAAATAAAAATCGAAAAAAGATATTTCTGGACTAATAAGAAAAAAATCACAACTTTTTTTTTTTTTTTTAAATATAAATAAAAATAACTGTTATTAGTTCAGTCATTAATTAAAAGTCAAAAAATAACTCTTAAACATTGATTTTTATAATAAAATTTATAACTTATAAAAATCTTGCTAGAATCATAATAATTCTTAGCTGTAGATTAAGTTTAAGTGGCACGGAACTTTGCCGAAAGTCTCCTTTAGGCCGCAAAATGTGCCCATTGTGCTACCACAAGGAAAAAGTGATTTGTCTTGCTGCAACTTGGAGAGCCTACATAACCCATTCAATTTGTGAATAAGCCCGAGCAAGTCTCTGATATTTGTATAATTTTGCTTAAGCCAAATAAGCCAAAAGTTTCTCAACTATCACTTAAATTACAGATCAACCCCAAGTCTGACACCTATTTTTCAATGTAATGAACTTCTACTTCTGTCAAGCATTTCAAGCATGTTGTCAGCTTTAAGCTTTTTAAATATGTTTTTCCTTTATTTTAAAATGCCTCTTACAAAAAAATATTTCCATAAAATTAACTTGAAGCCACTTTTGGCCAACTCCCATAGGCAAACGTCAACCGAGCGAAGCGCATTAATATTGACATAAAATTGGCATAAAATTCCATCAGAGCTCATCCACTTGCAGTCTTGCAGCTGGCAGCAAGTACGCGTACAACAACAATCCAGCCAACAAAACGACTGTCGAGCATTTAAACATGTCCGCATTAGCATTAAATCCCGCCGGAGTTTGTGTCTTTTCGGTGCGTTCGGCATTTTCAACTGGCCAGCGAATGTCGAAAGTTTCGTGCAAGATGATGCCAAATGGAATCGATGCTATGAGCATTGGCCACATTGTAACTTTTGTAAAGGACATTGTAGGCAACATGACAATTTAAACCAAACACATGCCGGCCAATTCGAATTCCATGGCCACGGCAACATGTGTTGGGTCAGTAAGCGGCAACGTTTCAATTTCGCTTTCATTGACTGGATTTACAAGCGAAATATCGACAACGATATTAACAAAAAACAACAACAAAAGCAGCCTACACAGCAGTGGTCAGTGTGGCGCATATCGAAAGCAATTCCCAGCGCTATTAAAAGAGGCAACGCGGTAAATAGCTGAATGGAAAAAAATTTTGACATCAAGTCAATGAACAAAGGAGGGTGAAAAAATTTACAAAAGAAGCGAAAAAGAAAGCTTAAAAGCCAATCGCACAGCTGTGTCAGTTGTGCCTTCAAATCGGGAGAGCTGAGTGGCCGCTAGAAGGAGCAGAAGCAACAATTAAAGTGGGAGGTATGAAAACGCCGAAAGAGTCGATGGCGGTGTTCACGATATGCGACAATAGCGATGGTAAAGAAAAAATTTTAAAGAAACAATAAAAACAAACAAACAAATATTCATAGACTATGACAACAACAACTTTACACATTAGCGATAAAATAACAAAGTCTATGGGAACTGAGCTGACAAACGATAAACTTTAGTCTAAAAAATTACAACAAACTGCACTTTTGCCCTTCCGAAACTCTTCAGAGCAAATTTTAAGTGCATTGTGCAGTTTTTTATACAATTAATTATGAAACCTTATGAAACTTTAAGTCACTAGTCTTTGGCTTTATTATTGTAGTTTTCTTCTTTTTAGTTCAAATTAAACACTTTTATTTTATAAGTATATGGCATTCAAAAGATAAAACTTACATGCCAATTAGTAAATAGAAATAAAAAAAATTGAAATAAATAAAAATTAGTTTATGTGTTTAACTGCAAAACTGAGATTTGGTGTTCAAATGGCGCCAAAGCCAGCACCACATATAAAATCTTCGTTGTTCTTTCAACAGAACATGGCCGCTTAGTCTCTAAGTCTAAAATTATTATCAATCAAAATTGTAGTTCAGGAAAGCTAACTAGTACAGCTTAACATAGCCAGGCTGGACTTTTGTCTAGGACTACGATTGCATTTATTTTAAACCAGTAAGAACTGATTCAGCTAAAATCTGCCAGCATTTCGCATAGCATAATTTTTGTATATATTGCACGATCAGGTATTCCATTGGTACCTTATTACTAGCTACTATTACTACTACTATTCTCGATTATAGTTAAGTTTCAAAAATGTGGGCAATAGAGAGCAACATATTTCGGCAAAGGAAATTAATTTAGCACAAATACCTGCAAAATCAAAAAACAACTCTTAATGAAGCGTAGGAATAATGTTGAAAGGTGGAAGATCGATAATATAGAAAGTATTAGCAAATATCAACAAAAAATGTCAGCGTTGAGAATAAAGCTAGATTTGGCAGAAAATCGGGCATAAACATTAAACAAAAATTTAGAAAAATGTGTTAAGGGCTTACAAGAAGGATCTAAGTTTTCCATAACGCAGTGTTGTCGCTAAAATTCAAATATCAGCATTAATTGTTCACAGAATCATAAAAAGAACAAACCTAAGAACGTTTTTCTAATAGAATTTCGGATCTTAAGGGGGCCGATACATTTAGAACCTTAAAAAAATCGGAATTTTTTTTATTGCTGCAATCGAAAGATAAACTATTTAAAAATATAGTCCCGAAGTTCTATTGGCCTACTGTTAATATTTTGGTAGATAATAGCCCAAGACCCGCGCGGCGGCTATACAGGCAGCTGCGCGCACATAAACTTTGAACCTCTTTTTCTCAAAACTATGTTTTCTGATCCGGGCGTCAAGATTGCGAGCGAGCTCTTTAACCGATTTAGTCGGATTAAACAGCATATTATAGATAATTTTATATTCAAGTGCGTGGTAGAGCAATTTTTTTAACAAAAATCGTTTTCACAGTTATTTACTAATTTTTATGTCAAAAACACGGGTAAAAAATGGCACTTTTTCACTAAAAGCATGACTATACCTCCAATTTTTCAAAATTACAGTAAGTCTCTTCGCTACGCACTTGATAAAAGCTTTCTGATTCATAAGATATTTTCATTTCTTGTTTCAGATCAAAACTCTACCTAGGAAGTTGACGCCCGCAAAGTTTGTCCTACTCAGGAGATCGGCCATAACTCCGCCATTTTGTTTTTTTTTTTTTGTAAAAAATTGTTTTCTCCCAGTTTTATTATGCCTTAATATATATCCGAAACAAACCTGACTCTATGTGTTTTTATTCTCCCAGCATAAAATCAGAAAAAAATACCTTTTTTGACGCTTCTAAATGTATCGGCCCCCTTAAAGGCTCAAAAATGAGTTAAGGTGTTTAGCTTTCAAACTTTGTTCAACTCCATCCATCAAAGGAAACGTCTTGAAATTTCATATTCCATATTCCATTTTCTGACTTTAAAGCCCAATTACTGCGGCATTTTAAAAAATGCATTAAAGTAAATAGTATACCTAATTCAGTTTTTACACGGTTTTGATTTAACACGGTTTGAAAATTAAAAAAATTTTAATTTTTTTACAAGATTTTATTCCATTTAGCACGAAAAATTAAAAATTGTTTTATTTTCAAACCGTGTTGAATCAAACCCGTGTAAAAAAAGACCGTGTAAAAACTGAATTAGGTTTATTTGAAAAAAAGTTGAGAGATGACCTTAGTGACACAAACAAAAAATCATGTCCGTAGTTTCATGCCCATAGTTTAGAAATGACAATTAAAAATTTTAAAAAGTCAAGAAAATCCAAACAACTGACACAACCATTATTGCAAAAATGCAAACGAAGTTTTAAAAAAAAAGTTCGAAAAGCCGAAATAAGCGGAGAGAAACATTTTCGCAATTTTTTGCCCTGTGTTATTTCTTTTGGTTTTAAGTAATCAAACTGTGGCAAGGCCAACAATGGGTTCAGAATTTGTGGAAGAAACTTGATTGAATGGGCCAATTGACTATTTTATAATTCACTTTTACGCAACTGTACATCGAAAGGATCAACAATGGGTTAAGCTTTGTACTTAACGATAATGAAAAAATAACTTAAATTAATTGCCTATTGACTTCAAACTTTGGTCAAATTACTTTAAATGAAATTATTGCTTTAAATAATAATAATAATAAATTAAATAATAATTACTTTAAATGATTACTTTAAATTATATAATAATAATAAAATATATAAGAAATACTTTAACATTTTTTTGTTAAATCAAACCCTGATGGAGTCAACTAAGTTTAAGATTTTGTAGGGTGTGACATGATTTATTTGCCAATTGGCTTCAAATATGGCGAAAAGTTTTCAAATGAGATATTAATAGACAAATACATATTTTTCTTTCTTTATTATTAATTTTATTTTTTATTTATTTTTCTTCAAAATCTAACCAGGTCAAGAAAGGTTAAGAAAAATTTGATTCATTAACTTCAGACTTCTAAAGTACTAAAGTAGGGCAAGAGGGCGTTAGCGAAACACAGCGCTTCAAACCGATCTTATCGAAGTCACCAACCATTCTGCTGTCACATCCTCCCAAGGATAGATGGCAGCCCCATCACTTAGGACTACCTGCGGCGGACTAATCACCTACCCGCAAAAAACACAACCGATTAACCCATTGCTGCCTAAAATTCTACCCATGTAAATTGATTTTTTTTTTAAATCACAAAAAAGTAAATGTTGGAGATCTCTCAAAACCATTGATAGGGATAGTTAGGGTAAAGATGGAACTACTTTAACCTAGTAAAGGTCACCCTAAAATTTCGCCATCTAGCTATAGTAACCAGACTCCAAACATCGTGAATTTTCCGGAGGTGGAAAATGTCAAAAATGCCAAAAATCTGCCTCCTAACTCACATGTAAAAAATACAACTTTTGTTTACGTGTTTAGCTGATCACTTCACAAACTATGGAAAAAAGCTACCATTGCTGCGTAATGGGTACAAAATACCTAATGAATATCTCAGCAACGTGCAGAGATATAAAGCTGAAATTTTATTTCTGACCATTCTGGGTCACTTCTAGGTCGTGTATGAAATATTATCAAAATCGTATGGGCGGAACTGGTACCCGGCAGCAATGGGTTAATGTACCCAACACAAGGCAATGCCTTTTGAAGGCCCGAGAGCAGTGTTGCCATATCAGGAGATTTTCTCCTAGATTTACGAGATTCTTGACCTTTTAGGATAATTTTTAGGAGGAAGAATTGTTTAGGAGAAAGTTTAGGAGATTTATATTTTATGTCAGGGGATTTTTCGGATCTTTGTGGATTTTTGGGAGATTTTTGGATAACGAAGTAGGATGTATTGGGAACACTGGCAACAAAACATATTTTGGCAACTATTTTAATAGTCAAAACACCCTATTGTGTTAAAAATTGGTAAGCTTACAAAATGTAAGCTAGTTCTATCTCGTTCTCACTTATTGCTGTCACAATGAAATCCGGTCAAAAACGACACTTTCAGGAATTTTCAATACTTTTTTAAGATTTAGGAGAAAGTCATTTCAGGTATCTGGCAACACTGCCCGAGAGGAGTGAACAAAGAAAAACCAAAAAGTACTCCAAATCTAAAATAATTCATTGCATGTTTTGAAGTTTTCAAAAATCAACATTCGTCAGTTTGAAAAATTTGTTTGAAATGTATATCAAAAAACTAAATGCAACCCTGGGCCATACCAAAACTATAGAAAACTTAGCTTCGAAAAGCTCTTCATGAACAGTTTGTCGATGCAGGACAACATTTGTTCAGCTATCGTGAATACCACCAATGTGTTGTTGCATGCACGAAGCTAGTAAAAACAAGAAAATATAACAGAAATACGCAAACAATCCCATGGGGCAAGCAGCTCTAAGCATTCGGGCGCATATGTTGCATGCAATATTTTTTTTGTGCTTTAATGTGCGCGCATTTTTTATGAGAATTTTATTGTTGCTACTCGTTCAGTGTTTTTTTTTTGTATTGGGTAAATTTTTGTTTTTTAATTTTTTTCTTTGCTTTTGAGAATTGTAACCGACTTTTTTATTGCTGCCGCGTTTTTATGAAAATTGCCGCACATGTTGACAGCGCAATTACATGGCAAAACCCAACAACAACAACAACAAGTGGAGAGAAAAATCGGGCAAAAAGTCAACAACAAATGGCGCAGCATGTTTTATTCTCAAATGAACCAAAACAATGCAGACAAAAAACGCTAAATCTGTCTCAAAACAAGCAAACAAGAGGAGGGGGAAGTATTTTCTGAATGCGTTGCACGTGCATTGCATTTGTTGCGTTTAAAAAACGCGCAGAAGCAGCATTGGCAAAAAGCAAAAACAAAGGTCGTGAGGCAATTTGGTGCCCCCACCAGTTGAGTAGAGAAAGTCGAGAAAAGAACAGAGAAACTGCGGAGGGTGCGGGTTCCGAAAAGCTGCCACCACAGCAAGTGCGTATTTTCGCGAAAGTAAACGAAGAAGAAGAAGCAGCAAAAGTGGCGTCAGTTCAGTGAGAGACTGGTGTGAATATTTGGCAAAAAGGCGGCACGTGGCATTCAGAAATGGCCAACAACATATGCGCCATTAACGGAACATTGGAGAGATGAGATGTGCGGCAAATTGCCGCTTCGATCGCAACGTTGCCATTTAGTGCGTCCTTCAAATGAGAGTGTGTGTGTGTCTGTGTGTGTGTGTGTGAGTGTAGGTATTTGTGTCTGGTTGTGTGCTTATGGCGCGCTAAATTACCATATTACACACACACACACACACACACTCGCACGTGCCTCGCACAACGGTTTCTGTGTCTGCCAGGCGCGAATACGCAGTCAGCAGGCAGTCAGCTGTGTGCGCGCCTGCAAATATACAACGTTTTCAGTTCAATAAACAAAATGAAGCGCACGCTCACACGTTGCCGCATATACATATATACAAAAAAACACACAAGCATAGCCGGCAAACATATACAGTGATGTGTAGCATACATTTGGGCGCAGCCCAATATTTTCATAGAGTTGTCGATACAAATTGTTTTGCATTCATTTTGCTTCGCATTTCTAGCTAGTTTCTTTTTTCAACTTGTTCTTGTTGTTGGTATGTGGCAACTTGTGTTGGTATGTGGCAACTTGTGTTGGTATGTGGCAACTTGTGTTGCCATGTCTCGCAGGACGAACTAATGTGGGACAGCAACGCTACGTTACAGCGCCAAAGACGCAGCGATGAGCTGAAGAAGCATCAAACAGTGGGAGGCCCAATTTCGATTTTCCTTTTTTTTTTGCTCTGCCACAACCGCAGTGTTTGCTTTTTTCTGGTAGCAATAATCAGAGGAAGGAAACGAAAATAATGGAAGGAAAAGAAGAGGAAAGTGAGCCAGCAAACAAGACGAGCTAGCAAAGAGCTTCGTGCGGCAGCGCAAAGTTTGCTTTGGCACAAATTGTCGTTGCTTCATTTTTGTTGGTTGTTGTAGTTGTTGTGCTGCTTTTGTTGTTGTTGTTGAGTACGTGTGAAGGCAAACGCATGTCGGAAATTTTGAAGCGTTCTTATATGTGGTAAGTTGGGACAATGTATGTGCGTGTGTGTGTGTGTGTGTGTGTGATGGCTGTGCGAGATGGCTCCTTTTTTTCATTTCAATGTAACGCAAATTGAGTTAAAAGGCAAAAGTTGCACCACATGACAGGAATTTTAAATTTCAGCAAGAAAAAAAATTATTGTAATTTTGTTGGTGATTTCTGGTACCACATTTTTTAAGCATAATTGAAGTAAATATGTAGAATTAGTAGAGCAGAAGAATGAAATCAAAACAACATGGAGAGGGAGTAAACGGAAAATGTTGTGGGAGCAGAACGAAAGCAAAAACGTGAATAATGATTTGAATAAAATGATGAGCTGAAGATGCAAAGAAGGCTAAAAGAAAAAAAGACAACATAAGACAAGAATAAGAAAAAGGAATGACTTACAACTTGAGAGAAGATTTTTTTTCTATTTCAATGAGTCTTGACTGTCTTATTTGTTGAGATAACAGAAAAACTTTACAGTCAACTGCTACACATATTCGTTGCTAATGTCCTTAGAATTTAAGGATTTTTATTTGACTTTAAAAAAATTTTAGATTTATTGCTCAAAAAAAGTTGAACTATTCGAACTGTAGCCAAGTATTTATTAGAGCATTTTCTAATATTGTTTACCTTCTATGAGCAACCATATGTCACACCTTTTTGGATGTGGGATTTACTAATTTAAATCGTATTTAAGGATTTAAAAATTATTAAATTATTTAACGAATGAAATGGCAAACCTCTGCGGGTACAAATATGTTGGAAAGAAGACAAAGCGGATAATTGAAAGTAGGATTGATGGGTCGAATAAAGTAACAGTTGCTTAAATGAATAGAGAAACGAAAGAAGACCCGATTTAGCGAAGACACTTTCAAATAAGTAGAAGATCAAAAGAAAGAATGCATATATAAATAAAAGGATGGTCAATCGAATAACGCGGCATATGATCGCCCGAAGACACTTTTAAATATTTGTCAGCAAGAGAATGCTGGAGAGATCGAAACTACCAGAGGCCCTAGGTTCGAATCCCAGTTCGGGCTGGTGAAACATTCATCTATTTCTATCGCTATCCGCATGATAAAGCAGATGAGAATTAAAAGAATCGCTGAGAAAAATATGTGGTACCACAATGGGCCTCTTAGGCGTCCGAGTGAATTTCTTACATGACCCAACCTAAGCTGACAATGTAAGGACCATACAGTCTCTCGCTAGCAAATGTTTTGTATTAGGTCCGAGCAGGAAGACAGAGGTATTCCTTCTGAATTTAAGAAGAATAAATCTTCGGCGGATCGTCGGACTAATCCCACGACACAATCTTTGGAACCAACATATGTCCACAATGGGCATAATCGAGGATCCAATTTGCGTATCGCGTCTGGAGGAGGTAGAGAGCACAGAGCTAGAACGAGATTGCGCATTTTGGGTTCTGATGTTATGAGAATGGACGAGGTCCAGGTCTAGGGTTCACTTTTTCGGCTCCCCTCATATCCATTCCATTCCATTCCAATCCTATTCATTCCATTCCATTCCATTCCATTCCATTCCATTCTATTCCTATTCATTCCATTCCATTCCTATCCATTCCATTCCATTCCACTCCACTCCACTATATTCCATTCCAGTCCATTCCATTCCACTCCATTTCATTCCCCTCCATTCCATACAGTCTCTTAGCTTTGGTCTAGCGTTGAAAGTCAACCATTTCCTTGTTGATCAACTTCAAACTGTTTTTTTTTACAGTTTTCTTGCTTCAACGGCATTAATTGCTGGCAGTAGTAATGCGAATCAATCATTTTATTAGGTCATATTGAATGATACCCTTTCAGTTTTACCAAATAGAAAGCATCACCTTCCTTGTCATCAATCCCGGCTTAGACACCATTCTTGGAGCTTAATTTTTTTCCAACCAAAACCGTTCACATACAACATTATCGTATGTGACCCACTTTTCATTACCTTCATTACCACACATTTCAAAAAATGGCTCGATTTCATTCAATTTCAACATTGCATTGGAGATGAAAATTCGGACCATTAAAGTGAGGTTAAAATCGACTTAATGCAAAATTTGTTTTTAAAACTTGGTTTGTCGTCGATCTTCGGTTTCTTAGTGATGTCGTAACGGTCTTCTTGAACCATACCCATCATTCTTACAACTATTTCGATGAATCGACCAGAGCGAGGAGCATCTTTCGCTTCAAAATTTCCAGCACATAAGTGAGCGAATATTTGTCTTCACCATAAACAGCACAAATTTGTTTAGACTTTGTTTATGCCACATTTTTCCTTTTGTCTCAGTAAAATTGTAAAATATAATGTAGAATTTTTTTTTTAATTTCACTCATCTTTGCTTTGCATTGAGAGTTTACAAATGTAGTGAACAGTTTTAAAGCTACGAAGTTACGATTAAAATTAAGCGAACAGATAAACGCCGAATACTTATTTAACAACACAATTTGGATATTTGAAATAGAGTTTGAATTTTAATTCGAAATTTGCATACTCGTTTAAAAATCAATGCAACTAAAAATTTCAAGCAAAAAAAATACTTAATTTTTTACAGCTAAGACCCAAAACCAAAAACAAGATAGAAACCGAATCGGGCTATGCCACTCAAAAAAGCCATTGAACCAGTCGATATCTAACAATTAAGCTTCCCTAACCTCAAAATTATTTAAATGTTTACATCATTTTTTTGCATCATTTGAAATTTTGAAAACTCGTTTCAAAATCAGTACAACTAAAAATTTCAAGCAAAAAAAGAACACTTTATTTTTACAGCCAAGCCCCAAAAAACAAAACCAAAATAGGAAACTGCAAGGATAACCGATTTATCAATCGAAAGCGGTCTTTGCCACTCAAAAAAGCCAAATGAATGATGAAAAATGGACACGAGTTGTGCTTTGCCTAATCAACCAGTCGATATTTGTAGTCCTAAGTCTTATATAAGTTATATAGATATTTAGTCCTAAGGACCTCCTCCTTACATCCTTCTTAACAACTTAAAAACTGTAGCTATCGCTCACTACTTCAGACCGTAGATTTCTCAGTTGCCCTCTTCTAAACAACTAGGCTTCTCTAACCTCAAAATTGCTGAAATATTTCAATCATTTTTTTTTTTGCAAAGCCTTGCAAAATTCATAACTTAAGCTTTCATGCCAGTAAATGCCAACAATTTTTCAAAATAATCGAATTTACTTGCACCGCATTCAGCACTTTACGGTGAATTACTCCAATGGGAGAATTTTACAAGATTTTTTAACCAAAAATTTATGGCAAAAATTGCCAATTACAGCAACAGCAACCGCAACAACAACAGTATCAATAATAACAAAAACAACATTTAACATTTATATTCTTCCACTCAATCAAATGTGAAAAGCGAAATCCCAGCGGAATGACAGCAGCCAATAGACTCAGTTGTGCTTTAACCAAAAGTCGTATTTTTATATTTAAAAAACAACAACAACAGCATCTATGCGTTTTGCAATTATTTTTAATGTGCCTTCACATGTGCCGGTTTCAAACATTTTCACGCCAATTCATTCGTTGCCCATTTTTTTTTACGTCACTTTGCGATTTATTACATTTTTTTGAATGCCATGTTGCTGCTGATGCTGTGTTGTTGTTGTTGCTGTGGTTGTTGTTGTTTTTGTATTTGCTGTTGTTTTGCTTGCTCATGCATTCACGGCTGCCATTTGCGCGTTACAATTTTTTTTTTCGAATTTTTCGCGCTCACACATTTCAATTGCCATTGATTTGTGTCGATGTTGCTGTGTCGTTTATTGTTGTTGCTATTTTTGACGCCACTGCTGTTGCTGTTACGCGCGGCAAGTCAGTTATTTTTTCTGTGTGTTTTGAAATGCCTGTGGCATGTTAACAACGGAAGCGGAAATGATGGCAGCGCGCAGAGGAAGCGACAGACGACAGGAAGCGACAGCGCCAGCAGCAGCAAAGATGGTTGCGTGATGTTTGTGTTTGTGTGTGTGTGTGTGTGTGTGTGGGAGGCGTAGAGTGCGCCGATTTGGCAGCGGCAACAGCTGTGCCACAAAGCGTGCAACGTGTAAGGCAAATATTTCAAGAGTCGCAAGAAAAGCGGCGAGCAGTCAGGAAACGTTGCCGAGAACGACGGAAGGTATAGACGAAATGTGTGGCAAATGAAATGAAAATTTAATAATAGCAAATATAGAACATAAAGTGAAAAGTTAGCGAGATGAAAAGAAAAGTATGAAGCCAACAAAAAATTTGGTGCACAGCCTCGGCTGATGCGAGCATAGCCAATGAAGCCACTATGCCGCACCACAGCCCACGAAACGGCTCGACATAAACGGAAAATACAGTCATGGCGTCTTGAAATAATGAAAAGAAATAGACGCCACGAATTGTTGAATTTATGTATATGGCAAAATAGCGCATTTTTTACGCCCTTAACATGCCGCACACTGCTGACTTCAGCAAGGGGCAACGCGCAGCAGCTCCGTGGGCCGGCAGTGAGGCAGCAAATTTACTTGCAGCTCACACAGTGCAAGGCTCGAAGCTTTCTGCCAACGAGCCTATCTGACGCTGCTTTCTCGCTTACTTCATTTGCTTATGGCACTTTATTTCCTTGTGGCATAATTTAAGGCCAAAGCACCACAAGTAGCAGTCGGCCAGTCAGTCAGCCATCTTGCTGCTCCTTATGCCTTGGCACATTTAATTGAATATGTTTAAGTGCTTAGTGCTTAAGTTGCTTTATGCGCCGATATTTAAGTTCTTAAACGTGCGTACAGCCTCGCATTTGTCTATGTATGTGTGTGTGTGTATGGCATATTAAAACTTTTATTATGCCATGAATAAAAGATTTGCATGGAAATGGCCTATCGGCAGCGCATTCAAGTGTGCTGTGTGCTAGCAAAATGAGCAGATTTCATTCTCTGGCACAACGGTGCGTATGAGTGTGCCGCATTTTAATGGAAATTTCGCAAATACCCAAATAACATAGGAAATAGTTCCAAGAACAATTTCTGTTTTTGTTGTTGTTATTTTTGTAGACAAACATAAATAAATATATGTAAATTGCTTTCTCAAGTATAAATTTTTGCCACAAATTTTATTAAGTGGTCGTGCAGGGCATAAGCAGCAAATGTTCAGTTTCATATTCAAATTAGAGGAAATCCTGCAAGTTTGTAATTAATTTGCTGCCGGTTTGTGAGTATTGCATGGGGCTTTTGAATTATTAATGTATTTAGGAGTAAAAGAAAATTTATTGAAATTTTTGGAAAAGCAAAAACTCTGCAAACTTAACTGTTAATCAGTTTCTCACAATTATCAACGACGTGTTACTTTTACTTTAGAAATTATATACTAACGTATTGAAATTTGTAATAATAAGTAACCGGTACTTCGGAACCTCTATTTTGATGTGGCTTAGAGAAGAAATGCATGAGCCAAAATATTAGGTGCTGGAGGTGAGATAAATGAAGACGCATTGATGTAAAGTGCCAGGAAATTCTTCAAATTGTACCCCAACAACTCAAAACTTGCTCTTAGAGGGTTAATACCTAAGACACACCCCCACTATTTTTTTATTCTGAACATTTCTTCCAAACATACTTATTCCCTATCTTTAACCCCTCATGGGACTCCCATACAAAATGATCGTTTTTATAAAACAGATTCCCACTGCTTCCATGTTGCTTCTATATGTTTCAAATGTATGACCAACTCCCATTTATTTTTCCATCCAAGTAATTCTTTCAAACATAACTTCCCTCTATCTTCAACTCCAAAAGAAGCTGCCATACAAAACTGGCTATTTTCTATGAAATTAGCTCTCCACCTCTAAATGTTGCATTTAGTAGAGTAAAAACGAAAGCAACGTATCTCGGAAACTACAAAACCAATGTGAACGATTCATACAACATTAAACAAAATATTTCGGTGCAAAATATACAAAATTTGTTATACTTGTAGTTTCAAACCTTTTCGCCAGAGGGCACCTCAGATACAATGGAAGTTTTGAAGTGATAAACTTTCTTCCAAGCATAGGAGAAAATATATTGTCAAAGACCCATTCAACTGTCCACTTAAAACATAATTGTAATCTTAGTTGAGTGTTGATAAGAAATAATTTCATTTTGGAGAAAAATTTGAATCAATTTTATTTAGCCGTATTCAAGTGGGCTCAGTCTTGGGGCTGCCAATACTACCTCTCACTTATTTATAAAAAAAAATATAAATCTATTAATATAGTTTACAAGTTGTATAAAATCACGTGGCTCAGAGTTTTTAATAAATACCTACCTTTGTGTTTGTTTCTATTTGTGGGTATTTTTTACGTATAAGTAATAATTATACACAAGCTATAAGTTTTAGAAGAATTTGCTACTCAATTGTATCAAATTTAGTAACTTTAGTTGGATTTAAAATTTTCTATTGCTTGTGCATTTCTCAACTTACTTTACGTATGAGTAAAAGTTGGACAAATATGTTCAACTGTTTTTTATTCCTGTATTTCTAGCATACTTGACGTATGAGTAACATTTAAAAACTGATCATCAATCTGAGAAAATTTGCTGTATGTATATTATGCAAAATTACATAGTTGGAACCATGGCTACTTCGTTTATTTATGTATCATATAAATTTTTATTGAAATTTGTACAAAAATAAATTAATTATAAAAAAAAATTTTGCATTAAAAGCTGTCACCCTATTTTGAGATTTAAATTAGTTCTTCTCCCATTTCTGCTAAATGTTGATTTAAAAATATCCGCTGTGGGCTCATTTTGAAATTTACATTAGTTCTTGTCACATTTCTGCCAAATTTTTACTTGAAAATTTCAGGCTTACTTGATGTCTGAGTATTTCATGGACATTTATAATTTTATATTTTATTGAAATAAGTATTAAATAAGCTAATATTGGTCAAAACTGTGCACAGTTTGTTTTTAACAAACATTACTTACAGCTTACGTACTCATCCAGCGTGGCGTATGAGTGATATTTAATTATGAAAAAAGAACATTAACTCTCAAAGGCAATGGCCATTTAATTTGCTAATTCTTGTATAGCTTTTCATAAGTAGAACCATGCAGCTGTTCTTAATTCTTTAAGCACTGCACACAGTTCGAACTTAAGCATTTTTACATTTTAATTGCTTCATGCAGACAACGTATGCAGACAACGTAACCTTTAACACTTTTCTATTAATTAGTATTGAAAGCACTTTCAATTACCATCATTCAGCAACAGTTCGCATATTCACTAAACTTAAATGTGTCTTCAGTATTTCGATAATCATCCTAATTTAAGTATGAGTGAAATTTATTCAATTACCGCCTAACAAATTCTTCTAAAAGTATTTGTAGAAATTGAACACAATTTGAAATGCTTATGTGCATCCATTGAAACTCTTTAGTACTTAAAATACACATAAACGAAACACATTATTAACTCTCAAATGAAAAGATTCGCCTCAAATCAAGGAAACATATACACACATACTTATCTTCAAATTTAACACCGATATAATTTTTTGAAATGACAGCTAAACCCAAATAATTTTAGGTAACATTTAATTGAAGTTTTTTTTCTGCAAAAATAAAAAATAAAATAAATATTATAAATATTATAAAAAATAAACAATATTTCATGCATTTAAGCGCCAAACGATGACGAGAAAGCATGTCTTATTAATGATGTTCAGTATTCTTGAACAATTTTTGGAAAATCTGTTCGATGGTTTTTGTTGGCTGCTTAGAAATTTTGCTCGAGACAAATTTTTATTGCTAAAATGTATCAAATTAAGAAGAATACATAAAAAATCTTTATCACTAAAACTTATCAAATCAAACTTTACATTTTACTTTCCGACACACATGTCGCATGAGTGATATTTGAAAAATTCAAAGCGATATGCATTTAGATTATAAAAAGCATTGCATACTCGTGCATTGGCGCAAATAGGATTTTATTTTGGGGGGAGGCGGGTTCCGTAAATAACATTTGAACCTAATACAACTTGGAACCAGATTTGTCACCCACAATTTTGTAACAAACATTTATGTTGGGGTTTAAACCCCTCCAAAACCCTCATTGAGTGCACCACTGATTAATAAGGTAGTTGTTTAAAAAAATTTGTTTCTAAAACAATTTAAGCTGTTTAACCCTAGAAAGGTAATCTTCGTCGATTCGACGAACACCACATACATTTCTTCAAATTTCTCCTTATTCTCCGATCTGATTGCTTTCTCTTTTCGTATGATCTTAGTTGGCGATGTGCTTTCGCGGAATACAAGGTTTTACAGCACGAGCGCAGCGTATGTTTTCTTTTTTTTATATAAAAACAAAACTAGGCTTCGTCGAAACCACGAAGAATACCATTAACGTGACTTTTTGCAACTGAATACGAGTACTATACATTGAATTTCAGTATTTCAAAATGTCTCGGAATGCGGGGTTATCGGAAGAATTAATTGACAAATTTTTTGGAATTGGTTAATTAATTAATTATGAATTAGTTAAGTTAATTAGTTAGTTAGTTAATTAGTGTACAAGTAAGCTAGTTAAATAGTTAATTAGAATTGTATAAAATTAGTTATATTTGTTGATTTTTTTGGTTTTTATTTGTTTTTTAAGGAATTATAATTGTGTTTCTGTCTTCATAAAGAAGCTATGTATTATTTTTCACTTTATTTTAATTTTAATTATTTTTTTAACTTCTGATACTCATTCCGATCTCAAAAATTAATGTACCTCAACACAAATTACTGAAAAATACACAAATAATTTTTAAAAATATGTACGGTGCGAATTATTTACACAAAAATATCTAACCATAATTATAAAATTAAGTTGGAGTTTATACGATTTCTAATACTTCCAAAAATCGGAGTTGAATACGACTTCGTCGATTCGACGAAGATTACCAACAACGTATGTAAAATATGATTACCCTTCTAGGGTTAATTACTTTTGAGCTTGTAAATTCACGCCATACATGGCGTATGAGTGATATTTTGTTGTTAAAAAGTAAATATTTGGATATGTTTATAGGAAAACGTAGTCAAACTATTTCCAAAAGCAGATTTTCTAATATGGTTTCAGTGATTAATGCATTAGGCCACAAGGCAGAGAGTTTTGCATTCAAAGTCCAACTGAAGCAATATTGAAGCTATGTTTCTTTCGACAACGTTCTCCCAGAAATCCTGTAAGACTTCAAATAATTGCCTACAGAAAAGTCTGCTGTTCGAAATCATTGGTTTTTTATGGCAACTTATCTTCAATTTGATGTTGATTGGCTTAACCCTTTCGATCCCAAAGTTGCCTGAGAGCAACTTCACCTATTGGTCGTCTTATAGCAAAAGCTTCGATTGATTTATGGGTTTAATTTAAGTAGGCACCAATAAATTAATATTTTTAGAAGTGAACTCAAAGCAAATTACAAAAATTTTACTGTTATCCCCAAAATAATTTCCAATAATTTGCAGCGATATTAGAGAAAGTTTGTGTTCTAATTGAAGTCTACGAATTGGGCGCATTTGATGAAAACCCTGTTTCTTTAATAATGGTTAAATAAAATCAAAAAGTGATAATTTTGTATTGTTCTAAATATATTAAATAATTTTTCTGTAATTAAAATATATTGATACAAAACTTATTTAACCCGTTTTAACACTTCTTAAGCAAGTGTTTCATGATTTAAATACCAAAAAGTAATATCGAGACACAGGGTAAAAATCGGGGTCGAAAGGGTTAAATCATGATGCCCTGACATCTAATTTGCGCGTGTGCACCTTTTTTGATGACTTTTTCCTGTTTGTATGGTTATACATGTAGGAATTCAATAATATTTATTGATGATATTTGATATATATGATATTTAACTAGTTCACTTTTGAATTCACTTTAATTATAAATTGATAGTTTTCGGTTAATGTTAGAGTTAAGGATTTACAAATATTGTATGTCTTCAACCGTACGACTTTCAAATAAACGACTGCCTTTCTTATAAACCGACTTTTTCAACTTCCTTCCAACTGACTCACTCCGTACGACCTTTGAAAGCGACTGCTCGACTGATCCCTGATGCTTCTCGTTTTTTCCTTTTATTCCTACTTCTCCTTTCTATGTTTTTTGTCCGTCCGTGTTGTCCACGTACGTCTCTAGAAATTCCCGTCAGTGTTGTCAACCTAACTGCCTTTTATATTACCCCCCACCCTACACTCATGGTTAACCCTCTCGATGATCTGCGCTTTACCTTTCGCAGACACCTTTCGTAGACAACTTTTGAGGCAAATACCATTTGAAAATTACTTCAATCACCTAAAATTTTTTTAACAAACTGAAATTTAGAAGAGGTTTGAACTCTAAAAACCCTTCTTGTGTGCGCTGTTGATTCTTTATAATCACTTTAAAAGCTTAGCAATGCATTTAAAATCGGTGAACAATGGCTTCCCCAATGTCTTCCACTTTTATCTCACTAGAACCGAACCGGCAGTGAACAAATGGAAAATAATTTATTTCCAGTCCTGGTTTTCGTAGCTGCAAATAGCAGGTAATTTAGGATATGTCTCGAACTAATATAAAGCAACAACAATTTAGTGAAAACCTAAATACTAAACACTTTTTCGGAACTTGTCTTTTTAGATTTAAATTTAAAAATGAACTTGAATACCAATTTCTGCGCACTTGTCTGGGACCTAACTGCTTATATTTAGTTTTAAATTTAAAAACATACAACACTTTTCAACACTAAATAACAACAACACAAATTTTTAACTTTCCAACACACGTGGCGTATGAGTAACATTTGCAATTTAATTATCAGAAAATCATTTCAATTACAATTTTAGACTTTCAAAAGTTCTAAGACCATAATTTATAACGAGATTTTTAATATTAGCCATTTTAATGTCACAGCAACGCCAACACACATCTCTCTCATCACAATTGTGAACGCTTACTGCGATTGACGTATGAGTGACATTTTATTAGAATGCAACATTTAAGTACAAAATAATTGTATAAGCAAATGAGCGAGTATGGAAAAGTGGAGTACGGAAAATATGTAAGCACAGTGCGGCGTGTGGCTAAATTCAATTTTATTTTCAATTCTCATCTGACGCCAAATGTCTTTAAATGAAAATATTACGCTAAGCGCTTCCACACGCATACAAATTACCAAATTACAACAGCACATTGCTGCACAAGCTGAAGAGCGGTAACGAGGGGGGGGGCAAATAGCCTGCAATATGCTGCCATAAATACCGCTGCCATTTGACTTTGATGAGACCGTGACGCAAGTTGGAGTTCGGTGTGTTGGTGTGTGTGGTTGCTACACTTTAGCGGCAAAAGATGTCGTTAGAATGCATCATAACAGGTTGACACACACGCGAACGGCGACAACGAAGCACACGCACACCAACACACATACACACACACACACACAAACATTTTCACTTACAGTTTGCTGGATAACACGTACGCGCATCCATCAAACCGATCCGTCAAAGTTTGCCTGACTGGTTGGCTGCCTGTCGCCTTTCAGACAGCGCATCTGTCTTGTTTGCGCTGTGCTCGCCAATATTCGCTTTCCCCCACCCTCGCACTCGCTTCTTGCTCTTACTTACTCACCACCTGCCCGGATGCCAGTCCGGGCGTCGAATGTCAACGTGTCAATTGCTCAACATTAGCTGATGGCATCATATCGCACATCCGTGCTGCTTGTTTCTGCTTGCATGTGTGTGTGTGTTTGTGTTTGTGTCTATGTGTGTTTGTTTGTAGGTGCGTTGTGTTATCCTTTAAACTTATTGTTGCCGCTGGAGCTGAAAGCGGAAACTTCATCGGCAGCTGTGGACGTGCCGCCTATGGCAAAGCTGTGCAAGTGTGTCACCTTGGCTGCCCATTTTTTGCGCCTGTACTATGTTTTGCTTTGAGGTGTTGGTAAACAAGCGACCTGAGCGTACTCGGTGGCCGCGTTTTGCTCGCTGCGGCTGTGGAAGATGCGTTGGTGTCCGACAGTGCTGGTCAATCAGCTTTGAAATAGCAAAAAAACAGGTCAGTTTGCCGGTTGTGATGAATTGGTGTCACTCGAAAATGAGTCGAGTTGAGTTAAAAATCTGAAAATTGGCAAAACTTACAGGAAAATATTTAAAAAATATGTGAAAGTATGTTCCTGGATTTTATTTTATTTTACGAAGCATTCTTCCTTTGTCGAATAATGTAATTACATCTTCCGATCTTAGATAATAATGCAATTTTATAAATGGTCTAAACACCTATTTTTCGAGAACAGCAGACTAATGAAAGTGTGGTTTAAAAAATATGTAATATTTAAAATAGTTTAGGCACTGAAATTGTTTGAAAATTGTGTGCACTACTTGAAAGGCTGAGGAATGAAATTGTAAACATTTTTGCGAACTGACCATTCAGAGAACAATGCAGGAAAGAAAAAAAGTAGAAAAGGGAGAAATTGAACCAACAATAAACACAGAAGAAATGATTTCGGTGACTCTGTTCAGTTCAAAATCAAGCAACTAAAAATTCTGCCCAAATGTTTGGTCCTATTGTGACCTGAGGGGCTACCCTGTAATTCGATTCGAAAGCAAAATAACTCGAATTTGAACGAAAATCACTCTGTATTTTGCTTTTCGGTCTTTATTTTTTTCCTTTTCGGATTTAATATTTAACGCACAAAATTCCAAAAATTTAATTTTTTTTTTTAATTTATAGTCTCAGAATTTAATGACTTTGATGACATTTGAAAGGTAAAACTCCAACTAAGAAAACCACAACATATCTGTCTAAAAAATTAATAAGTGTCTGTGCAAGAGGTGCTCAAAGTCGAAACTTTTCCACAAAAAAAATTTAAATTGAATAAAATTTAATTTATTAACAAAATTAAAAAAATTAAAAAAATTTACTTTAATAAATTTAATTTAAATTTAAATGTATTTCTGTTTTTTAGTCTACTGAGTAAAAAAAACTCGTAAAATACATACATGGATAGCAATAATTTGCTAAAACTTTGAATATAGATTAATAAATTTTGTGGCCATTTTCGCTTTTAATGTTTTATCAAATTTTACAAAACTGAGGCTTCTACTTCAGATTTAATTTAAAATATTTTTCAAAATTAAAAATCTCAACATTGGCAAAACTTACAGGAAAATATCTAAAAAGTATGTGAAAATATGTTCCTGGATTTTATTTTATTTTACGAAGCATTCTTCCTTTGTCGAATAATGTAATTACATCTTCCGATCTTAGATAACACGATTTTTCACACCGGGAAAAATCCATATTTGCGTGAAACTAGAGACCAAATATGGTACCACTGCGTACTCAGTTTTTCGTTTCTACATCCTTTGTCCTTTTAAAAGGACTTCAAAATTTTGAAGGGGATAAAAATTAAAATTAATATAAAAAATATGGCGATATGTATATCAAATGAAAGAGGAAAGGCTCAAGAATTTAAATAAAACTGACTTTGTATCTATTTGTAAAAAAAAGGATATGAAAAAGGTATTTTGAAAATTTTAATCCTTTATATCCTTGAACATTTATAAAGAATTTTATTGAAAAGTAAGTATGTCAAATCTAAATGATCACGTGTGAAAATTTCATTACTCTGACTTTATTAGTTCGAAGGTTATTAAAAAAAAAGGCGGAAGCTGCAATTCTAATGAAGTACAAAAATTCTAATTTATTTGTGTATCAGTATTTTGAATAATAAAAAGATACAAAATCAATGAAATCAAGCATGCAATCAACATGAAAAATGAAAAAAACTGCACAATAGCAAAACATTCATCTATTATTATAGTTTTTAATGCAAAACTAAAAGTATCCTAATACAATTTCTGTTACTTTTTGCAATTATCAATGTTGACGTAACTGATTAAATGTAAAATCTAAAAAAATCCAGCCAACAAACTTGTTGTTGTAGCTTATCAAAAATTACAAAAACTGCAAATTTAAGTCTCAGGCATTGTAAAATTTTAATATAAGGACATTGTATGTATGTCTGATTAGTAGTGAAAGGGTTAAGAAAATGTTAAACGCATTGCTTAATTGAACATAAAACTTATGCTGAAATTTTCCATGTTTCTATATTCAAACTCTGTAGTCAAAGTGCGCTTAAGTTATGTAAATTAGCCTTACAGTGGTCATGAATGATTGAGTGGTACGAATAAGGAAGGAAGAAGAAGCTTTTTCACTCTGCAAAATGTAAAGTTTGAACATTGAGAGATTATCTTTCAACTTGTATGAAAATATACCAAAAATAAGAAAAACACACATAAATAGTTATGTGAAGGCATACTGCAGCATTAAGTATGGCCACTTAATTATGTGCTGGAAAAAATATGTCAGCATGTTCTGCTTCCATTGCGCAATTATCCCTGGCCACAACAAAAGCCAAGTCCAACTTCAATTTACGTGCTTCGCGCGCAGTTTGTCTCGCAGCGCATTAAGTCGCTGTAGTAGAAGCCATAAAATCAAATCTTCATCACGATTAAACTTCTTGCCCTTCTACCAACACAGCCGCGACGAGTCTTGCCGCAGTTGTATGTATGTATTTGGCTGTGTGTTTGTGTGTAGGAAGTGCAGCAAATTCTTCCACTTGATAAATTTTTGCTATATTTTTCTATTTTCCTCAACTGTTCTGGCATTTTTTGCAACACACACACACATTCGTACAGTTGAAAGTCATTGCAGTTGCACCCACACACACACACACAATCGAACATTGGCAACTTCCGGCTTTTGTTGCAGCTTCCGCTTTGTGTTGACGCGCTTTTTGTGTGCTCGTTGTTTTATTTATTTTCTTTTCTTTTTGGTTGCTTCAGTGCAACTTCAAGTGTTGCCAATAGATTTTCTCCGACCCGCTGACAGCGTTGCCCTCTTCGTTGCATCTTTTTCTTTGCCATTTCGTCTCTTCTTCTAGTTGCTTGCTTGCCTTCAGCTACTTTCCATTGTTTGGCGGATTGAGATTGCTTTACTTTTTGTTGTAGTTGTTTGTATTTTTTTCATACCGTCTTCTTTTTCAACTTTATCTGCCGCTAAAATAGAAAGTTTCGCCTTCGTTTGCGCGCAAAGTCACATTAAATATTTCAGCATAGTTGGTGTGCCATCAGAGTAACTGTAAATGAGTTTAGCTTTGCTACTTTCATGCTGGCTCACACTCATTGCTTTCTGCGACTTCTTTCTTCTCAGCAATTCTATGCCACTTTGCCACCGTCGAAACACCTTCGACCGTTGGACGTCGTTGCTCTGTATTGTCGAACGTCGAGTTTTCAGTCAGTTTACAGATAACATTCGTTTCAAAAGGTATAAAAAATTGAACAGAAATTTGAAAATTAGACAAAAAAAAATATTTACAAAAATTAAAAAATTCAAGTTCAACGAACGACCTTTTGACGTTCAACCCAATCGGATTAAGGTGCAATTTGTGCCAACAACAACAAACGCCAACAAGCGACAACAAATTAGCTGACTGCAACAACAAGCAAACGCAAGTCACGTACTTGCACTCACACTCTCTCACACACACACACACACACATCTTCAATAATGGTGAAAGTGTGTTCCTGTCTGCCGTCCAAAAGCGACTGCGCCAAAGCAGCGACAAGCCGCAATGCGTTCATGCATTTCCTCAGCTACTATCGACAGCGGCAGCAATGCAAGATGCCCGTCTGGGTGACGGCCTCCGAGGCGGGGCACGTGTGGTCGCGCATGCCGCTCAACGACAAGTACTGCTACATCGAGGCGGCACGCAATGCCGGCTACGTGTACAAAGCGCGCGATCGACGCATGAACCGCGTCATGCGCCACCTGCGCAAGTCACTCAGCAGCGAGGATCGCGTCAATCTGCTGCAACTGTCGTCGGCGGTCAAGCAGATGCAGCTGTGGAAGCGCAAAACGTTGAGCTGCATGTGCGACGAATGACCGCGCGCCGGCCAGCGGCGGCAATGTGGCCAACGCTGACGGCAACACTGCTCTGCTGAGTGCGTTTTGTTTGTTGTATTTTGTTGTTTCAGTTGTGTTTGTAAATTTGTGTCTAGTCGGATTTGGTTGATCTCTGTATTCATGTAAAATGTATGAGCTGAATAAAGATAATAAATTTTGTGTGAAAATAGAATCCATGGAGTTTCATTGAATCAGTTATGGTGGCATCTTTCGGTTTAATCTTGCAACTGACTTCTATGCAGAAACTTAAAGCTACATGTGAACTAATTTCAAAGTAATTTCTGTGCGCCTTACTTCACTCCAGCCGGCCTTGATATTCCGGCGTGTAGCCCGCAGGCTGCCCACACCATAGGCTCGAGGTTCGATTCCCAGCTCAGTCGTCTGCCTTGCTTTTCCCACTTGTTTGAGATGTGTGTTGTAACACTTGTTGGAAAAAAACTATTGAAATTGTGGTATCACAAGGGCCACTACAATCCATTAGTGTCCGACCGAAGGTGGATTTATGGGCGAAGCCGAAGCAGAGTATTCGGTATAACTTTGGTATAACTAAAATATTAGGCCGAAGGTGAAGACGAATAAAACTTCTTTTAAGGACAAAAACTGATCAATTTTAGCCGTTCTTTCTTTGTTCAATCCTTTTTCCATTTTAGAATTAATAAAATAATGTATATTAGGGCGGGTTAATATTTTTTTTGATGAAGCGTATAGCAAAAACGTAATCTATAGGTGATTCTGAGAAATTTTGCTCAAGAGATCATAGCTCTAAGTCGGATTTGGAGCCCCCCAAAATTTCAAAATAGATATTTTTCTATATATACATAGAATAATTTAATTAAATTCGTCATAAAATCGGATAGAGTTATAGTAGATTTCTCAATCTGGGCTTGTTTGAAAGGTATTTTTATCACCTTTCAGAATCTGTATTGATACCAATATTTTTTTTTATTTTTAGTAGACATATTAGGAATTTTTTGTCGAAAATAGCCTAAAATGAACTTTTAACTAATAAATTCCGAATTTTCTTCGATTTTTTTCGATAATTTTTTTTTTTGCAGATTACACAGTACAACAATTTTACGGTTTTCAAAAAACCCGCGGAGTTTCTCAACTGTTCCTTATATTTTCGGAGTCACTGATCACGAATATGTAATTATTTTTTTCGGGTCACCTCTAGTTTGGGTTTTACAGGGTCTTGAAGTTACAAGCTACACCCCAATTAAAAAAATTAATTTAAATGGTTGAACTTATCCTAGTCTAACAATATTGGTATCAAAAGAAAGAGAATTATGTCTCCAACTCAAATCAGTTAATTTTTTTTAATTATCCTCGCAAAAGGATATAAAAATGTCCTTTTAAGAATGAATCCTTAATTATCCTGGAGGTTTTTCTACAAACAAATTTGAAAAAAAGATATTATAAAACCCTTACCATGCACCAACACATTATGAAATTTCATGTTAATCAGTCCATTGGTTCAGCTGAAAAAAATTGTTGAAGTTTATTTCAACTCAAAAACTTAAATTATTCCAACATTTTTCACAGTGCAAACAATTTCTGCTCTTCACAAAACCCGCCCAGTTTCTGAACTGTTCCTTATAATTCCGGAGCCGCTGATCACGAATATGTAATTTTTTTTTTTTGGGTCACCTCTAGTTTGGTTTTTACAAGGCCTTGAAGTTGCCAGCAAGACCCACCTAGAAAACGAATTTAAATTGTTAAACTCATCTTAGTCCAACAATATTAGTATCAAATTAAAGATAATCAATTCTTTAGCCCAAAGCCATGTCAATGTTAATTGTACGTTATATTTTGAACTATTTTTGAACTAGAAAACATTGCTCATTGAAAATTCAGTCATGTTTATTTAATAGAAGTAATAATAGTAGGGCAAGTACTACACTTATTTGGTAAACTAACAATATATTAATTTTGAGAATTTACTTTGAGCCCATGACAAAGCTGAGTCGATGGCGTAATTTTCGGCTTGGTACACTGTGCAAGCATTGTGCATCTTAAACATGTGCTTCTTCCAGCGTTTTTTAGAGAAAAGAACGACGAAGGCCGAGTCATCTGTTTCAAGTTTGCTGCCGTCTGTGTATATGTGGTTTTCTGAGGAATCAAAGATGTTAAAAAAAAATTTCATAGGCAGCCACAAATCAAAAGACTATAAAGAATTAGTACAACGAATGATTTCTGCATTCACAGATATTAACGTACTCATATAGTTGCAAATTCATATGTTCCATAATCATATCTCGGTTTTCCCTTTAAATATGGAAGCATTATCTGATCATCCTAGTAGGATTCCACCAGAAAATGCTCCAAATGGAAACTGTATATAAGGGAAAAGTTCTGGAGTGTGAAGGATAGGATAGGACCGTTGTGTGAAAAGCAAGAAAGTAGTTGAATTATTTCGGACTTTTGACACAACGGCTATATTCATCTTTCAAGTCATCTTGCTTCACACTACAGCAGTATTCTGCAACCATGGCATGTAAACTCTTTCCCTTATATCTAGTTTCCATTTGAAGCATTTCCTGATTGAATTTCTCGCCATGTTGATCTGATAATTCTCCCATATTTGAAGGGAAAACCCCGATATGATTATGGAACATATGAATTTTCAACGACATGAGTACGTTCATATCTGCGAATGCTGAAATCATTCGTTTTACTAATTCTTCAAAATCTTTTGATTTGTGGTTGCCCAAGAAATTCTCTTTAACATCTTTGAAACACAGCCATGCTCTTCTCTCCTTCTCGCTTAGTGTGCTCTCAAATACGGTGTCTTTAAGTAAAGCGCGTATATTTGGATCAATTAAAACACCTACAGATATACATAAATACAAAATATGTTATTTTTACAAATTGAGATAACTAAATATAAGACGAAAGTTTTAAGCAAAATACGATAAACAATTTACTTAATTTGTTCTGTGACTAAGATACTTTTGACATGGCTTTGGGCTAAAGAATTGATATCTTTAATTTGATACTAATATTGTTGGACTAAGACAGTGGCGTCCCCAGTGGGGGGGGGGGGATTAGGGGGATGGATCCCCCCCTTGGTGGATAAATTCATTTATACAATTTGATGTAACAATATAGAATTGTGAACAATTTTTATTATTTGCTTTATCTTTTCTGTGAGTACCCACTTAAAACCTAATGGTTCAACATCCCATGATCTGGCCGGACCATGGTGTAAACAAGAGGATAGTCTAGGATTGTAGTTAAGGATATAAAAAAAACAGAAAGTGTGAACACAATGATTTCTTTTGCTTGCCTACATTTTATTTACGTAAAACGGTAAAAATATACTTGAATAATTAAGTAAAAAGCGAGCTTCAACTTCAATGAATTAATTTTGAAATTCAAAAAATACGACAGTAAAGCAAAAAAAGAATAAAAAAATTTATAAATGTAAAATACTTTTTTTATGGATTTGCTTCAACTGCTTAACCAATGCAATTATTGCAACAATATAATGCAATATCATGACTGACTCTCGATTCCTTGCACTGTTACTTGTTAACAATTCTGAACTGCTTTGCCAAAGAAAAACATGCAGAACATGTTATTGTTCATGCTGAACTGACGTCGCTATCTTCACATTGAACTATCTAAACGATAATTTTTTTTATCAGTATCAGAAGCTTCGTTTTGTTCAGCGCCAAATGAAAGCCTGAAATTGTCAGCACCGTTATTATAACCAATTTTTTCAGAGAAATTGTCGTCTCTGATTTACTCCAGCGTCGAAGTTCAAAAACTATGTCCACCTGATCCTTAAAATAGCATTGTATTCTTTCCATCTCTGCCACAGAAAACACCTAATCGAATTGATAAGAAACCAGACACAAAAGGACCACAAATACTATCTTCACTTCAGGAATGTAACTGAATTGGCACCAAAACACGGACATAACTTTGAATGGATAAATATTAAATTTGAATATGTTCCGACTTTATTTTCCACCAAAAATTATAATTTGCTAAACCAAAAGAAAATAAAAGCCAAGGCGATCAAAAAACACTTGAACCAGGTAAATTTTGCGCCAACTTACTTATGTCGCCATTACATGGGATGGCACGAAAAAGGTGTTTCAAATCGAGTCAAATGGAAAAGCCTAGTTGAAGCCCTATGCTCCGTAAAGGGCTGAACAAATATTTTTAAGCCATTCCGAAATAACAAACAAAATGTTAACTGCCAAATTTCTATGAAAATACACCATGGTGTGGCCAGGCCATGGTTTTGGTTTTTGTGCTTAGAAAGGATCAGTTGAGGATATCATGAAATATGATCTCGATAGCTTAACCACAAAAATTACTAAAGTGCATCCAAAGGTCAAAATGGTATGGTCAGAATCGGATGCCCGCAGAAGGGTTAAGAATAAATGAATAAAAAAATCAGTATTGCATTTGTTCTCGCAGAATAGTTGTATTTTCAGTGTTCCCAAAAGTATCGACTATTTAAAGTAGTAGTCAAACGCAGGCTTCATGCCAATCCTGCATCAGCTGTTGAAATTTGAAAAAAATTCCGATACATGTTTTATGCTTTTTAAAATAAGTCTTTTGAGTTTTCCGTAATTCTATTAGAAGGAGTTTTCAAAATGTTCTAACTTAAAGCAAACTTGAATTTTTTAGTTGGGATCTATTACTTAAAAATACATGTACCTTGAATTTTTCGCTTTAAGAATTTTATGTTAGCAATTGTATACATATACATACATATACATACCCTGCAAACAATTTCTCGATATAAATTTTTAGCGACAGTTTCTCGAAATAATCTCGATAATGCTTGCATTTTTTGCTTTGAAGAATTTGAAAATTTTCAAATGAAATTAAATATTTTTTTGTCAAACGAAAAGTTGTCATTACGTGAACGTGCGCGCATTCAAAACCGAGTTTGAGAGTTGTTGTGTTGTATTTATAATCGTTATTTGATTTGAATAATGAACTGGCCATGTGACAGTACTGTCAAGTATGCGTTTTATTTCAATTTTCAGAAGGAAAATAAGTTTTCGTTATGGTATCCAAAATGCTATTGAGAACAAGAAAAATGACACTATCGTAACGATATCGAGAATTTCGAAAATCTCGACATCGTTACGATTTTCGAAATTCTCGATATCGTTACGATAGTGTAATTTTTCTCGTTCTCGATATCATTTTAGACACTTTAGCAAGACTCGAAAACGAGAAAAATTCTCGCTTTAACGATATCGTTTCTATATCGTTTCAATATCGTTTGGTTTGCTGGGTATATATATATATGTGTACATATACATGTATGTCTGTACATACATATGTACAATTTTATGCAACATGTATTAAAAATAATACGTAAAGATGAAAGTATAAAAATTGCGTTAAACTGGATTTTTTGCCATATCCCCCCCTTCCCGAAATCCTGGGGACGCCACTGGACTAAGATGAGTTCAACAATTTAAATTCGTTTTCTAGGTGGGTCTTGCTGGCAACTTCAAGGCCTTGTAAAAAACAAACTAGAGGTGACCCAAAAAAAAAAATTACATATTCGTGATCAGCGGCTCCGGAATTATAAGGAACAGTTCAGAAACTGGGCGGGTTTTTTGAAAACCGCAAAATTGTTTGCACTGTGAAAAATGTTGGAATAATTTAAGTTTTTGAGTTGAAATAAACTTCAACAATTTTTTTCAGCTGAACCAATGGACTGATTAACATGAAATTTCATAATGTGTTGGTGCATGGTAAGGGTTTTATAATATCTTTTTTTCAAATTTGTTTGTAGAAAAACCTCCAGGATAATTAAGGATTCATTCTTAAAAGGACATTTTTATATCCTTTTGCGAGGATAATTAAAAAAAATTAACTGATTTGAGTTGGAGACATAATTCTCTTTCTTTTGATACCAATATTGTTAGACTAGAATAAGTTCAACCATTTAAATTAATTTTTTTAATTGGGGTGTAGCTTGTAACTTCAGGACCCTGTAAAACCCAAACTAGAGGTGACCCGAAAAAAATAATTACATATTCGTGATCAGCGACTCCGAAAATATAAGGAACAGTTGAGAAACTCCGCGGGTTTTTTTTACTGTTGTACTGTGTTATGAAAGTTCAGATAATTTCCAACAACTTTTATTACGATCAATTTTTTTGTTTTCGAACTCCTTTTTGTAGGAAAATCTATCGGAAAAAATCTACATTTTCAAGGTTTCAACAAAAAAACACTATTTTTACATTTTTAATTCAATTTATTTTTAAATATTATTCTCAACCTACAATTTACTGTTTTAACGTGGTAATATTATTTTTTAAGGTCCTTTTTACTTTCCATTCGAGTGTTTCAAAACGAGTTATAGAAAAGAATCGTGAAGGAGTTATGGCAGTGACATTAGAAAATCGTAAGAAAACTCCTTTTTGCTATACGCTTCATCAAAAAAAATCGTTCCATACAATTTTACCCGCCCTAATGTACATCTATATATATAAAAATGAAACGTGGTCCGTTCGACTGTTTATAACTTGAAAACGACTGGACCAACTTGGATACTTACTTCGGCGGGTTTGTTTGAAATTGTTACGGCGTTGAATTGGCGTGGCACATTTTTTATGATCCAACAGTTATGCAGTACACACACACACACCAGTGAAACTTGGTACGAACTTTCCACTTAGTAGCACAATTCGACTAGAAGAAATTTGTGAGCATTGGACAAGGGGCCGTGGTACCGCCTCCATTTTTATATACATAGATTGTTTGTCCTGACTGACTGACTGATTGATTGATTGATTCATCATCGCTCAGCCCAAACCGCTGAAGCTACAAATATGAAATTTGAACTGTAGGTACATCTTGAAAAATGAACCTCCGCTAAGACGGGATTTTTTGAAATTCGGGGTGTAAAGGGGAAAAAATGTGTTAAGGTGTTGTATGAAGAAACGTGATTTAAGAGACATATTGATTTCGAACTTCCTGAAATTGGACACGCGTTTCTCATTATTTTCAAAATCGAAATCTAACTGGATCAACGACGGGTTAAAAGTATGTATGGAGAAACACATTTTTTTGGGCCTTTTGACTTCAAACTTGTAAAGTAACTCGATACGTGTTTTTCATTTTTTTCGAATATTAAAATCGGAAGGGGTTAACGACCGGTTACAATTTTGTATGGCGAAACTGTAAAAAAACATGAATTAATGGGGCCACTGAGATTCAAATTTTGTGAAAGTACTCTTAGTGAGAAATAATTTGACACGTGTTTTTCACTTTTTTGAAAATCAAAATCTAACGGGATCAACAATGGGCTAACAGTTTGCATGGAGAACTTAGACAAAAAGCACTTCTATCGGGAAATAATTAAAATGTGCTTTTCATTTTTTGAGAAAATCTAAATCTACCGTGATAAACTTAGGGGTAAGAATTTGTTTAGGGTAAATGTGAAAACCCATGATTTAAAGGGCTTTTGACTTCAAACTTATGGAAATACTTGACATCAAAGATAATAGACATATGTTTTTTTTAAATCAAAATCTGACGCGGTCAACAATGGGTTCAGAATTTATATCGGGTGAAACAAGAGAGCTTGCGTGCGAAGCCGCAGTGCCCAGCTAGTATATTTATATATTTTAGGGAAAAAACCCAAAAACAAAAATCTTACAATTCAATTGACATAAATATCGGATTAAGGGAACAAGGTCTTCCTCTTTTGTACATTCTTATAGCAAATTGACATACGAAAACCATGACCAATTACGTTTTAGGTATACGATGTGTTCAGCAATTTATTTATTTTTTATTTATTTATTTGTCTACTGGGCTTAGCCCTCACAGACTACAAGCAACACCTTACATATAATATAAAAATTTGCAAAGTTTGATGTAAAATACTACGAGGAACATTTTTTATGATCATTTTAACCCTTTAGCTTCCCTTTTTATGGGTAAATTTTATCCTTTTTTCATAAAATGCCAAAAAAGGTCCTTTGAAATAGGACTTTTAAGAAAGAAATGTACCACAAAAATATTCGTCATAAAATTCTAATATAGGTCTCCGAATACACTAAAGTACAAAATATAACTTGAATGGCAGAAAAAAGTCAAAACTCAAGCTGTGTTTAAGGGTTAAATCGTTAAATTGTTCAAATGTGTTTGTTTGAAAAATTGTTTGCTTTCGTTTGTAAGGAAAATTAGTAAGTAATCAATAACCAAACACATTTTGGATATTCTAATCTAATCTGATTAAACTTGGCTATGCTTCTGGGAATTTCACAGCTCATAGCAAAGTGAATAAACTGAACATATCAGTGTTGCCAGATACCTGAAATGGCTTTTTCCTAAATTAAAAAAAAATACTGAATGTTCCTCCAAAAGTTAAAAAAATCTCCTACATTTTTTTTATAATTTGCGTCATTTTAAAAAATTAAAAATATATACATGTAATTTTTTGAATGCAGCCTTTTTTAACTCATCTAAAGCTTAACAACAAAAACTTAACAAAAACAAAACAAAAATGAAATTAAATGAATAAATGAATTAGAAAGTGTCATTTTTGGCGGGATTTCATTGTCACAGCAATAAGTCGTCGCCTGAGAAAACGATTGTCGTATGTGCTATTAAATTCAATGGAACATACGGCATTCGTTTTCTATGGCGACGAAGTGAGAACGAGATAGAACGAGCTTACATTTTGTAAGCTTACAAATTTTTAACACAACAGGGTGCTTTGACTATTAAAATAGTTGTCAAAACATGTTTTGTTGCCAGTGTTCTCAATACGTCATCCTTCGTTATCCAAAAATCTGCCGAAATTCACTAAGGATCCGAAAAATCCCCTAACATAAAAAATAAGTGTCCTAAACTTCCTCATCAACAATTCTTCCTCCTAAAAATTTTATTAAATGACCAAAAAACTCTTAAATCTAGGAGGAAATCTCCTGATCTGGCAACACTGGGACATATCAGTACGCGGTGTAGATGTAAACAAAAAGCTAAAAATATCTCAGAAGCAAACAAGAATTTCAAAGTAGATTGCAACAGGTCACCAATACAGTAAGTTACCAATAGTTGGTAGTCATCTGGCCAACTGACCAAAGTTCAAACTAAAAAAAACAGAACATAAATTACACCAGTTCAACAACGATAAATCACTGAAATGAATTGGAAAAACTTTAAATAAACCACACTCAGTAAATATTGAACAGAAATTCTTGCAACATGAACTTTAAAATGCCACAGAAAATAGGGCAACAATTTTCTAGCGGAAATCTGTTGCACGGCGTCACCGTTTAAGGTCAACGTTGCCAGGATAATTAAGTTAATTGCTCAGTAGTTAGCAACACTTTCGCTTTATCAACGCCAAACGAATGTAGCGTTGCAGAAAAATGGCAGTGAAAGGTAGGTAGTGAAAGGGGGAAAAGTGTGCAAATTTATGCCACGCATAAAACGGCGAACGAAAGGTGTAAATGTTGAAAGACGAAGTTGCGATGCGAAATTTTCAAATTAAATTCTACCAAAGCTAAGCAACAGCGGCAACGAGTGGGGCAGAAAGAGTTGGGGTGGGTAGTAGAAAGTATTAAAAAAAATAATGAAAAGTAGTTAAAAGTGGCAAGCAGGTATGCGAGAATGCCAAACCGCAGTGGAGCAAAAATAACGAAAGAAGATGGCAAAGGAACGCAGCAAACGGGAGCAAAGGTAGCAAAGTCTGATAGTGCAAGCCGAGCAGCAAACAATTAAACAACTTTGTGTATTAGACTTTTGTCAATGTGTGTGTGTGTGTGTGTAGAGTACTAAAAATGCAACAGTGTGCGCATGGTGCAAGTGAGCGGCAATAGGAATGCATCAAGCGCGACCAATACTTGTGGCATAAATGCAAATAATTCTAAAACTTTGGCAATTAAGTTCAAGTTTCGAACTTTCAGCAAAACGTATTTGTAGCATTTTAATTATGCTGCAATAGCGCGTTTTACACTCATTTACTCAGCTGTCAGTTTATATTTTACGAGCGCCTTGAAAACGTGCACTCAAGTGAGATGCTTCTCTGCTTCTTCTTCTACTTCTGCGCTACTTTATCCCACTTTGGAAAATCTAATAAAGTAGCAAAATGGCGCTGTTGATATTGAAACTCAAATTGCAATGCGTATTTTTGTTTTGTTATTGTATGTGCATTGTTTTCGCTGTAATTCTAGACTTGGCAAAACAATAAAATGTCGCTGCAAGTCACATTCGCATCTTTTTATTGCTTGACATTTGGAGACATTATTGTTGTTGGAGGTAAATTGTCATTTGATACGTGTGCAAGCGTACGTCGACAGCGCTGAGAGTGTAAACGAAAGGAATAAAAAAATCCTTGCCGCTGCAAAGATACGTGTCGAGCTTTATTTGATGAAAAAACACAACTTGAGAGAAAATTAAAAAAAGTGTAATAGCAAAAAAGTTTACAAAGACGACATAACAAGAAAAAGGAAGCAAGCAACTAAATAGGAAATAAATGAAAATCAGCGACAATATGTTTAAACACTTCGAAATAGAAAGTTTGAAATGAGAAGAAGCAGAAATAACAAGTAAATGATTTTAAACTGATTTTTACCAACTTTTTATACCCTATAAACATAGTTTTTGTTAGCCCACTTTCAGTGTTTATGATAATTTATATGAAGTAAAAAGTCAATGTAAGGTAAATCGAATTTTAATACAAAAACTTGTGTCAAGGATGACTTATTTTTGCAAGAGTTTACAACAAAACCTTTTGAACAATTTTGAAATTGGCTGACAAACATACATGACATGAAAAGATTAACGTCTGTAGACTCTGTGGAACAGCAGAAGAGACTCCTGAGCACATCTTGTGGCCCTCTGATTTGGTATGTCGAAGCAGGAGGCCATACCTGGCTCAGTACTGGCTTGCAGAAGGGAACATCGAACACCTCAACTTCAACCGTGAGTTATTAAACTTCAGGTCAGTGGGTCTCTGACTGTAAGTAGAAGGGGGCAAAATAGGTCATTACTGATCTCAATGCAATAAACCCCAATTAAATCGATTCTCAGACCGGTGACTGTACAAATTAAATGAATAAATTTCCAGGCATTTGAGCAACTAAGAAAATATACAAAATTCAACAGACAAATAAATGGATTGGCAGACATTTGAGCAAACAAACAGGCTGATTGAAGAACAGAACAAAGGATGTAAGGACAACCATGCAGACATCCAGATAAATGAATAAATGAACAGACATTCGAATTGACAATCAGATGGACAGATACATTGAATAGATGAACAAAGGCTAAACAAATAGCTGAACAGAGATACAAACGAAAGAATAGTCGGACAGACATTCGACTTGATGTTCGAATTTGTTTTCCAGATCAGAAATATACTTTCCATACCCAACGTGCTCCATGTGGGCTTTGCAATGTGAATATGTCCAGCGTCCAAGTGTAGAGTTTTCAAAGCAGCAAAAAGGCACCAAAAAAAGAACAACAAAAAAGGAATGAAAACTGAAATTAATGGAAAACATTTCAAACTAAGAAAATTGGATTAAAAAAAGACAAAAATAAAAGGCAAATACTTTAAAATCTGCCACAAGCAAACACAGCTAAAAGAATATAAATTGGAAAACGACAAAACAATCAAATAAATAGCAAATAACTATAATGAAAATCAGCGACTGACGGCAACGTAAACTAAACAACGCAACGAAATCAAATAAGGCAAGAACGGCAACATTTCAGCGCACATTTCACATTTCCAGCAAGCAATAAAATCAAAGTCAACAACCAATGAAGCTACGAACAATAACAACAACAACACAAACACACAAACACAGCGAGCTAACCAGCCAAGAACTACTTACGCCAAACACGCCACCAACCATGCCCACTTTTTGCGTAGCTAAACATAAAATGGCGCGCACACACTTAGCTGTCTGTCTGTCTGTTCGTCTGTCTGTCGGTCCCCAAAGTCTCGTCCCGCACGTCGATAACAACAGCCGCATCGATTTTGCCGCATCAGCAACGTTGAAAGCAGTCGACGTGATTGTTTTTCATCTTCTTCTGCTTTTATTTCTTTTTACAACATTATTGTTATTGTTGTTGTTTTTATTTTATTTTTGTTGTAGATGCCTCGCAGACATTTGCCACCTGAAGGTGACTGCCAGCCAAACTTTAGCTTCTCATGCCCGACGCCATCGCAGCGCGTTTTAGTATTTTTACTACAAAAAATTTTTTAGTACGTTTTTTAGTAGTTTTAGCATTGCAACGCTGGGCAACAAACGCTCACGCGCTGTCAAACATTTTCAATTGGAAATTATTTTGCAGCACTGACATCTACTGAGCAACAGTGGCGCGAATGCCATGAACTACAACAACAACAATAAATAGCAACAGCAAATCACAACAACAACAACGCTTGTTGGCATTTCATGACCTTAGGGTTGCCGTCAGCTATGCTTTCTTTGCTTTATTTTTATTTTATTTTTTTTTTTTCATTTTATAGTATTTTGTTTCGTTTTATTGTCGTCGCTAAAGTTGTAGTGGCACTTTTCAATTTCCACGTTGCGGCACGCTGACAGCTGCACTAAAGTGACAAAACCCAAAGAAACCAAAAAAAGGACGAAATAAAAGCGGAAATGAATCGATTGTGCGGTGGCAAAAGTTTGCCGGCAGGAATTTTCGCTCGCGCAAAGTGAGACGAAAAAAAGAAACCAGTTGCTGTGATTTTGAATTATTCAAAGCGTTGTTGGCGGTCGCGTGTCGGCGTAAAGCGAGCACCAAAGTGAAGCTGGCTGACGTTTGCTGATGGCGGCGGCGGCAGCGGCTTCGCCTTTTCCACGCATTTTAATGAAGTTTTCAATTTTGGTTTGGCGTTGTCATAAAATTGTGGCATTCGCTGTTGGCAGAATGTAGCCCAAAAGTGCGGGCTGCAGTAACGCTTTGAGGTGCAGCCCTTTTTTTAAAACTAAATTTAATGTTGCCCCGCGTTGAGTGTCCGTGGCAGCGAAAAGTCTTTGCTTTCACTAACAAACATACAATTTCGCTGTTAAATAATAAAAATATTAAGTTGAAAAATTTTATTCGAAGAAGTTTAAAAAAATTCGAACAAGTAACACCAACACTATGCAAAGTAGAATCCTAGAAAGTCGATCTATGTACTTCACTTCACTACTCATTTTCTTGACTTTTCACCAAACATTTTTTCAACTGAATCCAATTAATCCAATCCACCTTTATTCAATACCAATCCATTTCATATAAATTTATCGAATTTTTCTCTAATATGTCTCTTCAATTTTTTACACCAACACATCTCGTTTCATATTTTTTTTTCTCTAAACATATTCTGTCTTAATTTCACTGAATCCTTTTCTCTCCCAAGATTTTAATTTTTTAATTAATTCCAGTTTATTTCAACTAAATTAATCGCATTTTTTATCATAATATGTCTCATCAATTTTTTACACCAACACATATCATTTAAAATTGTTTCCTCTGAACTCAGTCTGTCTTATATTCAATGAATCCTTTTCTCTCTCAAGATTTAAATTTTTTTAATTAATTTCAATTAATTTCCACTAATTTATCACATTTTTCTCTAATATGTCTATTCAATTTTTTACACCAACACATCTCGCTTAATATTTTTTTTTTTTTTTAAACAAAGTCCGTCTTATTTTTACTGAATCCTTTTATCTCCCAAGATTTTCATTTTTTAATTAATTCCAGTTTATTTCAACTAAATTTTTTAAACTTTTCTCGAATATGTCTCTTCAATTTTTTACATCAACACATATAATTTAAAATTGTTTTTCTCTAAACTCAATCTGTCTAATTTTCACTGAATACTTTTCTTTCCAATGATTTTAATTTCTTAATTAATTTCAATGAATTTCCACTAAATTAATCGCATTTTTTTTAAAATGTCCCTTCAATTTTTGTAACCCTTTTCTCTCCCAATATTTTAATTTTTAATTAATTCCAGTTTATCTCAACTAATTTTATCGAATTTTTTTTAATATGTCTCACCAATTATTTACACCAACACATATCATTTAAAATTGTTTCCTCTGAACTCAGTCTGTCTTATATTCAATGAATCCTTTTCTCTCTCAAGATTTTAATTTTTTAATTAATTCCAGTTTATTTCAACTAAATTTATCGAATTTTGCTCTAATATGTCTCTTCAATTTGTTATCAATTTTTCAATCTGCCTTATTTTCAATGAATACTTTTCTCTTCCAAGATTTCCATTTTTTAATTAATTTCAATTAATTTACAAGATTTCCATTTTTTAATTAATTTCAATTAATTTACACTAAATTTATTACAATTTTTTCGAATATGTCTATTACATTTTTTACACCAAAACATCTCATTTAATATTTTTTAAACTTATTCTGCCTTATTTTCAATGAATACTTTTCCCTCCCAAGATTTAAATTTTTTAAATAATTTCAATTCATTTCCACTAATTTATCACAATTTTCTCTAATAATTAATTAATTAATTAATTAATTAATGTCTATTCAATTTTTTACACCAACCCATCTCATTTAGTATTTTTCCCTCTAAACTTATTCTGCCTTATTTTCACTGAATACTTCCTTCCCCAAGATTTTAATTTTTTTAATTCCAGTTCCTTTCATCTATATTTGTCTTATTTTTCTCTTATATATCAATTTAATTTCTTACACCAACTCAATTCATTGAACGTTTTTTCTTTATTTCATTTTCATTATTCAATTCCAGTTCCTTTCATCTATATTTGTCTTATTTTTCTCTTTTATGTCAATTTAATTTCTTACTCCAACTCATCTCATTTATATTGTTTCCTTGAATTATTCTGCCTAATTTTTCACGTCTACGCTTCTCTTCTTTTATTTTTCTTCATCACACTTTTGCTTTTTACAGTTAGTTTCCCTACCCTCTATTTTTCAATCTCCAAAGCCCAAACGCTACGCAAATCATTTACCCTTTTCATCACTTCTCGCTAGTTTCTTTTAGTTTTATTTTTACTTTTACCTCAACCACTCCACTCCCCGTAAACCCCACCTACCCATCCCTCCCATCAGTAATTAATTAAGTACGTTTCGTGCGAAACTTTTCGCAGCATGCCAAATTGTATTTTCCGCTCCTTTTGACCCGCTCGCGCGCCACCTCGCCAGCTTCTCTAATGGCCACATCTGCACGAAACCCCCCGACTGCCGACCACCTTCGGTGGCACATTTTCAACGCTTGTTTACAAGTGGAAAACTTTTTAATGCCAACAAGACAAATGAGCGCGCGCACTTCTAAGTTATCATGGCAACACTGGCGCTGTTAGTGCGCCCTGCTTCAGGTGTAAATTATCACAATAACAATGCGCATACTTTCGACTGAGTGTACGGCCGCACGCCACATGACCTCCAAACTCACCTCGCAGTGAGGTGAGTACACTTCGCCCACACAGTTTGAACGCAACGTTGCGTGCTGTGAAATTTAATACGCAACATTATCGACGCCAACGGCACTGCGGCATTGTTTTTAATTTTTGATTTTGTTTCAAATCCATTTCTGAAAATCGGCTTAATTAGTTTACAGTCGCTTCGAATTGGCGATTTAAAGTTGGCGTAGAGTTATTTTAATATTTCTTGCTTTTCAAAGAAGTTGAAAGTTGGGACTCAAACCAACGACTTCTCAACCAACAAGTCGCGACTTGTGATTCAATTCACTAATAACTGAATACGACAGGCGAAAAGGAGATTTAATCGGCGCTTTCTGGAATCAACGTTTTCTAGAGCAGCGTCTTTGTATTTGACTTTATACATTAATACAAATGGCCAGCAAGTTGTAAGGTTTTCCTGGACTATTTTTATACTCTTCTTACTATTTTAGTCTCCTAAGTTTGCCTTTGAATTGGAATTGCTAAAAGAAAATTCTTTTCATTTGACTTTAGTGTTTGATAATTCAAATCTACTGAATAATTGGAAAGACAATTAAAAGCACCAACAGTTGTTGAAATGTACAACCAGGCTCACACCAGAAAGTGACACCCTGTATTGTGCGGTGCAACAAAGCAACACTTCGTACAGTTATTGGGGTCTTAACGAGAGACTCTTATCTATTAATCTTTTGTCTCTTAGGTCTTTTCCTCTAAGTTTTCTGTTGAAACTCAAATAGTCAGAAAAAAATTGAATCTATAAAACTACTCCAGTCGCTCTAACTTACCTGACGATAGATTAAATATTGAAGATCCGAATTCATTGGTTCGTAGGTCTAATAAACTAAAGTACTCCATCTTACCACACTATCCCAAAGAATCCTCTGATGACATGTGATAGCCCTCAAATAGTGGACCCCTGTCTATTTCTACTCCATGCTATCACTCTTTGCAGATACTACACTCACTCGATGTTACTATGCCCACCTTAAACAGGGGTTCATTGAGCCTTCAGAGTCCACTGAAGATTTCTGTTAACATTCTTAGATTAGATCCTTAGATCCTTAGATTCCGAAATTGCCTCGGTCGCATGGGATTAAATTCTCCCTGGAAAAGCTTCGCTTCTCTGGGCCCTGTGGTGTTTTTCCAATAAACCCTCCGGTTTGCTCATTCGTTTATAGTTTCCCCAATATTGTATGGGATCCTATTCCGATGAAGAGTTGTGGGGCCTTCTGAAAGCGGTTGCAGTTCGTTGCTTCGTATAACTTTGTTTACTACAACCCAAAGTACAGAGACTTTGTTTTTTTAGGTTTAGGTTGTTTTTGGGTTCTTGGGTTGTTTTTCGTCATTTTGGTTGTTAAAGTACACTCAGATAATTTTAGAATTGATTGAGATTGTTCAGAGACAGATTGACAGAGATGAATTGAACGCATAGCCCAATTGCAAGAATCTTTGCCCAGACGATTCTGGGGCACCGCCTAGAGACTTCGAGTGCCTCCTCTGCTTCTCTAAACATGTTGTTTGTGCAGGTACCGTAAATAGCAGTTATTTATGAAAACTATATTTAAAAAATTTACTATGAAGGAAAGGTTGTACAACTAAAGGAAATATACCAATACATTACTTTTCGCGCCGAGAATCAAACTTCAATCAAACCGCAATAAACTTTTATTTTGTAATTTTTATGGAAAAATTCAAAAATAATTATTTTTGATTTATATATTCAAAATCCTTTAATGACATTTTTTTATTTTTTTTCTAAGCTCACAAGTAACAGTTTTTTCGATTTTTATTTTATGTTATTTTATTTTATTTTATTTTATTTGAATATGAATTTTGTGTTTTTGGCTTTAACTACAGTTTAGGGTCAATCGAGTCTGAATTTTACTTACTTTTTGTGTGATCATATGAATTTGTCGAATGAGCTACTTTAATTGGTTTGTGGCCAAATGAGGTCTTTCGTCAAGATCTTTCGCAGTCGAAGGTCCAAATATATCGCCGAAACAATATTTGTATTTTCTAATAAAATTCTTTCCCTTTTTTTTAAAAGTTACGCAAGCAAACTGCTTTTGTCACATTGCATAGCCTTTATCATCAAATTTAATTTCGAGCCAAAGCTTGTAAAAGTCGTTGAAGTACAGTTGCTCTTCTTGAAGCTTTTGCGTAGCAACATAAAAAGGTTTTAATACCTTTAAGAGTGAGCTTATCACATTCCATGCAATTGACTCTAAAGTAGCATCTTCAAAATGCTCTTCGCAGACAGATTTTCAAATGACCAACGTCTTCGGTGCATATGGAATTCCACCGTGTTGGTACGTCTACCTCTGACTGTGGCAAGTCCTGACTCGAAATAATAAACCTATAATAGAAATTTAGTTAATTTTAGTACACACTTCCAAATTTTAAATGAGACGAATAATTTACCTGTTATTAGGTCATCTAAGAGTTTTTGCTAATTGACACGATTTCGATAAAGCATCATGTGGTTTTATTTCTTTTAAAAAAGAATGAATGCCAAGTTGCAAAGTGTGCGCCGTACTGTTAATAGAAGAAATGCTGTATATTTCGACTTCATTAACAAAGGTGTCATAATCAATTACTTCGACCACAGCAGTAGGTGTACTGGATATATCGGCCTCGTTCAATATTTCAACGGCTCTTATCATATTTCTCCCGTTGTCCGTTGTTCTTAGATATCTCAAAATTGTTCAGTACCTCTTCGATTTCCTGACATACTTAAGTTGACAGCTGTATGTTTTTTATTCAATTCAATCATGCCGAGAGTATATATTTGAAGCTTATTTCCATCATAATGCTGCACATTGATGCCTAAAATGCTGCGATTAAGACGCGTAGCAGTGTAAAATGTATATATTTATTTATTTATTTCGATCTACAGAATGAATTCTTACAGACTAATTAAAAGTAGTGAACAAGTTAAGCTTAAATCTGGAGAAAGATTAATTAAAATCTATGATTTTACTATACTGGTTGCACAGGCGTACGCATCTAGCAGTTTATTTATTTTATTTTATTTTACTTTATTTGATTTGATTTGGTTTTATTATTTTATTTTAATTTATTTTATTTTATTTTATTTTGTTTTGTTTTATTTTATTTTTTTTATTTTATTTTATTTTATTTTATTTTATTTTATTTTATTTTATTTTATTTTATTTTATTTTATTTTATTTTACTTTATACTTTGATTTGGTTTTATTATTTTATTTTATTTTATTTTATTTTATTTTATTTTATGTTATTTTACTTTATTTTATTTTATTTTATTTTATTTTATTTTATTTTATTTTATTTTATTTTATTTTATTTTATTTTATTTTATTTTATTTTATTTTATTTATTTAATAACAATTGCATCGGCTTTTAAGAGGTACTTCTTTTGCATGCCACAAATTGATAACAAAGTACGGTTTACTTAAATTAATAAACAATTCAGTTCAATCTTCATACTCATTAGAGAAGGAAGAAAAGGAAGAAAAGATAGTTAACAGAAGTGTTTGAAAATAGAATGCTTCAAGTGGCCACTATTGACAATTGATTTAATGGGTATGGGCAACGAATTCCATAATCGAATGGTGCTAACAAAGAATAGTCGGCTGGAGTTGAGGAAGTTGTGGGCTGGAGGTAGTAAGTAGCAATTGGCTCATGAAAGGCATAATAAGTTTAATGAATAGCGCCGATGAAAAGACGGTTATTTCTCAAGTTTCGTTGGGGAATAAAAGGATTAAAGCAATTCGACAATTCTATACAATGTATTTTGCCATTAATGACATTCTAAGTAAAAAGTAATGAGTAGTCGACTTTTCTATCATACAGCGACTGCAGCTTTGAGTCCCGGATAGCAAAAGGTACCTTTTCATGCCTGCCTTGATACTACTGCCTGAACTCGAAAGAAAAACAAAAAATTCACATTTTCGATATTATTCATCAGAAAACGTGCATTAACATTGTACATGGGTTGCATAGAAAGCCGACTACATGAAACAGGGCCGCTGGACTTTACTACACATTGCGATGCTTCCAGTTTTGAATATGCTTGCGCGTTGTTCTACCGCAGCGTTCCGCGTAAAGCAGATAAAGGAAAAGATTGATAACTACATCGGATGATTAGTGTTGACCTTGGTCGAGCAATGTTACCGCTATAGGCATTTGCTCAGCGGGACTAAAATTGTATGTTTTACGGCTGCTATAGCAGAACAGAGGCTCTTAAATTTTGATAGCTATTTTAAATTTTTGAAACTGTATTTCTTGTGTAAATATGGCAATGACTATAAAATTACAAATGTGTCTCACCATGAATATTATTCCAAGCGCTTTCATGCTGTGATTTTATATGACGCTTCAGGTTGGTCAAATAATTTCCTTGAAACTCAAAGCCACATATGTTGCACTTTGACTTATTTTCAAAAACGAAAGTGAAATAACTTCTTAAAAATTCTGTTTTGCTTTCGTCCCAATTTAAAATTTACTTCAGTACTCCAGCTTCACTACAAATCACTGATTTTAAAATTTTCGTTGAGTAAAATTTGTTCCGTCATCACACTGAGGTGTTTTCATACAAACATCTGACACTTGAATGAACATTATTAAGTTTGAACTGCTTTCTTGCATTTCCCAAACGATCAGTGTTGCTCCGAATAACTCAAACTACCCACGCAACATAGCTCAACCATTTCGCTTTTCGCAAAATATTGCAAAACATTTGCATCTGCGTGCATGGTTTGAGCACAGAATAAACAGTAATACAGAACGCGCATCTCATACAAAATTTAAAATGTTAAGAGGTCACTGTTAATTTAACATTACGTCCGCTGCTATTAATATTACGAACAGCACCAGCCAGCTTTCGTTTCTGTTATATCACAGAACAAATAGCACAAAGATTATAAAGAAAGTTAGCCTACTTCAGTACATTTTTTTTAATTCCCACTAAAAAAAATTGACAATTAAAATAAATAAATAAAATAAATTAAAATCTGAAAATCTTTAAGTTAAAAGGAAAACTTGATATGCGAATCTGTTTTTTCTTATTTATTATTTAAAATCAAAGACAGTTGATTAGGACTTTTCCAAATTAGATTATCACACTTGAATAGTCAAGTGAAAAAAAACTCCACAGATAATATTGGCAAATATAAAAAGGGTTAAATGGCTAAATGAACGGGAATAACTATGTAAGTGTTGTAATATTCTGAATTGCCAAATTTAACCAAACCTGCAAAAACAATTTGCTGTTTTATCACACTTTGTTGCACTCAATTAGCTCTCAATATCGCTCTTAAATATTTTGTAAGCAATTTCTTTAATATCGAAAAAAATTCCGCAGAAAACGTCTCACAAAGGGCGCACAAACCTATTAAACGATTTAGTTGAGGTTAAATTGTGAACTGCTTTGTTAAGCAAATCTTTAAATGGCTTCATTTCACTCCAATTGAAATTCTGCCAGTACCGTTACACAAAAACGCTTTTATATCTTTTACACAAATAGACATATGGACAAATTTCAGTGTTGCTTCAGCTCTAACCATCAGGATGCCGTTATAAGCAAAAAAAAAAAGCACACAACTATCAGTAATTTTCTTCTCGGAAGAGAATTAAGACTGATTCTTTTTTTCGTCCTTTTGCACTCCAAAGCTGTTTGAACAGGCATTAAATTTTTTTTTAAAATGGTACTCCTCCACCAATCTCTAATTTCTTTTTAAAAGCAAAAAAAATAGTCAACTTCAAAGGTTACATACGAACAAAGTGCCAGCTTCAAATAATTTTCAATAACCCATCAAAACATGCACCACCCGCTCACCGTCGGACATGTTCGAACATAGAAAAATGTTGCTATGAATAGAAAAGCGTTTTCTCCTTTCTTCTAACCTCCTTTTACTCTAACTTTATCATTGATATTTTTGTGCTTTCATTCTGTTGCTTCTTGTGATTTTTTTCATGTTTTGTTGTTCATATTGTTGTTGTTGCTCTTGTTACTGTTATGTGTCAGCAACAAATTCGACATTCGTGACATCGTTTTCAGTTTTAGTTCGCTGCTTCCGTTAGACACAACTACTACTAACTATTATTGGTGTTACCACTATGTTGTTTATTGTTGTTTTTGTTGCATAGTGTATTCAGCATGGAAGCAGCCACAATGTACTAGTGGCATTATGTATGTAGTGGCGAGAATTGAAGAGTTGTACAGAAAGTAAGTGAAATTGTAAATAGGAGGGAAAAAATAGTAGTAGTCCATATTGTTGTAGTGCAGTAAGAAATAGTAGGTTTCTGATTGCATTTAACATTCGAGAAATGTTCGAAATTCCCATATCTTTGGACAATACCCTGTTGAACAATTTCAACTCGGGTACCCTATGAGGCTACGAAGATTCGCTCCATTTTTCAGTTTGTAAAAGACACTTGAGTCACATAAATTCTAACAAAAATTTCAGTAAATATAGTAGTAAATCTCAGTTAAAAACAAAAATAGTAGTAAAACTAACTGCACTTCTGTTCTGCCCCACCGCCACCCCAAAACGAGCGCACTGCCGGGCCAACACAAGTGTCAGTTGTGGGAAAAAATTGAATAGCACGCGGTAAGCCCTGTCAGCCAACGTGTAATCCGCTCAACTCCGCTTGTGATTGAGTTTGAACCCGGCCAAAGTGCAGCGCCACTGAGTCGAGTTCACAACGGTCGATGCAACAACAAATCTGCAATTTAGTCGCAGTGTCTGCCATTTTGTGCGACAGCCAAAGATAAAAGGAAAGAATGAAGATGGCGCACGAGCGGGTCGTATGGAATATTTTACACATTTGTTTTAAAGCAAAATTTAGTTGGTTAGTTGGCCGTACAACGCGTCAGATTTTGGCTTAAATGCGAAGTGGAGACATTTCATTTTGGAAGAGAAAATAAATTTGTCATTGTGTGAAATTATAGAAAATTTAAATTTACCTACCGAAAATAAAACTAATTTTTAAGAAAAAAATAATAAAAATAATAATAATACAAAAACAAATATTAAAAAAAAAAATAAAATAGTAACTGAAGAAAATATTCGCATACTTGTATGCTTTATTTTTTATTTTTAAAATATTTTATATAAGTTTCTAATCATTGTTATAACTAAATTTTTAATTTGTTCTCAAAAAATTAGATATTAACACAGTTTTCTAAAGCTTTTCATATTTTTAGAAATATTCATTATTTAATTTAATTTAATTTTTTTATTTTATTTTAATTTATTTAAATTTATTTTATTTTATTTTAGTTTATTTTACTTTATTTTATTTTATTTTATTTTATGTTATTTATTGTATTGTATTTTATTTTGTTTTATTTTATTTTATTTTATTTTATTTTGTTTTATTTTACTTTATTATATTTTATTTTATTTATTTTCTTTTATTTTGTTTTATTTTATTTTATTTTATTTTATTTTATTTTATCTTATTTTATTTTATTTTATTTTATTTTATTTTATTTTATTTTATTTTATTTTTATTTTTTTATTTTGTTTTATTTTTTTTTTTTATATTATATTATTTTATATTATATTATTTTATTTTATTTTATTTTATTTTATTTTATTTTATTTTATTTTATTTTATTTTATTTTATTTTATTTTATTTTATTTTATATTATTTAATTTTATTTTTTTATTTTATTTATTTAATTTTATTTTAATTTATTTAATTTTAATTTATTTTATTTTATTTCATTTCAGTTCATTTTATTTTATTTTATTTGACTTTTGATTTAAATTAATTTTTCAAGCGGCAAAAATTAATTATATACTATTTTTTTCCTATTTCAAATTATTCTGAAACCACCTTAAGTAATTGAAAATTTATTCTTACTTTTTCGTATTAACTTGTAAACTAATTTGAATAATTTAAATAAAAAACTTAATTGAAAAAATAAAAACGTTATTTATATCTATTTAATTTTCAGTTGATTTTTGACACAGCATTTTTTTTATTTTTTGTTTAATTGAAAATCAATTGAAAATTAATTAACACTTTTTTATTAATCAAAAAATTAATTTGCAAAATTTTAATAAAAAATTCATTTGAAAAATAGTTAGTAAAGAATTCACATTTTACTATATTTGATTTATATTATTAAAACTACAAATTTAGTATTTACTTTATATTCATTAATTTGAAAAAAAATAAGTTAAGAATTCATATTTTACTATATTTTATAGTTTAAAATTTAGTGTTTGCTTTATATTTTTTACTATTTGGCATTATTCTTAAAACAACATTAATTGAAAATTAAATCACACTTTTTTATTAATCAGTATATTAATTTGAAACATTTTAATAAAAATTTAATTTATATATCATTTTAATTTATATATCATTTTACTATATATTAAATTTATAGTTTTAAAACTAAAAATTTAGTGTTTACTTTAGTTTAACTTTAGTGTTTATTTATTAACACTAAACACTTTATTAGTGTTTATTTATTACTATATTTTATTTAAATTTTAAAAATTGAAAATTTAGTGTTTACTTTATATGTTTTCTATTTGACATTATTCTTAAAACAACATTAATTGAAAATTAAATCACACTTTTTTATTAATCCGTAAATTAATTTGAAAAATTTTAATAAGGAATTCATTTGAAAAATATTAAATAAAAAATTCATATTGTACTATTATATATGTTATTTATATTTTTGAAAATGTATTGTTTTGGCATTTATTAAATTTTTAATTAATCTTCCATTTTAAATTTCAATTATAAGCCATTTTTAAGCCATTTATAACTCACATACACACAACCAACATCTAAACTCAATTTATGTTTCATTTTCTCGTTTTAGGTTCACTTATTTCAGTGTTATTTTCATTAAATGTTTAATTGAAATTCTCTTAAATTTATATTTCAGTATAAAATCGATTTCAATGCAGCAAAATTAAATTTGTAAAATTTACATGTTTTAGTTTTTCGCACAAACTCTGCATTAAATTTTCACTAGAAAATTCAATTTCAAATATTCATGCAAGCAAAATTGATATTATTTTCGCAACACCTCCCAATTCTCCGAAAAGAAACTGCAAGTAAAATTAATTTGGCTGCCATCAGCTACGCCCCCTTGTTGCCTTTCTCTTCCCCCCCCTATGACTGAATGGCGACACTTAAACTGGCATTGCGCGCAAAATAAGCTCCAAATAAATAACGACGACGATGGTCGCTTAAATTCAGCTGACCCAGCTTAAGCGCTGCAGATAATAATAACAACAACAACAACAACATGATATAACAAAACAACAATGCAACAGTAGTTACAGAGAAATAACTTTGCAAGTGCGAAAGACGCACAACACAAAAAAACACAGCAATTACAACAACACTGGCGCACAACAACAATAAAAATGGCAACATTAAGCGCCGCTTATTATATCCGCCGCCACTGCCGCGCGCACATGCGACTTTATCCACTTAATAGACTACGCTCGGACACGTTGCTTTATCCCCCGACTGCCGCCCCCGACAGTTACCCTTCCCCCCACCCCCCCACCTCGCCACTACTGTCCGCCCATTGCGCTTCTGACACTTTTTAAAAACGAGTTGTAATTGCTTTGCACTTTTAACCACGTTTTCGCATGTCCTTTTTGGTGGCTTGTGTCCCTTTAGCCTTCCCCCTCGCCCTTTTGGGGGGATGTGGGTGCGAGTAGCTGCAGCGGCGAACGAAAAGTGCAGTGAGCGGCGTTTTTAATGCCGATTAAAAAATATGGTGACATTCGGCTTTACTGCAGACAGCAACAACAATAATAATAAAAACAACAACAGCAACAAAGACTATCAGCAACAGCACGTGTAGCATATTTCTTTCTCTACTTCATCGTTCTTTTTTTGTTCGACTTGTGTGCGCGTGTGTGAGTTCTTCTACAACACACACACAAACATTCATTTATTTTGTGTCGCTTGTTGTTTTTATTGTCATTGTTGTATTTGTGGGTGTCATTGTTGTGCACTGAATCCACATTTTCGCCATAATGACTCGTGCGCTGCAGTTTTAATGCGTTTAATGCGTGATTTTATTTTTATTTTTTTGTTTTTGTATTTTTTTAACTATTTTTTTTACAGTTTTTTGCCATTGTAAACCATTTTTTTACATGCAAATTTTTTTGTATTTGACTTTTTAGTTTGGTATTCTTTCTGCAATTTCTGCTGCTCAATGACAATATTTTTTACTCTGTGCTGGCGCCCCTCAAAGTATGCTACGCCGCATAAATTCCCAATTGCATGAAAGCAGCCACACACCGACACTTTAGCGTCATTGGCGGCAAATTAAAACTTGCGCTTTTTTCTGGCCACATCATTCAGTGCCACTGCCGATGTTGTTGTTGTTGATTTATGTGGCATGACTGCAACAAGAAAATGAGAGTGCAGGAAATTTGTGGCAGTCAGCTGAATGCGGGGCGGCAGGATATGGTGGCTCAAATAATTTAAGGTGAAACAATTTAAGCGTTGGATAATTTGTTACCGCGCACGCACCGACCGCACTTGGAAGTGGCGTACATAAGTAATGAGCATAGGGGAGAGCGGCTGCCTAAGCGAACGAGTAATTTAACATTTCGGTGGAAATTTGCATCCATTGTAAATGAGGTAAAATTAATAAAGTGTTGAAAGTGTATAGAGTGGAAAATTAAATTCAAAAGTATACTTTGTGTGGTCGGCCTCGATAGCTCAGCGGGTAGCGCGCTGGCTTCTCATACCGAGCGCCCCAGGTTCGATTCCTGGCTTGGGCTGAAAAAAACACTCGTCTACTTCTATCGCTATCCACATGAAGGGAATGAGAATTACAAGAATCGCACAAGTGCGCTCTTGGCAGGCAATGGCAAAACCTCCAAGTGTGAAAGAAAAACTGCCAATCGCCGTTCGGATTCGGCGTTAAACTGTAGGTCCCCTCCCTCCCTTTCCCCATCCGTTTGAAACGTGTGTTGTATCACATGTTGGAAAAAACAGTATTGCATACACATTTCAAACGGGTGGAATTTGTGGTATCACAACGGGCCCATAGGCCTAAGTGTGTCTCATACAGAGGCAGCCACTAAACCAACCAACCATACTTTGTAACGTATGTAAAGATTTATAGAAGGAAATTATAAGTTTTATTTAAGTGAGAAAAGGCGATAAATCGGTAGATTGGTAAAACATAAAATGCCTCACTTCAGATTGCACAAATTATTAGAAAATTTGTTTAATTGTTGTCCATAAGATGCAATGAAAGCACAAAGCAAGGCAAACTTTTCGAGATGGATAGCATTTGCAATGATTGAACGAAACAAAATAGCCTTATTCACAATGTTGTGCAAACAGTCTTGCATCGTAGCATTTGTAACATGGTGTAGTATATTTTTCTTCTACACTAACAGAGATGCATTTGCAACACTTAGAACCCATAGTTTATATTTACTATCCAAATGCAACACCGATTTGCAAAACTGACAGCTATTAGAAAGAGAACCAAAGGCTAAAAACCATCGAATAAAACGGGATAGATCTAATAAACAGTAGAGTAAGGATATAAATAAAATGCAAAATTATCTCCAAGGGGCTCCTGTAATAGAGATATGGAAAGGCCGCTTCTTAAGAAGCACTTTGCGAGTGCTCCTGCCGTAGCTGGCTGCATTCACAACAGCTGCGAATTTCGTGTGTTGCAAAGATTATTGCAAACTACACAGAAAGAGACCACTCACAATTGATAGCAAATGTTTGCTATTGCACAAATTGGCAATTTCAAATGCACCAAATTATGAAAAGGGCTAATATAGATGAGAAGACAAATATTTCAAAGATAGCTAACATGGCTTAAATTATGTTCAATTTCTTACTAATTAGGTGCGCACTATACTTAACCCTTTCGGTTATTCTATGCCATATGGCATAGTCTGTTTTCAGTGCCTGGTTTAGGTAAAAAAAACTTGTGGATACTATATTTTTGTTGTTCCTTAGAATAGTTTGAAGTTTTAGGAAAAATACGATATTAATAAACTGAATAATTAAGTTGAGAGAAGAGAAGTATACACTTTTTTAATGGTATATCTAGAAACTGAATAATTAAGTTGAGAGAAGAGAAGTATACACTTTTTTAATGGTATATCTTGAGATAGTGAAGGAAGAAGAAGCAGACAAAATTAGATAACTTTTTTAATTTGACGTTTTCTTTCAATTTAGATACTTTTTTATAAAAATTTTGGCTGAAGTATATGATTCAAATTTTCGTTATGCATAAAAAGTTTTATGTTTAAGTAATTATAACAGCCACAACGATGTGGTTGCTCTCATAGAAAAACACTCCAAAATACAGGGTCCGAGTATAAAAATTTCAAAATTTCTTATGGAATGTTGCTAACATAACCACATAGAAGCCTAAAACGTAAAATTTAAAATTTTAACTTTCCCCAGTAAAAAGCTGTACCGAAAGGGTTAATTAACTTAACCATACTTAACTAAATATATAATCAAAACACATCTATAAACCCCAGGTATTTTAAAGGACTTGAAAGCGAAGAAGACAACCCAACAAATTTGTTGTCACTGTCAAAGATTTGGCATGATCACTCTCCAGTTCTTAGGTAAAGCTTTGCAAAAGCTAGAAGATTTAGGAGACACATCTCTCAAGGAAATCAAATCTTTCGAGGCTATTCCTAATTTAGTGAATTAAAACAATTCAAATGAGATTATGTCACAAAACAACTTCTCAAGCAGTGACCGGGAGGCGTCTTAATGCATAAAATCGTATTTCGAAATGCTGTCTTCTAACCTTTGGATCTTTTTAGAAAGCTATTAATAGGGATAATCCTTGCACATTGACGTTCAGAAAAAAATATCCTTTTCTAAGATTCGAGTTCCAAGATAGAAAGAATGAAAAGCAAAAAACAAAAGAAAAACAAAAATTGGAATAACAATGAGTATCATGGATGGACAATCGAACTTGCACAGAAGTTTATATGAACATTAACCCTTCGGTGACTAAAAGCACATATGGGCATCTCCCAGTGGCACGGACGCGACATTCGCACGCCTTCAATTACACCAAAAACAAGAAAGAAACATAAAGGGCCGATATGTATTTTTAGGGTTCTAACGCGCTGAAATAATGCTACATTTTAGAAATATATTGGAACGATAAGCAATTATGCAATGAAACGGACGCGACAAAAAATATAAGTTTTTTTGAAGCTCTTATAGATATATATAAAATTTAGCAATTTTTGGGAACTTTCTTTTTATATATGTACATGTAAATGAAGGTCAAAGGATAACTTTTCTTCGTACACTTATGAAATATGAGAATTTTCTCTTAGCTTTTTTTAATTAGGTATAGCATGAATACGGACGCGACATCATGGACGCGACACATTTTTCCAAGGGGAATAAAATACAGTAATGATGTTCATTATAACACCAGAACTTTGATGATTGAAAAGATTCAGAATGTGACTGAATGTGACTATGGGGACAGTATAAGGTTTAATTTTGTACTTTTAATATTTTTTAAATTTGCTATTATTTTTTGCTGTTTTTTCATGATTTTCTTACATGAGTATCTATCAAAATCATATTTTCATACTTTAAAAATTAAGTTGGCTTGCATTTGTTTTAATTTGTGTCATGTCGAAGGATTTGTATTAGAATTGCATCGTGATTTCATAGCAAACGCAAGTAAATGTGTAACTTATTTTTTATTTTATTTCAAATAAAAAAGTGTATGGTCATAAAATGTCAAATTGTCAATAAAACAGAGCTTGTCTGCTGCGGATGCCTTAAAAATATGTGCAAAACCGCAACCGTAATGTGTGAAAAATTCCTTGAAAGTGTTTAAAAACTACAAATAAATATTTCCATTGTGTTTTATTTTAAGTTTTTGAATAAACCGTACCAAAAAGTTTTGTTTTTTTGAAATAAACGTTCATTTATGTACTAACTCCCAGCATTCTTTTCTCAAATCTACGAAATAAAATGAACAACAAAACATCTCATCGATTTAATCGTACGACTGATGCCAAGTAGTATAGTTCACATAGTTCAGGCACATTAAAGCTTCTAATTGTTATTTTTCACATATAACTAACTAATTCTTTTGAGAATAGAAGCGTCTAAGGTCAACTAAATCTTCTTCAAATTAAATGACCACAACTCAATTTAAACAACTGTACGCTCTCCTGAGGCCAGTCACATGGCCAACAGTAACAACTATTATTTACCATGGACCATATTACTTTTTGTGCACTAGAATCATTACCGCTGGCCACACTGGCCGCTGCTTGGGGTCAGTTTTTCCTACGTTCCAACTACTGGCTTACCTACGTAAACTATTAATAAAAATTAATCGCTTTTCAAGTGTGGTTCGGCAGCAGCGAAACAAACAAAAAACAAGAACAACAGATGGAAATAAAAGAAACAAACAAAAGAGGCACACACACACACACACTTTGCAACATTGTGTGCGCTCACGTGCTGCGTTGTAAGGCAGAAAGGGGCGAAAGAGGCGACGAAATTGAGCAGCAAACGGTCAGCATTGATGAGGGTTGTGTGTGTGTGTGTTTGCCACCACAAAGCGCAATAAATCGTCGTATACACTGGCACAGACACGTACACACACAAACTCAAACTCACACTCATGCAGGTACATTCCAAAAAGGGCAGCTGTGCCTGTCTGTAGAGACACAAACGCACATTAGCCAGTCGGCCCACTCATATATTTGGCCACAGAAACAACAACATCAACAGTTCTTTTACACATTCTCACTGTGCTTTGAGAAAGTGGGGAGTTTCACCGCTCGGTGGGCATACGAAATTTTGTAATTTTATCGCACGTAATTTACACGTTCGCACACACATTTCGCATTTTATAAATGAGCTAACGCATAGCTCGCCACACGTACAACACATGCACACACACCCTGTAAGAAATCGGACTGGTCCAAATCTAGTTTTTCCACTGGTCGCTTGTCAGTCATATCTGACCTCAGAACCGACTCGTTTCCTTGGAGCAAACTCACCGTTTTAACGTGGCGGTGTCCTAAGCGACAGTCAATTGTCCCCGTCTGCATCCATTTGCAACTAGTCCAAGGTTAGTCCGAACTAAACCCAGTTTATAAACCAGTTGCAAAGCGAGTAGTTTGGAAATTAGTTTATTATGGGTTAGTTCTCTAACCAGTTGAATTTTATAAAGGAAAATAAAACAATGAAATTTTTAAATATCACAGTGCAACACTAAAAAAAGGGACAAGGTCAAACATGTCTCATTCGATAGAGGACCTCAGTAGATGAAAAAGTACCAAGGGATTTTTTCCGGGATGTTCGAGTTTTTTTTTAAATGCAGAGTCTTAACTGTAAAAGTGATTTACATGAAATTTATAAGCAGTATAGATGTTTGAATGCTTTTTTACCAGAAGTCACTCATATAAATTTAGCTCCTACGGTTTCCAGGATATTCAAGGATAAAAATTTAGTTGAGGTCCTTTATGTCCTGTTTTACAAAATCTTTCAAAAAAGGATATGGTTTCTTTGACTTCATATCATTAGCTTTCATTTGACGTAACAACTATCCCTTTCTGACATTTGAGTCAAGAGATATGATGTTTTAAAAGTTTCATTAAGGTGCACTAAGCCGCCATCTTTAAATGGCGGATCTTTAAATGACCACCTACTGAGGTCCTCTATCGAATGAGATATGTTAGACCTTGTCCCTCGAAATTTTTTTTTAATTTTTTGCTCTGTGTATTCATTTTATTTTAAAAATATTTTTAACATAACAATATTTCACCGAAAATGAAAAACAATATAAATGGAAATGAAAAACAATATAAACATACGAGCACCAAAAAATTGCAGCTCTACAAAAAGATGAATTTGGACTGGACTTCTGGGCTTCTGACTTCTTCTGTTTGGGGTCTGCCGCAAATCAATATCCTCAACATTATTGACTACGCCTGCAATATTTAACCAAAATAATTAATTCATAAAAAATAAAAAAACAAACAAATAAATAATAATAAATACCATTCAACTGCTGCTTCAATTCCATGTTTCACTAAACTACGCAATATTCCAACTGAAAGCATTCAAGGCAAAACGTGTAAATCGAGCGAGCCTCGAGTCAGCGAAACAGACATGTTCGAAAAATGCAAACATTTCTACGTTGTTGTTGTTGTAACAAAAGTATCGTAAGATCAGCCTTAAGGGGGTAGTCAGGTAGAATCGACCAGATTTTTAAATAATTTTTTTCATACAAATTTTTATTCCACATTACCAATTTTTTTTTTTTGTATGTACATAGTTTTGAGTACTGAACAAACTTTTTTTTATAAATTTTCGTTTATATCCGGGGGAGATATGGGCGACCGGAAGACGCCATTTTGAAATCTGGCTGACACGATTTCTCCATTTTGGATGATCTGAAACATACCAAACAAATTTAATTTTGAAGTAGAAATTAATGGCTCTCGGTTGAACTAAAACGGTAAAAAAATATTAATAAATAAAAATTTAGTGCAATTGTAAAGTTTTTTCTCTTTTTTTGCTTTTTTTTTGTTAATAATTGTGTCATAACTTTGTTACATAGAAATGGACAATAAGGATCGTAGTTCATGCGATAGCCAAACCTTTTCTGAAAATATAAAAAAAAGTTTAAGCAAATCGGTGCAGTAGATCGGCCGTAATCGGGTCAGCCAGCTCAAAACAACAGCATCTACTTCACGCGCCAGGTGTGCGATTCGCGCGAGTCCTTACAGCTAATCTCATTTTCATTCGCTTTCGGATACTATCCGAGGTAAAGGAAGGTTTCTACATGATTCCTAAGGGTTTAAACAGACCAAAACTGCAAAAACAAAATTTTAGATTTTTTGAAAAAAATCTACCTGACTACCCGCATTTTGTTGATTATTTCACCTCTGTCTCGTCTTTCGTATTTTCATGTCTCTTCTCGCCTATGAACGCGCACACAGAACGCGAACGATTAGTCGCGAACTGACTGACTTCTGCATCCGCTGACAGCTACTTTGACAACTAGTTGTCCAATTGACTTACAAAAAACCAATTGAAAACCCAATGAATTTTGGGAACCAGTTGTCTCAGGTCCGACAGGGCAGCTATATGTGTGTGTGTGTGTGCTTGTTCGCCCTTGCCACACTTTGTTGATTTAAAGGATTTTTAATGAAAAATTCCGCCCTTTTTTTGCCATGCAGCAGCCGTGTGCGGTGATTCAACAGGTGATTCCACAGTGTTGCATGCCTTTTCTTCTCCCCCCCTTCCCCGGTCACTTCCTATCACACACGCACTGGTCGTACGAGTAAGCGCCAAGTCGCCATCGCTATTCACACTTCACACATTTTGCTTGCGTCTCGTTTACTTTACTTGCTGGCGCCTTTGTGTTGTTGTTGTTGTTTTTTGCTTTTTCACATTTGGGGTTTGAAATATTCATAAATGGCTGAGCAGCAATCCAAACACGTTTATATGTATGTGTGTTTTATTTGTGTGTGTGTGTGTGTGTGTATGTTTATATCTTTCATTTTCACTTCAACACGCATTTTTTTCTGTCTACATGCTGGGCAGCTGGAAATATATTAATTCCCCCTTGGGGCGCCACATTTTCATCCTCTCTGCTTTTCACTCACTTGTGGTCGCGAATTGTTGGGGCGTTGTGCGCAAACTTGTCTGCGTTGGCCGGTTGCTTGTGCGCCTGTTGAGCTGCTTGATCCAGCACCCTTTATGGCTTCGCGTGTAAATTGAGTGTTTTGTGCGTTAATGAGCTGTGCGCCGCAAGAAGTTGTCCCTTCAAGAAGAACAAAAAAAACAATACAACACTGTCAGTGGGCGAACAAAACAAAACAAAACACAGATAAGCAATTTGTTGTTGGTGCGGTGAAATGCACATGGGATACTTTTCGTTCGCATTCATATTGAAATTTGCGCATGAATTGAATATTTATGCCGCCATGCATGAGAAATTTGTTGCTTGATTGAAGCGAAAAGAAAAACCAAACACGCGCCAAATAAACGTTTTGCATGTAAATAGAAACAAGTGTGCGCAGAGGTTTGTTGTTGAAAGGCTGAAAGTTGTATTCATGTGGTGTGTGTTGGTGTTAAGAGTTCGGACTGGTACATGAGCAGTGTACTAACTTACCTTAACTCTTTCTGTTAAATTTCGCATTTCTTGAGTTAAAAATTTGTCTTTCAAAATATTGGCTTTCATTGAACATTTTAGCAATAAAATACAATAAAATATCAAAAAATCACTTAGGTTGAGAATTACAGCTAATTTTGTACGATATATCGTACAATGGTCCGCAAGGAGTAAAAATTCATGAAATTTTCGATTCGTTTTTTTAAGTTTTATAAACAATTCATTGATTTTTTTGATAGAAAACATAAATTATAACAACAAAAAATCAAAACGTGATTTCAGTTTGATCGAAACTTATATAAATTATATATGTATAAACAATTGAGTCATATTTATTCCGCCTTATATAACCATTGTTGTTGTTGCAAAGCCCTTTTTCCCTCAATAAAACACAGAATCAATTAGAATTCATATAGCTTTACAGAAAGCTCCTGAATATAGCCGATTCCTATTATCGTAGTCGGAGTCGCCCAGTGGAACACAAAATCATCTAATAATTCTTTTTTTTAATCAAAAATTGCCGAATACTCAACTTTTATTAGTAACGTGGTTTACAGATGGGCGTGGCAGGCATGCAAACGCAAAACTTCTATTACCAAACCCATAACTTAAAAAAACATGCAAACACAATTTGCAAGCTTTGCCTTCATTTGTACGATGTATCGTACAATTTTTTTAAAGAATCAGGAAGAATATTTAAACGTAAAAAATGTTTTAATTATTAAGTTTTATAAATCAACGGAGATTTAAACTGTTTTAGCTTAGCTTAGTTTAGAAAAATGCAAACACAATTTGCAATGTTTGCCGTCATTTGTACGATATATCGTACAATTTTTTTTTTAAGACTCGGCAAAAATATTTAATCGTAAAAAATTTTTCAATTATTAAGTTTTATAAATCAACAGAGATTTAAACTTTGAAATGTTTTGGCTTTTTGTTGCCAAGAAATATTACATATTTAAAAATTCCTCCGCAGAAGCATCGTCATTTGCTGGTTTTTCAAATTCTTGCAAAAACCTGCTTACAAAACTCACTCATACTGTGTAGCCACGGCTGTTATGATTTATGTTTTTAAACAGAATAATACACCACAGCCTATTTAATGAAACTTAAAAAGCCGTTCCATAAAAAATAAAAATAAAATCCTCGAAAAATTGCACGATATATCGTACAAATTTCCGGAAAAGGTTAAGAATTCGTTACGCTGTACAATAAAATCAATTTTTTTCTAAAATAACAAGTTTCTGAAAAAATATAATATTCAAAATATTCATGTATCGGCGTTTTGAAAACTTACGTCTGCATTTTTTTTTTTTTGGTAAAGGTTAAAGTTTCCCCTCTTTTGTACATTTTGATGGTGAATCGGCATACGAAAACCATGTAACCTTACGTTTTAGGTATATAATGTGTTCAGCAATTTGATGTAAAATACTACGAAAAACATTTTTGTGGAACATTTTAACCCTCTAGCTCCTATTTTTATGTGTCAATTTGACACTTTTTTCATAAAATGCCAAAATATATACATTAAAACAGAACTTTTATAGATCAAATGTACCACGAAAATAGTTTCCATAAAATTCTACTATAGGTCTCTGAATACATCAAAGCTCAAAATTTAGTATGAACGCCAGAAATAAGTCAAAACTGAAGAAGAGGTTAAGGATTAACTTCGGTTTAAGGCTCTCCATGGTGTTGCAGTTAAAGAGGTCGCACGACTAAAGATCATCTTGTCTTAACACTAGAAAGACCGCAAGTTTTCTATGCCTACAAAGACTACATATTACATACATCCGCTGATATCTTGAGAAGTTCACATCGGATTTGGCTAATTGTAATTGTAGAACCTTAATTACAGGATTAATTGTAGAACCCGATAAAAAATAAAAATCATCAAAGCAAAAGTTAATAGAAATGAAAGAAAATAGAGATCTTTAAAAAGGAAAAACAGTCAAAATTACCGCAGTGGTCTTTCTACTATAGTGTTAAAGAACGCAGTAAAGTTGTTCGTTTTTTCAGCAGTGCGAGCTGATGGATTATAATACTAAAAGTATTGACGCAATCACTTTTTTTTTCAAAAACTTGTAGTAGGTTTCAGTTTTCCATTGAGGAATTAAAATCTATCCAGTTTTCAGAGAAATAACATCGAAAAAGATTCGAGTTCTTAGCCACAGTTATAGAAATTAATATATATATAAATGATCCAACATGGTAGGAGAAAGTGAAACACAGAATCAGTGTAAGGTAAAAACTTTAATTTTATAGAGAAATATTAAAGTGAAAGAATGGGTCAAGTTTTCAGTTAAAAACTTTAAGTATTATAGAATAATATTTTACAGACATTATAAGATTTGTAACTTCCCCTTTCACAGAATACAACTTTTTCTCTGGTGAAGTAAATTGACTTCCCACTGACTTCGAATCTGGGTGGATTAGCACCTTCCGAGTTTCATATAACCGACTGTTGCTAAGGCAAAATTGTAGAACCAAACTTCATCATGTGTTATTATATATAGTAAATTTTATTGAAGATGCTGAACACTGCATTATCAATTTTTTTTTATTGAAAATATTGAGCACAGAATACCAGCATCTCATTTTGAATTTCAATAAAATTCAAGGAACCCATCGTTCTGACTTTTTTGTGCATTCAAGAAGATTGCTTATGATTTGCTTAGTTCATCAGCAATCATTTCCTGCATCAGTCTGGGATCCTCATCAATTTTGGACTTCACCTAAGCTACGCGTACATCATTAGTAGAAGATTCGAGGTGACCTCTAAGATTCGTCCTCCATGGAAAAATGTCCGGTTTGAAGTCTTCAAGACCACTTCGAGACTGTCACAAGGAAGGATACATTCTCTCTGTATGCTATTTGTCACTCATTAAATATTTCCACAGGTTTAAGTGGACGCCGAAACCCTTAAAGAATGACAAACCGAATCTTTCGCTACGATGGTTTTCAAAAGCAGTCCATTTATATCAAAGAAATATAATTCTAATGTCCTGTTCAGACAGCAAAATAAATTGAGGCAATTTAGCTCTAAATTGAGTTTATCGCTTTTGCTGTTCACACACCTCAATTTAGCTTACAACTCAATTTACAGTCTGTCTAGTAGAAACGTGATCGTCGTAACTTGGAAACTATTTGTCCGATTCGTTTCAAACAAATTGCATTTTATGCGTTTATAATATTTATTGTACGCAATATTTTTAATAACAGGTATAGTCGCCGCCATTCGCTATTATGGCCTCACACCTCCGACTCATGCTTTGCGCTAAATTCTGAGCAAGTTGCCGAGGCAATCGACTCCAAATCAGCCGAATTTGTCTCGATAACTGTTTTGCTGTCCATATCGTTTTTCCTCTGAGTTTCTGCTTTACTATTGCCCACACATTTTCTATCGGGTTGGCATCAGGTGACTGTGAGGGCCAATCTAACACCTCAACCCCATTTTGCTGTTTCCACTCAGCACACATTCGGCTGCGATGTTTGGGGTCGTTGTCTTCTTGTAAAATCCAAGAGAGTCCTCTTCTCCCGAACATCTCCGCAGCTGATGGTAACAAAGCTTTTTCATAAATTTTTTTCATCAAAACCGCGTTCAAGTTGGTGGAAAAAACGAAAAGGCGCCCAAATCCTTTTTCTGAGAAACAGCCCCAAACATGGACCTTGACTGGGTCTTTAACAGTTCGTTGGAGCAATCGGTTGTTAGCGGTACACCAAGTTCGATTTATGCTACTGTTTGCCCAAAATGAGGATTCATCCGTGAATATTACGTTATTCCAATTCCGATCTGAATTGGCATAAGCCCAGGCAAGTCGTTTTTGAATGTGTGATGATGAGAGCAAGGGTTTTTTCAAAGAGCTCCGATATTTAACGTCGTTAGTTCTTAAACGCCCTCGAATCGTCTCTTTTGATATCTGAACACCACTTTTCTCTAAAACTGCTTTAGCTTTACGCAATGATAAGCCCGGCTTCGTCGCAAACAAATCAATGATTTTCTTGTCCTGTTTTGGGGAGATCTTTTTTTCAAGGCCCCGTCCAGCCAAATCGTCGACATTTTTTGCTTCCAAATACCGATTCGTCCACTTCGTTATGAATGACTTCGACTTCTTCATATATTTTTCTGCCGCTAAACGTGACATTTTCGGCCCTCTAGGGTGTAGACAAAGGAATACAGCTTCGAATCGCTTCTCGTACGCGGAACTCATGTCGTTAAAACAACGTGTACTTTGTAATTATCTCACAAAACTGACAGTTTTTGCAATGCGTATTACAAAAATGATGAGGCTACTTAGGTGCATTAAAATTTTTTTGATAACGGTACTCTAAGTAAAAATTTGGTCGATCACGCTTCTACTGGACAGACTGTAGCTGTCATCGAAAATGTTATCGAACATGTTTCGCTTTTGACGAAAGAAAGAAGAAAAAAGAAAGAAGAAAGGTTTTTTCTGTTTATGTCTAAAAAACGTTGCTCAAACATTTATTGAATATTAAGTAATATTTATTCGCCATTCCTACTGATGCACACAATTTTTAAATAAACAAAATTTCAAAGCGAAAAAATTTTAACAAACGTCTTTGGCTTCTATCAGTTTCTCAGTTTCGTTTTGCTTCGATCTATTGGGAATGAATTTGTTTATCGATAACAGCACAACACAGGGTTGCATGGCGAATCGAACTCAATTTATGGTCAATTGAGCGCTAATTGCAATTAACTAAATTGAGATTTTTGTATGACAAATTTAGTTCCATTTAGAGCTAAGTTGAGGATAAATTTGGAAAACGTCTTAATTGCGCAATTTGGCTGGCTGTCTGAATAGGGTATTAAAAACAAATATTTTTTTTTACTTTTTTATTATATGTATTTCAGAAATTAATAAAATATATGAAGTCTAAAACAATTTATTTATTTCCACCATATCAAATAATTACTCCCTGAGGAGTGAAGGAGACTAAATACACTGGGAAAAAATCATTGTTGCAACTTTTTGTTGCTTAATCTTTAAATGCCTGACTGATTTTGTCGTACAGTTTTTTCTTTTTAAAGCAAGTAACTAACAGAAAACCACTTTGACGAAAATATCTTTTAAATACGAGGAAAACGATTTTGAATTCAGTTGGTTGCTTCAAAAAAAAATATCGGGGTTTCATTTGGAGACATGCAATCGTATATGCATATCTCCGCCTTGTCACGAAACTATGCATTTGAGAGTTAATATAACCACCTAATAAATAATAATGTTTTGGCAACCGCCAAACTGGGAGCTAAAAAATAAAAAAAAAAATAAAAATTTTTTTTTAATTTTTTGGCTGAACTTCTCTGAGCAAAACCTTTTATATCCTTAAATTTTCTGAATAAAGTTGTCACAGACACCTTAACACTAGAAAGACTGAAACTTAGTATATACCTATATTGCCCGAAAGCAGTCAAAATGACTGCATTGTGAAAGAATAGCTAATGTGTAAAGAATTTTGTTTAAAATTCATTTTTAATATTTTGTATATTATTTACAGTTATAGAACAAGTTTTTAGTAACTATTAACCATAACAGAATTTTACTTCACTTGGAAAAAAGAATGAATTATTACATATTTGTACATTTAATGCAAATTAAAGTGGACATCTTTTTACGTGTACATCTTCCGCAAACATACATTTGGCATTTTTCACATATATTATTTGTTTTGTTGTTGTGACAAAGTCGTACTTGACAAATTTTGCGTTTGTTTGAATGGGTTGCATTTGATGATGTTGCAGTTGATCTTTGTGGGACCTCATATTCTGATGAATTTTTCGGTCTTGCAGCTCGGTATTCGGTGGAAAGCTGTTCTGCTAATTGAAACAAGAACTCTTTTCATTGTATTTGTGTTCCTGTCGATTCTTTGTAAAGGATCCAGGCATTTATAGCAGCCAAATCTAAAATATTGAAAAATATTTGGAGGGGCCATCTACGAGAACTAGCTTTTACTGTTTATTTTCTGGCCATTTGATCTGCCATGTCAAATCCAAATTTTGTGCTGTTATAAAATTGAATAGATTCCGGCAAAATTTTTTTATTGCTTTTATCAATTTTCACAAATTTATGCTTAGAACTAAGAACAGCTAATTTTTTATTTGGTTTGCTTTTATATATTGTAAGAACACAATTCTCTGATTTATATAGCAGAGTGGAAAAACGAGGCATGTTATCCTTCGTTTGTTTGGCTGCTTTGGGTAGTTCTCTTTTGTTTGCTACTAAAGCAACTAAACACACTGTACTTGTATGTAATCATGTGACGGTAATCGAAAAAATTGAAGACTGTTATTTCAATACAGAGCCGATCTAGTCATATAAGAAATTTACTCAATTTAGTAATAAGAATCGTTTGATTTTTTAAATTTCCCAAGCAGTCAAAATGACTGCTTTTGGGCAATATAGGTATAACACATATATATGTACTGGAAATGAGGAGCGGGGAGGTAACTACAGTTTTTAATAAACGCATTTAAATGTTGTATAAAAAGTCACCAAATTCTAAGAAATTGCGTCATTATATACATAATTGTTTTTCTCATTGAAATTAAAAAGCAGTCAAAATGACTTCCTTGGGCAATCTAGTGTTAAAGGCACAACAACATCAAGTCCAAACAACAGTTGTTGTCATCCATTGCTAAGCGGGCGTTGTTGCTGTCGCAACTTTAACATTTTTTTGCAATTCTCATTGAGTGCCATTACTTGCGGTTGTCTATATTTGTTTTTAATTTTGTTTTTGTTATTGTTTGGCGCCATAACGCAATATCCATTTTCACCAATTTTTATATAAAATTTTTTCATTGCAGATTTGTTCTCATTGTTTTTAAAACGCTTTATGTGCATAAAAAATTTTACAATATGCAGTTTTTTTATATGCAACTACTTGTTGTTGTTATAGTAAATAAAATTTAAATGCTTTTAAATTGAATGTAAATTTTGTGTTTGTGCATTTGTGTAAGTTGATAAATGTGTGTGTGTGTGTCTGATGTTTGCATGCGTGCAGCAAAACCACAAAAATATATACACGCACATATTTTTATACTAACACACAACGCGCCCCCCTTCACCTCTGCTCGCATTCCATGGAAAACTCAATTTATGCGCAATTTTTCGCGCAATCAGTTTATACAACAACCACCAGCCAACCCAACAAAAATTGCATTTATTTTTTTTTTAATAAATTTCACAAACACACACACACACTGGCGCGCCGCTGGCCCATACACTGTGCATGTTTGTGTTTGTGTTAATTTACGCAACATTTAAATTGCAAGCAAGCCGTTTATTTTTTGCCACTTGTGTTGAAATTTAATTTTAAAAAAATAATTTCCATTACTTTCATTTAAATGAAGCTGCGCACTCTTAACCAACGGTCAACTGGCATCTGCCAAATCGTCGTCTCCCTCTTTAACTGCAGTGCGCGCCAAAATTCAGCGGCCACCTGCCGATTGGTTAATTAAACACAGAAGAGAGCATTTTTTCCGACGGCTGATTTTGACATTTCAAGTCAGTGCAAATTATGTTTGCTTCTTTTTGTTTAATGATTTTTTACAATTCACGTTACGCTAATTAGCCAAAAAAAATTGCAACAAAAAAATATAAAAACAAGAAAATTTAATTCGCCTGAACACAATGAAATGGCATTTTTCCGCTTCAATGGCAGCCGCTTCTTACGCCCAATTGCACTGCGCGCTGCGAAATCACTCACACACATACACACACACATACATATACTGTGCGTTGGCTTGTGCCCAATTCGGCGCCATGTTCAAAATTGCTCCTTTTGAAGCGGATTAAGCAGACATTTTCAATTTGCTCTAAACACAAAAGGATACTAATGCGAGCGAACACAATGCGCCTTATTGCGGCGCCAGCACGTTGATGACTTTCGTAGAAAGAGAGCAACAAAAAATATTTCATATAAAAACTATAATTTAAGTCGAAAACAGTGCAGTGACTGTAACTTAAAAGAAAGCAATGACGGAAAGCTTTCCCTAGTGAGGTTAGGTTCACCTGGCTGGCTGGCAAAAGGATATCTGTTGGGGTATCTAAAAAATGTTGTGCATCAGTAAGGATGTTGAATAAATATTACTAAATGTTGTTTGTTGTTTATACACAAAAAGAAAAAACCTTTCTTCCATCAAAACCAAAACTTGTTTAATAATATTTTCGATAGCAGAGTAAACTAAATTGAGATGTGTGAACAGCAGAAACGATAAACTCAATTTAGAACTAAATTGGCTCAATTTATTTGGTTGTCAGAACGGGTCATTAGACTTTTAGAGGTTATTTGTTGAAAAAACCTGTTGCTAAGACTAAGACTAAGACTAAGACTAAGACTAAGACTAAGACTAAGACTAAGACTAAGACTAAGACTAAGACTAAGACTAAGACTAAGACTAAGACTAAGACTAAGACTAAGACTAAGACTAAGACTAAGACTAAGACTAAGACTAAGACTAAGACTAAGACTAAGACTAAGACTAAGACTAAGACTAAGACTAAGACTAAGACTAAGACTAAGACTAAGACTAAGACTAAGACTAAGACTAAGACTAAGACTAAGACTAAGACTAAGACTAAGACTAAGACTAAGACTAAGACTAAGACTAAGACTAAGACTAAGACTAAGACTAAGACTAAGACTAAGACTAAGACTAAGACTAAGACTAAGACTAAGACTAAGACTAAGACTAAGACTAAGACTAAGACTAAGACTAAGACTAAGACTAAGACTAAGACTAAGACTAAGACTAAGACTAAGACTAAGACTAAGACTAAGACTAAGACTAAGACTAAGACTAAGACTAAGACTAAGACTAAGACTAAGACTAAGACTAAGACTAAGACTAAGACTAAGACTAAGACTAAGACTAAGACTAAGACTAAGACTAAGACTAAGACTAAGACTAAGACTAAGACTAAGACTAAGACTAAGACTAAGACTAAGACTAAGACTAAGACTAAGACTAAGACTAAGACTAAGACTAAGACTAAGACTAAGACTAAGACTAAGACTAAGACTAAGACTAAGACTAAGACTGACTTTTTTTGGCCATCTAGCAAACCGGTTTGATAAGAAACTTAAATAAAATGTACCTTACATAAGAAATATTCAATTCAAAAGCCACTAAAGAGATACAAATAAATCGCCAAACATAAAATTAATATTTTTTCTATTTTTTCAAAAATCAAAAATTTTCCATATCCCATGATTTTAATTAAGTTTTTCATTACAAATCCGCAGCTGCTTATAAGTATTGCCACCTTTTGCCTACTAATCCATGCTTTATTACGTTTTCCATTCATTCTTTAAAATGAAAATAATGAATAAAACATGCAAAATTATCTTTTTGTATTTTCATTAAAGGCGCCAATATTGCGTATGCAAAGTAATCAGCAAAAAAATTTCCATATTATTAAACTTTTGCTAAAACTGGCGCCACTCAGCGCAAACAAATTTTAATTTCGATTTTCAATTAAATGGCAGCGTCATGTCCGCAAACGTAAACTTTGGCGTGTGCGCGCGCAATCTAACCCAACACTCTGCTCCATGTGACCCTCCACTCTCTCGCCCCCCCACATTTAACAGCCAAATGTTGTTGTTGTTTTCAGTTTGGTCCTTTACTTGCCCTTCAACTGCTGCGCCTGACCCTTTTTATAGCACTGTCTCCTCTATTACTTTGTCTCTCCTCTATTGCTGCCTTTGCCTCCTCGTCTGCAGTCGATAGCAAATTTCGAAAGCTGTCTCGAAACGCGCCGAACCCATCAGCATTACCGGCAACGGCCAAGTCAACAGTGTCGCCAATTTACTTGCCAATTTTTTTCTTACACTTTTTGCATTCTCCCTCTCCCTCTCGCCTGAAATTAATTTCAACTTCCAGCAGCTCAATGCCTGCACTCACTCATCTTGCGCCTGCTTTCTTTTTTCCAATTGCAGATTCTGCTCTATCCGGAAGAGGGCTGGGCGCGCACCGCCTCCTCGAGCTACTGGACCATCACGCCCTGCTTGTGGCAGCCGAATCGCTGTCGCATCGAGGAGTTTGCCGGCACGCAGCGACACGCCACCAAAGCGAAAATGGTGCCACTCGAACAGAAAGGCTCGCTGCTGATTGCCGGCCACTTTCGCAGCAAAAAGTGCGGCGCCAACAGCGGCAGCAGCAGCATCGGCTGCAAGGGCGGCAGCGACCGCGATGCCGACGAATTCAAATTGTATCTCAGCTCGAACATCTCAATGGAGGACTACAATATGGGCTACTGCCTGACCGGCTTCGTGGAGCGGCGCTGCCAGCAGACGAACACATTTCAAATGACACACTTCGCCGTCATCAAGCGGCAATGGCCGTCCATTAGCAGCAGCGATGCAAAGTCAACGTAATTATAGACACTTATACATTATTTATTAGGTATAGATGTAGGCGCACAAACACACACACACACCAACACACTGCTGTACTCGTAGTTGTACGTTAAATAGTCGATGGAGCTGTATGTGATGGCGTGCAGCCATATTAATAGCATAACGGTAAATGTAATTTAGTAACGAGTAAAGCGAAAAACGCAAAGCCACTGCATACTTGTAGGCGCTTAAAAATTGTACAAATTAATGTACGCACAATGTTAACCTAAACGAACGAGCGAACAGCAGCCAGTAGTGAGCGATAGCCGCTGTGCTTTGCTGTTTAAATAATTAGAAATGAAAAATCAAAACTTACTGCATACTTCTAGGCGCTGAGAAATGAGCTCAAGAGAAATCGTTGGCTAAAGAAATCGCTGAGTAGAAATCTCAAACAATTTCTTTTAACTATTAAATTGATACGCAAAATGCTTGAAATTCTTAAAACCAACTTTGGTTCATTCACCAACAAAATTCATCGTGCTTGAACAAATTTTTAAAGCATTTTTTAAGCGCTTTAAGTTGCAACTTTTACACTCTTAAGCCTCCACTTTGTCATTTATTGCAGCAAATAACGAAAGAAAAATAAACTCGGTCAACAAATTACAATTGAAAATGAACATAAATGCTGTTGAAATTTCACCAGAATCATTGCATACCTACGGGCACTTGCGCAATTGTTTACAACATACCAAAATTCCGAAATGAAGCCAGTAAATAAAATTAACTTTTGGCATAAATTTCCATTAAGTGAGCATTTTTTTGGCATTCAGAATTGACAAGAAACCAAAATAAGAAAATGTCAAAAAAATATAAAATTATATAACTGAATGTTATATGGCTGAATGTGCTTTTAGGCGCTTTCAAACAAAATGAAATTCAGCAATATTTTTGCTGCTCGGCTACTGGCATTTATTTATTACAGGAAATATGCAAATGTCAGGCAAAGCTCTGATTAAATTCTTTTCTCATTGTATTTTCAATGCATTTAAACACTTGAAAAATAATTTCCCACATGCTTTTAGGCGCTCTATATGCGGCTATATGTGTTTCTGACCAATAAATATTTCAAATAACACGTGACAACGTGTGGCGTACAGAAAATCGATGACAGTAGAATTTTTAGAATTTGTATTTAATTGGAATTTTGTGTTTTGGTCTTTTCAAAATGAGTATGCAATAAAATAAACGTGCGCTCGATGCTTTTAGGCGCATGTGAGGCATTTGCAAAAAATCAGTTTTCATTGTTGTATAGCAAAGTTACTTGAAACTTGACTAATTGCTGTTTGTGTATTAGAAAAAATTGCTAATATTATCATTTTGTGGCATACTTTTAGGTGTAAGCGCGTATTTCAGTCAAAGATAAGAAGTAATAGTCATGAATTGTTAAAGTAATCAAATTTTTCTTAAATGTTCTTAATTTTTATAAGATGTTATTTACTTTATCTGTGGAATTTTAACTGGTTAAGCATACCAATGCTTTTTTTAGTTATAAGAAATAGAAAATCAGATTTGTTTTGAATGTTTCAAAGATTCGGAGGTATTTTACTGATAAATGCTTATAAATTATTCAAGTACTGAACCTACAATCGCTGGATTCTTATATAAGTAAGATGTGACAATATAGCATTCACAATTGCGGTATTCACCATTTGTAACGACTAAACTGGCACTAAAACATAATAACGATTGTTAACGGAATAACAACATATTTGATGAGCATGTTTTATTTCAAGAAGAACACATTTCGCCGCATGCTAAACAGTTCTGTTTTTTTCGTCATATTTCATATTTCCGCATTTGGCTAAGTATAGAGGAAGAGGCTCTTTCTAGACGGAGATGCAAACCTATACGCTCACCATTCTTCAACAATTTGTGTGACCTCATTACCGCCAATATAAGAGACCTGCTAGGTTTGATTCACCAATCAAATCAGCTTAATCGGGCTTTCCTTTCTTCGTTTCTTGTGGAAGATGTCAAATCTTCGGTCTCGTTACGTCACTGATCTTGCAAACGAAAAATCATTAATGTATTTCCTTTTTGTATGTTGTTACATGTAAATGTGTGGAAACGGTTTTCAAATATTTTCCAAATTTAGAGCTTTGGTAATCATTTGAACTGGTTATGTTAGGATTGAAATAAAAAAATAAAATAACATTTTACAGATAAAATTTATGAAAAATTTATTTTTTCAGATTTTTAAATTTTCCGTGAATATTTTCCAATTTTGTCGTAGCATAAAGTTTCTTTCACAATAAAAAAATTCATCTCAAGAAAAGCGCGTTTTACGAACGCCAATCTGTTTTATAAATAAAATTCATTACATATTTTTAGGCGCAATAGATTACATTCTGTGTTAAGAAACTGAAATCTTTAACCCGTATTTAACAAATGTCTTAAAACTAGCCATGAAGAAAATTAATTAAAAATTAAAATCAAAATTTGTCTAAACATTGCATACGTCTAGGCGTAACAACGTTCTTTTGAATATAATAACTTACAAGTATTTTAACCACCATAAATATTTCTATTCAAATATGAATAGGTCTTTAATTTCCATCTTTTTTAATGTTTGTATTGCATACTTTTGGGGAACGAACTGTAAGGAAAGAGGAAAGAGCACAGGTTGCATCGCTCTGTCACTCCTTAAAAACAAATACAATGCAAATAAGACAAAGAATCAGTGCAACAGTTTACATTGCATAGTTGTAGGCGTAAGATTTGTCTTCAGTTGTATACATTTACTTAGTTTATTTTTTTTTTTTAATAGATTGAAATTGGAATTGAATTGTTTAAAAAACTAAATATTTTATTTATTTATTTATTTTATTTATTTTTGTTTTTTTTCATTTTATAGGAAATTTCTTCAAATCAGAACTTTAATCAATTTTGTTTTTTAATTTAAAGAAAATTTTTTTAAACCTATCTATCAGACATCAGTTTAAAGTTTAGTTTGTACATTTATTTTATTTTTATAAACAGGCTGAAATTTAAGAAATAAACTGAAACTATAATTTTATAAACAATTTAATAAATTAAATAATTTTTTTTTGTACAGGAAATTTCTTCAAATCAGTAAATCAGTTTAGTGTTTAATTTATACATTTATTTTATTTAAATTTTATTTTTATTTTTTAGACAGCTTGTAATTTAAGAAATAAACTGAAACTTAAATTTTTTTGTAAGAAATTTCTTCAACTCAGTAAATTAATCAATTTTGTTTTTTAATTTAAAGACATTTTTTTTAAATCAATCTATCAGACATCAGTTTAAAGTTTAGTTTATACATTTATTTTATTTTTATAAACTGGCTGAAATTTAAGAAATAAACTGAAACTTTCATTTTATAAACAATTTAATAAATTAAATATTTTTTTTTGTACAGGAAATTTCTTCAAATCAGTAAATCAATCAATTTTAGTTTTAAATTTGAAGAAAATTTCTTTAAATCCATCCATCAGTTTAAATATTTACAAAATATTGCATACCTTTAGGGCTTTGTGGCCAAAGGCTTTAATTTGAGAGATAAACAGCTAACAGAAAGTCAAAGCTTTAACGTTTTTTTAGTGACTAGTTAGTCACTATTCTGCAATAGGTTTTTATGGAAATTTTTTCCATTTTTTTTATCAATTTGTTGTAATGATTCCAAATAGTGAAAATTACATTTTTTTCTACCACCTTCCAACTTTCTGTGTCACACCAAAACAGAAACACGAAAACCATGCAGCAAGTGACAACATTTCCATCTGAATGTCAAGTCAAGTGCGAAATTAAAATTTGTTTGATACCATAGAGGGAAAGTACTATTTTCAGCAAGCAATCAAATGAAGCAGTGCAATAGTATGTAGTACTAAAGTATTAAAGCGTAATTCGTTGTAGAAGAAAAAAAAGACAGCCATGAAGATTTTCTTACGAAACTAGTAATACCGCTAATTTCATGGTTGACAGACTTGCCAGGTCCAAAATAAATGGGACCTTCAGGTGATGAAGTTCGCTCCGGGCCAAGGCACGACAGTGGCCCAATAGATATGAAACGCTTTCTTCCTCTTTCGACTCATTTAGAAGTAGACTCATCCACTGGATGTGCCTAGCAACGTTTCAATAAGGACAGAAGGACAACCACTGCAGTTAGGATCTCCACTCTTTGCATTAGAAATAGTACGATTTTTTGCACACATAACAACACAAAATGCCTTTCAGTTCTAATAGGGATTTCTTCAATAAAACGAAAACGATTTAATTATACAATGAAATTAATTTCAAATCCTTTAAACTAATCTTCATTGCAAGCAGTACACATATGTAGAATATATTCCAACGATTGATTCAATATTGAAAACATTTTTCATAATCTGATTATTGCATTGCCTTCAGCTCTTTCTGTGAATTTTTGTCTCATTGGTCACAAAACGTTTTCCGCGAAGTGGTAATTTGAGTCGCGAGAACAGGAAAACAGTCACAAGGAGCCATGTTGGGTGAATGGTATGAACGTTGTTTTTGGTCAAATAGTGGCATAGAAGATGAGTAGTGTGAGTCAGTGCATTGTTGTGGTTAAGAAATCACAATTGTTTCATCATTGTTTTGGCCTCTTGTTGCGAAAATTTGTGCTTCAAACACTTTAGCGATTTATTAAAGATTTTAGAGAAAGTCACAAAACACCACCAACTCTGACATGTTTACAAAGCTACGAGTATCACGCACAATCAGACAGACAGATGGCACTCAAACAGATATTAACCCTTTCGAGCCCAAAGTTGCCTGAGAGAAACTTCACCTATTTGTCATCTTATAGCAAAAGCTACGATTATTTATGGGTTTAATAAAAAATATTAATACAAAATTTATTTAACCACTTTTAAGCTAAAATTATTCAAAAGTAAACTAGCTCTAGAACTCTAACAAAGAGGCGTGGCGACTTCAGATGTCGTGTGCACACTTCTTAGGCAAATGTTTCATTATTTAAATACCAAAAAGTAATATCGAGACAGAGGGTAAAATTTGGGGTCGAAAGGGTTAAGCACCAGATGACAGATATACCATGGAAAATTTCGAGTAGTTTCAGATTAGAAGTTGTACAAATTTTTGTACTGTTTTTACTACTATTTTCTTTAGGTTCGCTAGCACTCGGCCACATATGGCCACATACAATGCTTACAATGCTTATTTTTATCTAACTATGTGTACTACTGTTTACTCCTTCAACTACTATTTGCATTGTCATTTTCACTACAAGATTTTTTTTCAATTTTTACTCCTCTTTTTCCAATCCTTAGCCGCTTACCTTCCATACTAGCTTCCAACGTTCCCACTCTTTTCAACACCAAAAATACCTTCAAACAGTCATTGCTACACTAACCGCCATGTACTCCGTGTTTTCTACTACTATTAACTTGAACACCATTCTCTGCCATTTCTACTACACTTTTTGCCAGTTGCCCTTTTCACAAGCTTTAAGCTTACTTAATTTATGCTCGCCTAAGCGTGTGATTTTGTGCACGCAATAGCAGCTCCCAAGCACCGAATGACGTTACCACACTTATTCAATTTAGTACAATTTTCTTTATTTTTTTGCAATCCTTTTGAGTGCCACTTTTTGGCAGCACTGTCGAAATGCAATTTTCTGAAAGCTGTCATAAGCGGCTTTTGCTGGTAAATAAGCTTGTCAGTTTTTTTTTTAAGAAAAACGTTTGCCACTTTTAGAATTAATGTAAATTACACAAAATGTGGCAACGAGCATAACGACAGGCTGGCTTACAACAAAAACAAGAAAACTTTAAACCAATTTTAATAGAATGCTGCTACTTAATAGCTCTCATATCTAAAGCAAAACCTTAGCGACACCAAAAAAAAAAACACACCAGAGAAACTAGAAAGACAGCAGAAACTAAGTAGAAGCCAAGTAGAGCAGTCCGAACCGCCAAAACGGGGAGAAGTTTAAGCAGAAAAATATCAAAATTTCGTCCAGAAAATTGGAGCGTGCACACAACGGCCACATGAACACAACAACAAACACAACACAGACACACAGATCCACACGCACACACAACACAATCCTGCAAATGCATTAAGACCCGCTCCGTCCTCACAGCGTTAGACACATACACACATACAGACACAGACACAAACACCCACACAGCATGCAATGCGCCGCGCCCGAACGCTCCAATTGAAACCAACTTTAAATAGGCATTAAATTTATAACAAAAAATATCAATAAAAATTGTTAATGTATAAATTAGGGATCATGATACATTTTTGTTGCCTAGATTATGAATAAATCCTAAAACAAATGCAACATTACAAAAACAACAAAATCAACTGCTAGTCAAAAAGAAAAGCGTAAAGCGCCAATAATTACGCCAAGCAAAACCTTTTTTGATAAAATTTTAAGCTAATCAAATGTGCTAATGTGTAGTTGTAATAGATGCAAAAAAACAAATATAAACAACAACAACAAAAAGCTTGTAATACTACTGCTATTGCTTTGATGTATTTTTTTAGATGTGTGTATTAATTTTTTATAGCAAACGAAAAAAATATAAATTACATAAAAACCGCATTCAGTGTCAGTACCTGCAAATATTCAATATGAAAATGAAAATATTAACAAAAATACAAGTATGAAAATTAACATTTGTAAAAAACAACTACCACAACACTGCAATTCGTTTTAAAAAATGCGCAAAAATTTGGCCAATTTGCAGCAGATGCTTGAAATATAAAGAAAATTATAAAGAAAATTGGCAAATTTATCTGCAGTGGCAACAGAAAACGCTAAACAAACAACACACACACACACATATTTAGCTAAACACACACTCACACACAACTGCAAGAGCTTCTCGTATATTACAAAATGCAAATATTGAAAACAACAACAAATATTTACATATATACAACAAACATAGCTATACGCAAGACAACTTAAAGAATCAAAGCTAATATTTAACAAACAAACAAAAACATACAAAATGCAAGAAAGAAGCAAAACTAGAAGTCAAACAAAAGTAAACTCAAACAAAATCAAAAAGAAAAGAAATATTTAAAAAAATTTGCTTATTTTAATGTACACAAAAAGCATTTATTGTAAGAAAGAAAAAGGCAAACTTTAAGACAAAAGTAACAAAACTATGACAAACTGAAAGTAAATTTGCTCAAATGCTGCTTTTGCAAATGCCAACAACAAAAATAAAAATATAAAAATTTAAAAAATTAAAAAATTAAAAATTTAATAATAATTATTAATGAAAGAAATAAGAAAAAACATAGATAAGTGAGTATGTGTGTCCCTACAGCCACAAATATAACACACACACACACAAATATTATGCACGTATACATACATATATAATATAATATATTTACATATGTATATGTATGTATGTTTGAATGTATGTATGTATATATGAATGTATGTACTTATATGTGTATGTCTGTATGTATGCATATTTGTATGTGTGCATTTGTTCATCAAATATTTAAGTAAAAACTACACGGCATACGCTTCAAATTGTAAAATCAAAATAATCAAAAGCAATTTATTTGCACTCAAAGCATAAAGCATTAAAAAAAATCATAAAACTTTTTCTTTTTATAACATAATTTTTTTAAAAATCAACATTGTTTTCAGCATATCAGACATGAAATTTGCACAAAACCTAAGAACGCAACTTCGATACAGTACAGATATGCAGCACTGGTCGGTTTAACCCTTAAATGCCCAGTGCTAGAATTTTAAAAAAAATTTATTTATTAAAAAATGTATTCATTAAGAATTATTTATCGAAAATTTTAATAATTTGCAAGTTTACGTAAGATCCTAGGTGGGACGAATGGTCGGAACACGCCTAGGAGAGAGGGCAGCGGTGGAACCAATGGATGGGAAGACGTCCTGAAGGTAGAGAGGGAGGATAGACTAGCAAGCAATCCTGCACCAGATGTTTGGAATCTTTAGAGATAGCGAGGTCTTTGATCTTATTTATGAATGCCGAAGGCTCCAGCTAAGTTTTAAGGGTATTATTTATTTTTATTTTTTTTAATTTAACTTAAATAACACTGCACAACAAAATCAAATTTTTTTTCAAATAACAAGATTCTGACAACGGATTCTGGTAGAGGGGGCCAAAAAAAATATTCGTGTATCGGCGTTTTCAAAGTTTACGTCTGAATTTTTTTTTAGGGGGGTCAAAGTTTTCCCCTTTTTGCACATTCTTATGGTAAATCGGCATACGAAAACCATGTAACCTCACATTTTAGGTATATGATGTGTTCAGCAATTTGATGTAAAATACTACGAAGAACATTTTTGTGGAGCATTTTAACCCTGTAGCTCCTATTTGTATGGGTCAATTTGACCCTTTTTTCTAAGATTCCAAAAATGTCCTTTAAAACAGGACTTTTTAAGGACAAAATGTACCACGAAAATATTCGCCATAAAGTTCTACTATAGGTCTCTGAATACATCAAAGCTCAGAAATTAACTTCAACGCCAGAATTAAGGCAAAACTGAAAATGTGTTGAAGTGTTTATTTTGTACTTAATCAAAATTGCAGAATAGCAGTTGGAAGGGCAACCAATATTCGAAAAAAACAATGGGAGCCGAGAGCTGGAGGGACATTAGGCGAGCATAATATTCTCCATCCACCGCTTGTGCCAACATTTCCGACTGTAAGCTGTGCTCGCATATCACTCACACGTCAGTTAAGTTTTAAGGGTATTATTTATTATTTTTTTTTAATTTAACGATAACTTAAATAATCTAAGTTTAACTAAAAAACATTAAGACATTTTTTGTTTAAAAATACCTAGCAAATACTTTGTAATGCATTGGCATCACATTGGGCCTAATTTGGCCTAAGTGCGCTCTCGGTGGAAAGCCACCACATCTACTTAATTACTTATGCATCCTCCACTATGTAATGTTTATTACAGATTAGAAGTAGGTTCGAATATCAAAATTGTCAATCAACTCCACATAAAGAAACGTTCCCAACCAACGAATACGAAAAGTTGACAGAAATACTAAATAAAAAACCGTCAAAATTATCGCAATGGTCGTTCTAGTGTTAATCGTATTTCATGTGGCACAGAGATATCACCTGCTTTTACACTATTCATTACCATTTAAATCCGATATTCGGTTCTGAAACCTAGTTTTCCGCAGCCTAAAAATACGCTTTTCAGAAATCTAAAATCATTTAAAAACTTTTAAATAGTTTAACCTTAAACAATGCAGTGAGCATTTGAGGGTTAAACTTTACGTTAAAAATAACTAGAAATTTAGTTATATTTATTTTTACCATTTCAGCTATAAAAAAATTTTTGCTCAATTGCGAAATTCATCGAACAAAAATGAAAAATCAAAAATCAAAAATGAAAATCCAGTGCAAAAGTGTTAGAGTATACAAAAAATATGAACTGAATACAGACTTTTCATTAGCAAATATAACAAAAAATTGCACTAGTTAACAAAAAAAATGCAAACATAAAACCTGATTATTGGCGATTAAAAGTGAAGCAGACCAATTCAAAATTCTTTTAATTTTTTTCCCACACACTAAACTAAACAAAAACGCATACAAAAACTTTGTGCAAAAAAATCAAAATACAAACTGATGTATTAATAAATACATTCATTAAAACACACACACACACACATAAAACGAATGCAACAAAGTGCCCAAACGGATTGTCATGAGAGAGAAAAACAAAATGGAGAAAGTCCAACTCGGATGCGTTTGTATGCAATCAATTCTGTTTGTTTACTCACTTGCCACTTCCTTTTAATATTTTATGCAATTTTAAACAAAAATATTATACACAGACACACACACATACAGACACCAGCCAATATGAAAATCCAACCAGCTGGCAACACCATTCAACTGGCATCGGTTAGAGCGAATATTTGCATTGAAATTGCAATTTGATTTCCATTGGCGGCTCGAGTGGCTCTATGTGTCTGTGTGTGTGTGTGTGAGTGTCTGTGTTTGTTTGTTTGTTCAATTTTTTTTCGCGCGCCATTTAAAATCACAATACTCCCAATGTGAAGCATTGAGCAACAACAAATAAAACACTATGAAATGAAATGATAAGAGAACAACAGAAAAGCAAAAAGAATGTGAATGCACACAAAAGACAAAAATATTTATGAATTTTTCGCTCAACTATGCTTTATGCGACCGACTTCGTTCGTTCACGTCTTTGCAATCAGCAAAGTATTTGCATTTTCTGTATTGATGCAAATTATCAAAAAAAATAATTTAACAATAAAACAAGTGAAAAACTGTCGAAAAATGCAGAAATCGATTAAATGAATGCACACAGTTGACATAAATTAATTGTTAAATAAATGATGAGCGAGTGATGTGTAATAAATGAAGGAAAGACAGAGGAAAGGAATTAAATTGGAAACAGAAAGAAAAGAAATTAAAATATTTTGAGTAGTGAAGAAAAGAGAAGGCAGAATATAAGAGAGATGAAAAAGGAAAAAATTGAAACGTTAAATGGGAAACAGAAAAGCAGAATGCAGTAGAGAAGGAAGCAAAAATAAAATTAAGGATATTGAGTAGAGGAGAGACAAGAAGAGGAAAAGAGAAAAATAGATGCTAATGTCATATAATAAAACAGAAAGGAACGGTTATAAGAACACGGAGAAGCAGAAAATCAGGACATAGCAAGAAATTAAGAAAAAACTATGAAATAAAAGAGGAGCAAACTTAACTTGGGAGGGTGGTAACTTAATGGGGAAATGGAAGGAAACTTAATGAGCACAAAAAAAATCTATAACAGACAAGCGAAAAGAAAAAGAAGCAGAAAATCACAACGTAGCGGAGAATAAAGCAAGAAAAACTATGAAAAAATAAGAAATAATATTAAAAAGAGGGGATAATAACGAGAAAAGCGAAGAGAAAAGCGAAGAAAAGCGAAAAGGGAAAAGGAACGATGCAATTAAAAAATAGAAAACAAAAACGAAAGTCAAGTATAAAACAGACAAGCAGAAAATCAGAACTCAGCAAATGAAACAAGAAAAAGCGAGCAAAAATCATTAAATATTAAGTAGAAGATAGAACAAAGAGCATAGAAGGGAAGAGCAGAGACACAAAGAACAACAAAACAACAAACAAATAGAAAAACAAGGCATAGTAGATAATGAAGCAAGAAAAAAGAAGAATGAATAATAAAAGAAAAATTAAAAAGACATTGAAAAATAAAGAAGAAACGACAATTAAAATGATTAGAAAAGACATCAGACATCACAAAAATATTCTATTACTAGATATTCTGTTAGTTCTTTAACCCTCAAATGCATGAATTATTTTTGTTTTTGTTTATTTAATAAAAATTAACTAGAAACACATTTTAACAAAAATTTTATTTCTAAATACTAACAAAAAGAATTGATTTAATTAATGCTTCAAAAATTTATATTGCGATTTAATGTGAAGATTTGTACATTTAGGTTACACCGTCTTTAGGCGGACCTATGTATTAAAGATTTGAGGACTTTGAGGTATTTGAAAAGTTCCACTGTCCAAGTCGCTCATCTCAACTGACTTGGCATCGTCCAGATTCAGTTAAAGAGTTAAGTGAGTTAAAGATTTTGCAAAGACCAAAGACAACCCTTAGCAATCCTCTCTTCCAAAATTTCACTGTACACGTCGCTCATCTCGACTTACTTGACATCCTTTCGATTCAGTTAAAGAGTTCAGTTAAAGATTTTCCAATTGCCCTGCACCGCTCAGCAAGTCTCTCAACTGGACTTTTGAACTAAACTTTTCACCGGCAAGATTCAGTAAAAGGTTTAAATCACTTAAAGAGTTGGAGAATTTGGATATTGAAGATGTGAGTAGCCGAAAGTCTCCCCTGAAAACCTACTTTTATTTTCAAAATAAAGAAGACAATGAGATTAAAAAATATGATGCAATATTTTCAAAAAAAAGAAGACAATGAGATTAAAAAATATGATGCAACAAACACAGATTTTGAAGAACACATAACTTGATTAAAAAAGAGCAAAAACAAAAAAAACTACAAATTTTAAAGAACATAGAATTTGAAAAAAAAGCAAAAATGCTTTAAAATCAGAAAACAAACGCTACGCCGCTTTGACACTAAAAACGCCCAAAGGGAAGAAAAGAAGTATCCATGGGAAATTCTTCGGATATAAACTAATAGGAAAGGTACACAAACAAAAGTTTTGTGATTAGAAAAATGCTCGACAACTAAGAAACCAAAACGAAAAAAAATAAGTTAAAAAAAGAATACAAAGGAGACAAATGAGAAAATTAGAAAATTAGGAAAACTTCATTTTTTGGATGATAACTAGAAAAAAATCAGAAAATATAATTATCTTTGTCAGAATTTGTCAAAATTTAGGCACAAAATATTCACAAAGAAATGAGTCCAAAGCAAGAAATAGAGAAAGAAAAGAACAAGAAGTGAAAAAATCAACAAGTGCTTTTTAAAAGCTCAAAAAAAATTAAATGAGAAATTTTGAAATCAAAACACAATGTGAAGAAAAATGGAAAGCAAATGCATGGCAAGTGATTAAAAAAAATTAACAATCCTTGCATCTTGCAAACTATAAACAAAAAACATATAAAACCAATAAAAATAAACCGAAGAAAGGGTGTAACAATAACAACAATTGCAAAAAAAAAATAAATTTGTATTAAATTTTTTTCGCTATGCAAAAAAAATTTGAAGCTTTTTTGCAGAAAACAAAAATTGTATGTGTGTAATGAAGTAAAAATAAATTTTTGCTAAAATTGTAAACATAAAACAACTTTGTAAATTATAAACTTTTATAAAAATTAAGTAAAAAATATGTCTCGTGTGTATTTATGTGTGTAAAATATAAGTATGTGTCTAATTGTTTTGTGTATCTTTTCATTTTCTTGTGTGTGTAATAAGCTTTAAGTGTTTTAGAGCAAAAATTATTTTTAATTAAGCTAAAACAAAAACAAAAACAAAAACAAAAACAATGAATGCTTAAGTCTCGTTTATATTTACTTTTAAGATGAAGCACCACAGTGGCAGCGAAGAAGAATCAATAAAGAATTTGAAAAATGACAAATACGAATTCTTTTATTTATCTATCACCGTGAAAATGGAAATTTGCGAACAAACGATGAGAAAGAAAAGTGGAAAGAACTGAGTGATCATGGAAATTTTTACTTATTTTGGATTAAACCACTTTTATATACTTCGAGCTTGACAAACCGAAATCCACATTACTTATGAAATGACCAAATATTTTAATCTCAACTCAAGCTCAACATTTTGAGTGCAGAAAATCCACTTAACACTTAACACTTAATCCAACTTTCTTGTCTCTTCTCTAATTCCAGAAAACTAATTCTTCTTTTCTTATGCTTTTCCTTTTCATTTTTTATATCCCGCTACATATTTCTCATATTTTGTATTATTTTATTACTTATTCCTTTTGATTTTTTTTTCATTCGACATTGTAAATGCAACTTTTTGCCGGCGCAGATATGTTCAAACGCATGTAAATATTTTGTTTATAATTTCGAATAGTTCTTTCAACAACTCCCCTTACAATAGTGTTTCACAATAAATTTTTTTGGATTGAAAAACTCTCAGCAGAAATTGGTTTTCATTTGCAGCTCCATGAAATGTGACTTCTTTATATAGTAAGTACTCGCCAATTTATGCAAGAAAGATAAAACCAAAAGCATTACAAAAAATTCTTTGGCATTTTAGTGTAAATCTATGACTAATTTTGGGTACTTTAAAGTGATCTCTTTAACTTATTTCGCTAGAAAATGGTACCAAAAAAATTTATTTAAAAACTAAATGCATGTTTTTTGCAAAACATTTACGATGCATGTCCGAAAATTATTCAAAAAGCGCGAATATATTTTTGGCTTATTAGTACAAATATTTAATAAATTTGTTTATGTTAAAATAATCATTTAGATTTCTTTTGTTAAAAATCACTTCAATAGAAATTGCATAATGTTAAATGACATTTGTTAACAAACATTAGCTTCCAGTGATATATGCACTCGTATCTTTCACTTTATGCAAAAAATATTGAGCACAAAAGTCACTCAAATATATTTTTTTGTATTTCACATGAGTTCTGTAACTAATATTCTTTAAATAAAAATTATTCTTTAAAATAATTTAAATGGAAAATGTAGCAACAAAAATCAGTTAATATAAATATTCAATAAGTACTTTAATACTTTTCCTTACTTTTTATATGAATAGTAAAAGCTGCTTACATACAAGGTGCAACCCAAAGTAAACAGGACTTTTATAAAATAAAGAAAACGGATGATTATTTTTGTATAATTCTTTTTAGATATTCAAAATACTCTCCTTCTGCTTCGATACAACGTTTTGCACGGTCCAAAAGCATTTGGAATGAGTGTTTTAGGTCATCGGCCGGCATCGCCTTCAGAATGTTGGTACAAGCCTTTTGGATGTCCTCAACGTCCTTATAACGGTTTCCTTTCATCGGCAAATGCAACTGACCGAATAAGTAGAAGTCACAGGGAGCCATATCAGGCGAATACGGTGAATGATTGATGGTAAAAATGCGATTTTTGGTCAAATAATCGGTCGTAACTAGGGCTCTGTGAGCCGGTGCATTATCATGCAATAAACGCCAACTTCCTTCCTTGCGATATTCTGGCCGAATACGACGAATGCGATGCACCAAACGCTTCAAAACTTCAACATAAAACAAAGCGTTAATTGTTTTTCCCGGTGGAACAAACTCTCGATGAATTATTCCCTTTGAATCGTAGAAACAAATGAAATGAGTTTTGATTTTTGACTTCTCACGGCGGGTTTTTTTCGGATTTGGCTCATCTGGGTGCTTCCATTCGGCACTTTGACGCTTTGTTTCGGGATCATATTGAAAGCACCACGTTTCGTCACCGGTTACGATGTTGAACAAGAAATTTGGATCACGTCTGGCTTCCCGAACGATGTCTTTTGCGTGCTCAATTCTCTGCGCTTTTTGGTCGTCGGTTAAAGTGTGCGGAATGAAGCGAGAACACACTTTACGGAGACCCAAATGTTCGGTTAAAATGCGATCAATTGATGTTTTGGAGATGTTCAATTCCATTTCCATCAATTCCAATGATGATTTTGGCTGCATTTTGATAAAATCACGCACAGTTTTGATGGCATCGTCAGTAATCACAAATTTCGACTGGCCGACGTGTTCGTCGTCATTCAAGTCTTCACGACCATTCTTGAATCGATTCAACCACTCATTAACACGGCCACGGGATAAACAATCATCACCATAAACTTGCTTTAACAATTTAAACGTTTCGGTAAAAGTTTTACCAAGTTTAAAACAGAACTTAATATTAGCTCTTTGTTCGATCGACATTCTCGTACCAAAGTTAAACACATACTGCCACATTGAGCGGGATATTTCGGCGTCTACTAGACCAAATGTCATGAAATTTAGACAGTATGTGAATGAAAGATGTACCTTTCCAACGCATGTCCTCACACATAGATGGCGCCACCAGAAACGGCCCTATTGCAAAAGTCCTGTTTACTTTGGGACGCACCTTGTATAATATTTGTCTGCATTTTCCAAAGACTCTATGGTTAATTTTTTTCAAAAGGAAATGAAGTTTGAATTTTTTTTATTAGAAAATTGCTAAAAAAAATATATTTTCATATGGTATGTCTCGTCATCTTTAATTTTATGCAAAAAAAAAAACTGGACACAAAAATTACTCGAATATATTTTTTTTGTATTTCACATGGACTCTGCAACTAATTTCCTTTGAATAAAAATTATTCTTTAATTTTTGTTAGTGGAAAATTTATCAACAAAAATCAGTTAACATAAATATTCAATAAGTACCTACTTTAATACTTTTCCTTGCTTTTTATATGAATAGTAAAGGCTGCTTAAATATAATATTTTTCTGAATTTTCTTAAGACTCTAAAATTAATTTTCTTTTAAAGGAAGTAAAGTTTTAAAATTTTTTCATTGGAAAATTGCTCAAAAAAAATATTTTTCGGTGGTATGCATTCGTATCTTTATGCAAAGAAAAACTGGGCACAAAAATTACTCGAATATATTTTGTTGTATTTCACATGGATTCTGTAACTAATATTCTTTAAATAAAAATTATTCTTTAAAATAATGAAAGTAAAAAATTTAACAACAAAAATCAGTAAATAAAAATATTCAAAATGTACTTTAACACTTTTCCTTTAATTTATATGAATAATAAAGGCTGCTTACATATAATATTTTTCCGCATTTTCCAAAGACTCTATAATTAATTTTCTTTAAAAGGAAGTGAAGTTTGAATTTTTTTATTAGAAAATTGCTAAAAAAAAATATTTTTCCATATGCACTCGTATCTTTCACTTTATGCAAAAAAAACTGGGCACAAAAATTACTCGAATATATTTTTTTGTATTTCACGTGGACTCTGCAACTAATATTCTTTAAATAAAATTAATCTTTGAATTTATGTTAGTAGAAAAATTACCAACAAAAATCTGTTTATATAAATCTTTAATACTATGTATGCTTTTTCTTACTTTTTAAATGAATAATAAAAGCTGCTTACATATTTTTCTGTACTTTCCAATGACTCTATAAAAAATTTTCTTTAAAAGGACATTGAGTTTGTAATTATTTCATTATAACCTTTCTCAGCAAAATCTTCCATTTGAATGTTTTTTACAAAAAGCCTCTAATTGCCGATAACATATTTATTACATACTTACGCAACTTCCTAAAATGTGCTTCGGACTGAGACACTGTTTCTCTCTTCAACATTGACATTTTAAACACCACATTTTAAAACCAACTTCATGAAATTGAAAAGATATGAATGATAAGAATATTTCTAAAAAAGTTAACATTTCATTAGCATTCATTCTAACCTTATTTATATAAAAAATAAGTCAACTATATCTGAAATATTGAAATATAATAATAATATACTTGTCCAAGTCCAAAAATTTAAAATTAGAATAAACGAAATTAACTCACATTTGGAAATGATACCAAATGAGCACTTAAAATTCGCATTGAATATACTTAACCGTTTCATAGCCTTTTAGTCATCCACTCGATTTAATTTTGTGATAAATTTCAATGAATTAATTTTATTGCGAACTGCAGCTACATTCACTCAGTAACCACTTGCGTCAAGCAATAAGAGCGGCAACAACACGGAAACGGAGCGGCAGATGCCGAAGAAGAAGAAGAAGACGACGAAGCCAAAGTAGCAGCGCTGCAAGTAGACGACAAAACCGCAACGTGCAGCTCAATTAAAATTCAAATTTACTGCCAAATTTTAGCACACTTTAAAATTACAACAACAACAATCAATACAGTACCACTTACAGCAACAGCAAAGCGAGCAACAACAAACCACAACTAAAATGAAATATGAGCAGTTCGACGCAAACACACACACAAACAAACAAACCAATGCACACACACACATAGATTTGTAGGTTGCCACTTCAGCAGTTGGCTCCACCTAAGACTCCGGCTTCCGCCCACTTGTCCCGGCAGCCTCAAGTTTGCACTGCGCCGCGCTGCGTCACGGCACCAATGCGCACACAACGCCAGGCCGCGTGCCGTTAGTGCCGCACGGTTTGGGGGGTGGAAACTAATAAGAAATTTTGTGAACTTTGCAAATTTTCCATCATTAATTTTCCGCCAGCGCCGTTCGGGCTTTCGCCCGCATCGTCATCAGTTTACCGCACTGCGTTGTGCAGCATTCGCTGAAATTTCTACTACTATTTTTCTTGAAAGTAATTTTTTTTCTGATTTCAATGCCACTCGTACGAGTAAGAAAATGTCGGCCGCCTAACCGTTCACTGCCGCGCTGCCGCCTGTCGTCATTGTGCGCGCAATAATTGTCAAGCAATTTAAGTCAGACATGCACTGCCTGCCGCCATGATAAATCACTACGACGCTGCTGGCGCCCTTTTTGTCCGCAATACCCCCACCAACCCCTTCCGCTTGCAGCCAAATTGCGTACGCACAAACAGTCGGAAGACTCTTGCATTGCAAATGCAAATTTCTTTGATTCTTTTTTTACAGTTTTCTGAATTTTGCAAGCAACGGAAATTACGGTCTAGTAGGCGAAGATTTGGCAAAAAAAAGAACATCAAAAATAAATGGTTCGATTTTTGCAAATTTCTGAGCATGATTTTTGCAGTTTGCCAAAGTCATTTATTAAAATTTCTATCGAAAAAATCGAACACATTCATTTATTCGACGACACAAGCCCAAGGAAACGGAAATTGCCGCCGGATGTGCTCAGCACAAGTTGGCGACAAGCTCGTTTACCACGTGCGCACTTACTCCCCACCATGCCTCGCTCACTCCTCTCCATCCACCGCCAGACGCAATCGAAATGGAAAGGAAACTCATTTGCATGGTAGAGGAAGACGGAAAGGGTTGCGGGCATGTTTGTGGAAGCAGAGTGGGAATAGAGGAAAGGAATATGGAACAAGGAAGTAGTGGTGGAGTAAGAGGAAGCCGTTTGAAGAGAAAATAGAAAGTGTAAGAGATGATCAAAAGCAGTCGAGATGGTAAGGAAACGAAACCAATGAGGAAAGATAAAAACAATGTAAATAAAAAATAGAAAATTATTAGTACAAAAATGTTTTACTAAGAAAAATTCAATAGGCTGTTTTTGCATAACGAAGTATTTACAATCGAATGTCTATTATTCGCTATTCACTCAGTTAAATGGGAAAGCAAAAAAACATACATTTTCTTTACCTCAATAAAAAAAATATTATTTCTGTTATTATTGTGAACCTTAAGCAACTCAAAAATTCAAAACATGTACATTTGACCTCAATAAAGCGGAAAATCTAATTTTTGCAATGTTTTTAATTTCGACCATTCAAGATAATCAAAGTTCGGTTGCCGTACAAAATAAAGAAAGCTTTTCTTTGTCACAGGAGTGGACATGGCCTCATCAATTTCAATCGGAATCTGAAGTGGCCGTCACCCAGTTATTTATAAGCCTCGGCCTATGTATCGACCTACACTCTACCTTGGCCTTTCTATTCTCAATTAAAATATCTAAAGCTGAGTCCCGTCAAGGATAACGTTTTTTCAGAGATGTTTTTATTTTTAGAGGTGGTGTCCTTCACAGATGTTGTTTCGCCAGAAATGGTATCTCAACAAAGGTTGAGCCTCTGCAGAAGTGGAGGTTCTTTGGAGGTGGTGTCTCTTCAGAGCTGCTGACTCATTAGAAGTGGTTTATCGCTTGAAGTGGTTTCTCATTAGAAGTGGTGTCTTGTTAGAAGTGATTTCTTGTTAGAAGTGATTTCTTGTTAGAAGTGGTTTCTTGTTATAAGTGGTTTCTGCTCAGTGAGATTGCCCATCAGAGGTGGTGCCGCTTCAGAGGGCATGCTGCCTTAAAGATGGTGTCCCTTTAGAAAAATTTCCTCTTCAAAAGTGGTGTCTCTTTAAAACTCGTTTTTCGTTAGAGGTGGTTTCTTGTTAGAAATGGTTTCTTGTTAGAAGTGGTTTCTGTTCAGTGGGTTTGCCCCTAAAAGGTGGTGCTGCTTCAGAGGTCATGCTGCCTTAAAGATGGTGTCCCTTTAGAAGTAATACCGCTTCAAAGATGGTGTCTCCTTAGAAGTGGTCTCTTGTTAGAAGTGGTTTCTGTTCAGTGAGACTGCCCCTCAGAGGTGGTGCCGCTTCAAAGGTCATGCTGACTTAAAGGTGGTGTCCCATTAGAAGTAATACCGCTTCAAATGTGTGTCTCCTTAGAAGTGGTTTCTGTTCAGTAGGTATACATATATCCTCATAGTTGGTGCCACTTCAAAAGTAGTGCTTCTTAAGAGGTGGTGTCCCTTCGGAGGTAGTGTCTATTTGGAAGTGGTTTCAATTCAGAAGTTGAGTCCCTTCAGAGGTAGAGTTTTTACAGAAATCTTTTTAGAAATCTTGTCTCTTTGTTGGTAGTGCCTCTTCAGAGATAGTATCTCTCGAGAGATGGTTTCTGTCTCTTCAGAAGTGATATCACTTCAACGGTGGTGTCTCTTCAAAGGTGTTGCTGCCTCAGAGGTATTGTCACTTTAGAAGTGTTTTCTCTTTGGTGGTGATGCCTCTTCGAAAATGGTATCTCTTTAGAGGTGGTATCTCTTCAAAACTAATACCGTTTTAGGCTTCTGAAAAAATAGTGTCAACACAGAGATGGTGTCTCTTCAGAGGTGGTGTGTCTTTAGACGCAATTTACTTCAGAGTGTGTGAGTCTTCAAGGGTCGAGATTCTTTAGAGGTGTCTCTTCAAATGTTGGGTCTCTTCAAAACTGATGTCCCTTTAGAAGTAATACCTCTTTAAAGCACTGTTCCCTTAGAAGTGGTTACTGTTCCTCGTCCTCAGAGGTGGTGCCACTTTAGAAGTAGTGCTTCTTTAGAGGTGGTGTCACTTCGAGGACAGTGTCTATTTTGGAAGTGGTTTTAAGAAGTTTAGTATCTTCAGAGATAATGTCCCTTTAGAGCTGGAGCTTTTACAGATGTGTTGTCTCTTTAGAAATCTTGTGTTGTGCCTCTTCAGAGGTAGTATCTCTTTAGAGGTGGTTTCTGTTCAGAGGGCGTCTCTCTTCAGAAGTCATATACCTTCAGCGATGGTATCCCTTCAAAGGTGTTGCTTTCTCATAGGTGTTGTATCTTTAGAAGTGATGTCTGTTTGGTGGTGGTGCCTCTTCGGAGATGGTATTTTTTTTTCAGGTCGTGTCTCTTCAAATATGGGGTGTGTATCTTCTGAGAAAATATTTCAGCACATAGGTGTTACCTCTTCAGTGGTGGTGCTTCTGCAGAGACGGTGTCAACTCGGAGGTGGTGTCTCTTCAGAGATGGAGCTTCCTCAGACGTGGTGAGGGAAGGAATAATTCTTGAGATGTGTTGTACCTTCAAAGATTGTGTCTCAGAGGTAAGACCTCTTCAAAGGAGGTATTCCTTCAGAGGTAACTAGTGCTTCTTTAGAGATAGTATCTCTTCAGAGGTGCTATCTTTGCTGATGTAATGAACCTTCTGAAGAGTTGTTTCTACAGAAATGGCATCTCTTCACGTGTGGTATTTTGTCGAAAGGGATATCCCTTCAGAGGTGGTGGCTGCTCACAAGAATGTGTTCGACCTTCCTATCCTGTTTGTATTTATTTATTTATTCATTTATTCGGTCTACAGAAAAAGTTCTTACAGACTAATTAAAAATAGTAAACAGGTTAAGCTTAAATCTAGAGAAAGAGGAGTTAAAATTTATGATGCTGCTATACTTGTTGCACAGGTGTATGCATCTAGAAATTGGGTCATTAAATGCATAATTTGTTTTGCAAATAGCGCCGATGAAAAGACGGTTATTCCGCAAGGTTCGTTGGGGAATAAACGGATTTAAAAGATTTGATAATTCAGCACAATGTATTTTGCCATTCGTGACTTTGTATGCGAAAACTAACGAGTAGTAAATTCTTCTATCGCATAATGACTGAAGCCCGAGCAATTTACGTCTGCCGATATAGGATGGTAAACCATCAGGCCAGTGCAGCTTGCGCAGAGCGATTCTCGTAAATACTTTTTGTACACGTTCGATTTTGAGTGAACCTCGTAATATGGGTTCCAAATTAATGAGCAGTACTCCAGGCGGCTTCTTACCAGCGCCGTGTAGAGAGACTTTAAAGTCTGACGATCTTTAAAGTCCGCCGTATTTCTTCTAATAAAACCAATCATTACAAAAGATTTTGAGACTATATAGCCAACATGCTTTGAAAATGAAAGTTTAGTGTCAAAAATAACACCCAAGTCCTTCATCTCATAGCAGCGAGCCAAAGTACAATCGGTTAGCCTGTAACTAAACTCGACATTTAAAGGCTTTCTCAAATATGTGACCACACAACATTTTTCCGTGTTCAGATATAAGTGGTTAGTTGTGCACCATTGGGCAAAAGTATTTATATCGGACTGTAATTTTTTACAGTCAGACAAGTCTCGGACACTTAGAAAAGGTTTAACGTCGTCCGCAAACATTAGGCAATTAGCAAAATTAAAGTTACTAGGTAGGTCATTGATAAAGATCAGAAATAACAGTGGCCCACAGTGCGTCCCTTGTGGTATGCCTGACCATGCGTTGACAAGGGTATTCGATTTGGTGAGACCCATACTAACGAATAGCTTTCTACCAGATAAAAAGCTTTTGAAAAATGTTAATAGTTTGCCACCAACCCCATAAACTTGTAGTTTTTGGAGGAGGATTGCATGGTCAACTTTATCAAAAGCTTTGGAAAAGTCCGTGTAAATGACGTCAAGCTGAGCTTGATTCTCGACAGCGTTTATCATTTGGTTGGTGACTAGAGCAAGATTAGTGCATGTCGATCTACCAGGGAAGAAACCATGCTGGCAGTCACACAAGGCCAACTTCAAATGGTCGAACAGTTTAATCTGTATAATTTGATCGAACAGCTTAGCCAGTGTACTTTGCTTGACGATGGGCCTGTAGTTGCAGACTATCATAGCAACGACTATCATATTCGAACCAACAACGAATGTTTAACTGTTAGTTGTTTAGAGACATGAACATAATACATACATTGAATCAATATCCTGCGACTTCGCTGACGCGGACCAGTCTCCCGGATAGGCAATGCGGTTTAGCGAAATATTCGACGCGGTAGTTGGAGTATACTAGTAGTTCGATGCCGAAAAAGGAGAGGAAAGTGTCTCTGGTGGAGAATCTAGTCGAGGTCAGGCCTATCGTCTCTTATTGTGACAAACTCAAGCTTTTGTGGCAGGTAGTAACCTTTTAACAGGTTGTAAAAAAACTTTCAATTTAAGCTTCCATATTCGCACATAGTGTTACCATGTAGTGAGATCTTCTTTATTTTCACAAATATTCTTAATCCATTCGCATGAAATCTGCTACAAGTCAACGAACTCCACACTGGGATATTGAAACGTTGCAATTTAATCTCTGAAGAAGTCAAAGATGCTTGAAAAAACCAAAAAATTTGTTCCGAGCACCTGTGCAGCATTTGATCAACATTGGCTATTGAATGTTTTCCAGTGAAAAATATCATACCGGCGCTGAAATATTCTTTCAATAGTGCTTGTTGTTGTTGTTGCAGCTCACACCTCAGTGTCAATGCACTCGCCATTGTCATTGAATTACAAACCAATGAAACGTCGATTTTTTTGTTTGCTTTCGTTTGCATTGCATTCAATTTTTTACTATTTTGCTGCATTCATTCGGCTGCTCTACAAACATTGCGCCACTGCAGCAGCTTCAAGCGCCGTCGTGCGCTTCATTCGCAGCCAACAAATGCAGACAATGGCAGCAAATTGCTAAAACAATGAAGGACTGATGCAAAAAAAGCCAGACAAATAAATTAAAAAATAATAATAATCTGCGCGAAATGGTGGAGGAAAAGTAAAACAAGCACAAAAACAGCAGCAACGCCTGCGGCCAAATGGCACAAACGCGCGCGCTCACAGGTCATTAAGCCGCCTGCATGCGACATTTGCAGCCAATGAGCGTGGCCAACACTGGCCAGAGACGCGGCCAGCGTCAAGGCAGCGCATAAGCAGAAAAGCAGACGAACAGACGAGCTGGACTTGCAAGAAACCAAACACACACACACACAGAGCGAAACACCGGCGCGCTGAAAATAGTCGCCGCGAATCGAGCGGCTGCAACGGATGTCTCTATTTTCGTCAGCCGCTGCCGCTGCCGTTGCAGTTGATGCTGCGGTTGCGGTTGCGGCGGCCGCAACAGCTGCCGCCGTTGCCAGAATTCGCGTCAGCATTTGTGCCGCGCAGGCCATTAACTCCGAAAAAGACACCGGCCGCATGCTGCCACAGCTGCTGCTGCTGCTGCTGACGCCAACGCCAACTCTATGCGCTGCCGCTGTCATTAGCTGCGCGCACACAAATTCAAATTCATTTGCTAAAATTAAACACTCAACACTTTTTTCATTCATTTCAATTGGGTTTTTTATTCATTTTACAGCTTTTGTGTCTCGCTGTTGCCGCACTTTGAGACAAGTGCGCGGCAAACGGCAGCTACAAGTCGCCGGCATGTCTGTTCTCGTCTATGGCCGCAACACGGCAACCAAATGCAATTTCTTGCTTGTCTTGTTATTTTTGGCATTGTTGTTGTTGTTGTTGTTGGCTACAATGGTTGTTAGTGTTGTTGTTGTTGCAAAATAAATTTCGCTTCATGTGCACCATTTAGCTGGGAAATTGCATTGCCACCGCAATCGTTAACGCTTCATTTACCACAACGCATTTGACAGCTTGGTGCGCGCTGTCAACACTTTCAATGCAATTCAATTTATTCCAGGTTTCGACAAACACTTCTAACTTGTTGCAAAACGTTCCTAAGATTTCCAAGTTGAGTAAGTTGCTTAAACTTGAATCTAAATTCATACAAAAATATTTACAGAGTGTTTCAAGGTAAGCAGGCCTTTTGAAAAATTGGTATTTCCAGTGATTTCAATTACAATAACATGCATCGAATAGATAGTTAGATCTCTTATTGATATACTGTCAAAATTTTAATACGTCTAAAGTGACAGTTTGAGTCATTGGTATAGAAATGAACAAAGATCTACTCTTCAAAATTGCCTGAGAGCAACTTCACCTATTTGTCATCTTAAAGCAAAAGCTACGATTGATTTATGGGTTTAATTTAAGTAGGCACCAACAAATTAATATTTTTAGAAGTGAATTCAAAGCAAATTACAAAAATTTTACTGTTACCCCCAAAATAATTTCGAATAATTTGCAGCAATATCAGAGAAAGTTTGTGTTCTAATTGAAATCTACAAATTGGGTGCGTCTGATCAAAACCCTGTTTCTTTAATAATGGTTAAATAAAATCAAAAAGTGATAATTTTGTATTTTTCCATGTATAATAAATAATTTTTCTGTAATTAAAGAATATTGATACAAAATTTATTTAACCCGTTTTAAGCTAAAATTGTTCAAAAGTAAACTAGCTCTAGAACTGTAACAAAGAGGGGTGGCTACTTCAAAAGAGGCAAGTGTTTCATGATTTAAATACCAAAAAGTAATATGGAGACACAGAGTAAAAACCGGGTTCGAAAGGATTAAGTTCTATTTTAAACTTGGTAAAATTTTTAACGAATGGTTTTAATTGATGACTGAATGAAACAATTTGATGATGATTGTTTATGCCGTGGCTGAATTCTGAAATGGTATAGGCGGCTTAACCCTGCTTAGCCAAAGTTCATCGTTTCAACTACCATTGTTGTGATGCAGCTCGATCTAATGAAAAAAATAAAATATGAGAAATAAAACCCCCACACAAAAATGTTTGTTTTCTGAATTTTTATTAAAAATATGGCATTCCTTTCATTTTCATTCACTTTAAACAAATTTTATTGCAATACTAGTTTCTTCAAATCGATCTTAAATCCATTTGAGTCGAATCCATGAACATTAGATTTAACATAAATATATTAAATATGGTTGGCTTTGCAGGATTAACAACGATCGTGAGACCTTAAAGAAAGACCAACATTTTAGAGAAGTCAAAAATTAAGACAACGTTGATTTAACCCTTTCCGACATGAAAATAAACCCATTCTGTATGAATTGTATGGGCTGTAGTCCAATATATTGGACATTGTGACTGAAAGGGTTAATTCTTCGATGCCATAGCAATGGTTCACAAGGAGTTTCTTCCATCGAGATGCATCGAAGTGGAACAAAAATAGAAAAATTGTATGTCAAAGAAACTAATTCAAAGAAACTAATGTCATTTCAAAGGTAATACTCCCATTAAGCAAAATCTAAAATAATACCATTTACAGGTTCATCAAAATCAAGAAATATTATAAATTATATATTATAATTATAAATTATTTTTGTAAAAAATACATTTTTGAGCGTCGGAAATTAAAAATTTAACCAAAAGACTGTTTTTCGTTCAATCGGAGCAAATTTTGCTGCTGTGTACATATTTATAAAAGTCTAAGAAATCATTACACGAGCTATTTTGAAGAAAAATTTAAAAAAAAACGAGGTTCTAAGTACCTTATATAAAATAAAAATAAAAAAATAAAATAATTAACAAAAAATTTTTTTTTCTCAAAACTATGAAAACGTTGTATTTTGGTGGAAGAAAAAAATAGAAAAAATATAGAACTGCTCATTATTACACCTATTTTTTATGTGGTCCTCTTCCTCCTCTTCATCCTCTTTTATGTTTTTTGGATTTTTAAATAAATTTCTGCGATTTTTTGCGATTTTGTAAAATAATTGGATTTTCGTAAGCTAAACAAAATTCGATTTTTATTGTGTTTTTTTTTTTAATTTTTGTAACACCCAGGAAGAGCCGATAAGAAAAAGTATAGTAGTACTGACGCTATTTAAAATGGGCATGGTTCGCCTACTATGGACAGAGTTGTCATAAGGAATTCTTTCATAAAATATGAAACCTTCTATATTGACAAAGACAATTCCATTAATTATGAATATTCTGTATCAAAATGGGTTTGGGTCGCCTATCTAACCCATTGAGAGCCATATTATTCTATTTTTTCATTATTATGACATTTATTTGCTAAAATGTGATTTAATTTTTATAATATTTTATATATATTTTTTAAGGTCTAATTTTTCATTTCTAAGAAAAGACATTTTTCATTATTATGAAAATGGTTTGCTAAGTGTAATTTCATGCTAATATTTTCTAAAGAAAAAGAGGTAAAGAAGGCGATTTTCACTGTTGCCAGATACCTGAAATGACTTTCTCCTACAAAAAATACGGAAATTTCCTCCCAAAAGTTAAAAAAATCTTCTAAATTTTTTTTATAATTTGCTTGATGCTTATGTAATTTTTTTAATGCAGCCTTTTTTTATTCATCTTCAGCTTAACAAAAAAAACTTAACAAAAACAAAACATATAACATATGAATAAAACAAAAAGTGCCATTTTTGGCAGAATTTCATTGTGACAGCAATAAGTGAGAACGAGATAGAATGAGCTTACATTTTGTAAGCTTACAAATTTTTAACACAATACAAAGTGATTCGACTCCATACAACCGCGGGACAAAATTAGAAGGAGTGATCCGTTCTTCATAAAATTTGGTAAACTAGTTAATCATGGTCTGCTGAATTGAAATCTCCATTTGGTTTTTCTTAAACTGTTGTAGTTTGGCAATGCCTGAGGCTTAATTTTGCAAATTTCGTCATTTTTGGAAAGCTATAGCACCAAATGTGTTGGCTAGATTTTTCAGATTTTACATTTAATCGGTAACGTCAACATTGATTATTCCAAAGAGTAACAGAAATTGTATCGGGACGCTCTGGTTTTGCAATAAAAACGATAATAATAGATGTATGTTTTGCATTTGTGCAGATTTTAACATTTTTCGTGCTAATTGCATACTTTTAGGCAGAAATAAAATAAATTGTGTCGAAAAATACGTGTTTAGACCACTTTTCAAATTGAATTATTTTCTGAGATCGGAATATATCGGAGGATATAATTACATTATCCGACAAAGAAAGAATGCTTCTTAAAATAAAAAAAAATCCTGAAACATACTTTCACATACTTTTTAGATATTTTCGTCTAAGCTTTGCCGATTTTCAGATTTTTAACTTAGAAAAATATTTTGAATTAAAAGTGAAGTAAAAGCCTACGCTTTAAAAATTTTAGGAAAACATTAAAAGCGAAAATGGCCACATCATTTCTTAATCTATATAGTTTAAGCAACTTCGTGCCAACGATGTATTTTTAAAATTTTGTTTACTCAATAGACTAAAAAACAGAAAATATTAGTTTAAATTTTTTTGTGAAAAAAGTTTCAACTTTGAGCCGCTTTTGCACAGACACTAATTGATTTTTTGCACAGATTTCTTGGGGTTTTCTTAGTTGGAGTTTTTTCTTTCAAATGACATCAAAATCGTTAAATTCTGAGACCATCAATTTTTTGAATTTTGTCTATGGAACGAATCACTGTGCAATAGGGTGATTTGACTATTAAAATAGTTGCCAAAATATGTTCCGAAAGGATCCGAAAAATCCCCTAACACAAAATATAAATCTCCTAAACTTTATTCTACGCAATTCTTCCAGATTCCATATCAACGTTGCCACCCCGCTTTTCAGCATCTGAAGGTCTAACTTTGAAAAACAATTTCTACGAAAGTCTCACCGTTATTAATTGAACTGAATTGCATCTTGAAAGCTATGTCATCTCCATGTTAAGTTTACATAAATCAAACAAAAAATATTATTTACTTAAGCAACTTCACCGCACTCTTTCCACACTTTAAATGTCGAATTAAGAAAAATGTTTCATTTTCGTAATTTTTTTTTTAGTAAATGGGTACAAAATTTTAAAATAACCTAAACAAAAGCACAGGGTGACAACATTTGCGCCAGATGACAACTTTTGCGAAACCCTGTAGTGGTTTTTGGGACAAAGATCACCAGATCATTTGTAGAACCCATTCGTGAATGACATTGAACTGTGCTTGTAAAAGAAAGTAGTTTCCCAAATTTGTATTTGGAATACTTTCGCAAATTTTGAAGGAAAGCAAAAAGCTTAGGGAATCACATTACTTCATGCTTACTTTTTGCCCTTAAAAGCTAAATTTTGAAAAATAAATTCCTTTTTCAAATTTCTTGTTTATAGTTTCGATATCGCGTTTTAAACCGCGACGATCAGTCAGTCAGCATAAATAATTCTATATACAGTGAAGGCCGTTTAAGTATCTCCCCTCTTAAGCAGCTTAAACAAATCACACATGTGTGTCACTTTAACCCGTTAAGCCCGTTAACCCTACTAAGCGCTACTTAGTACTTGAGTACTTAGTACTCAAACCGCTTAAGGGAGTGTTCCCGGGTAGAATGCCGATTTTAGGCTGTTTTTCAAAAATTTCAATTTTTCAAAAATTTCAATTCAAACATTTTGGAGCTACAAGGCAACATGCAATATTCTGGTTTTTTGCTTGTTGTTCCTTATTATTTGGAGAACAGAAACTCATATTTGTGTCAAACAATTTTATTTTCTAAGTACAAATTTTCAGTGGTCAATGTGACCTTGTTTTCACTGCTGGCCGATAATAAATTTCGGGAACCAGTAATCTGAAACAGAAATGGGTATGCAATTATTAATCTGCAATAAATTCCGCGGATGCTAAACCACAGTTTTAGTCAAAATGTTGATTAGAAACAAAATGGCGGCCATATGAAAAAAAATTTTCCAGTTTTGCCACCTTTTTTTACCTTTAGAGTGCTTGAAAATATATTTAACAATAATTTTTTGATGAACACTTTGGTTTAGCATTCAATGAAAACTATCTAGAACATTTTCCTAAAATTTCAAGTCGATACCTCTCATAGTTGCTGAGAAAAGTTATCGGCCAGTACAAAAAATGTGGTTTCGAGAAAAACGCGTTTAAAGTATCATGCGCAATGTATCAGCGGAGCAAAAAGAGCTGAGCTTACTTCAATTAACATGCAAAAAAGTGGGTACTGAGTATGCGGATTGAAAAACGACTTTGGGGGGTGATAGTATATAGTATAAGGTACAATAAAACGCAAAAAAAAAAATCGATTTTTTCAAACTTCTACCCAGGAACACTCCCTTAAGTACCTCAAAAAAATTGCATTTATAGATGAGGTTCTAAAAACGCAGGTCTTACTGTATATGCATTTTATGCAAAAGCAGTAAAAATTATAATTATTCAAATAATAATAGTTTGACTTCTATGCGATTTTCAAAATCTTTAATGTCGAATTGGCGCATTTACCTTTCTGTATTTAAATAGTTGAAAGCATATGAACAGATCTTTGTCTACATCTGCCGAGTTTAATGCCGAAACATTTCAATTCCATTTAGTGCAGCTGTCCTCTTCACTGCAACTGTGTGCGTGTTTGTGTGTGTGTGTGTGTGGCAGTCAGTACGCAACGGCGCTCACGTAATTTGGCCTAAACTACTCAAATTAAATTGCTGCCGCCTTTCACCCTTACTTTCTTTTATTTCTATTTATTTTATTTCAATTCGTTTTAAGTTTTTGCCACTCCGCTTCGCCTTGCACCGCATCTTCGCTTTGAAATTATTCTGCCAAATAGTCTTAAATGCTTCTAATTGCTTTGCTGCGCTTTAATTTTCCCAACTCAAGTAGCAACAAAACAACAACAACCACAACGAACTGTCTAAGGAGAAGCCAAAGCTGAAGATGAATCAGTAAAATAAAACAACAACAACAAAGCAAAACGAAACGGCAAAACCCATAGAATTTATGCGCCGTGCCGTGCCGCTTCCGCTGTTGAGCCACTTGCACCTTCTGCTTCTTCTTCACGCGCTGCTGCCGTTGCTGCTGTTGCTTCGAGCCCAACACTTGGGCTGCTGACGCTTGTTTACGCCGATCGTCAGCGCGCACAGCTCCGCCTTTTCGCTGCCAGCTACAAGTGCCTGCTGCTACCTGCCAGCTGCCAGCTGCCGTTGTGCCGTCTGCTTCCTGCTGGATGCCGCCCACTGGCGCACTCAATGCACAGTGAAATGGCAACAAATCCGTTTCCGCCACTAAACGCTAACGAATGCGCCGTCACGCCGACGCCAACTCGACGCTGCGCAACTCTAAAACTGACTGAGCATCTTCTCGAGTTCTACTGCCAACTCGCCGCCTTCCAGCGCTGTGGGCTCTGCGCATTCCTCAGCTGCTTCTCAGCTCCTCCCTCTGCGTCCATGCCCTTCGGTGCTGGGTCGAGTGCACTTGTTGTCAGACAAAAGGCTGCGCAAATAATAGCAACAACAACAATACTAATAGCACAGCGCCCACTGTCATTGCTGCAGAATCACAACACACAACAAACAGCAAACAACAACGCGACTACGGTCTGCTTTACTTCCGCTTAAATATTTAAAATGTCTGCTGCATGCCGCTTTGTGTAGGTGTGCGTGCAACATTCAGCATTCAACATGCAACATGCCATTTGTTTGGGCATTTGGCATCTGCCACAGCCATGTCGCGTTCGCTTTGGCGCAACAAAATTTGGATTAATGCACGCAAAAGTGACTTTTGTTGTCGCCGACACCCAAAACACATTCAGGCACTCGCAGCTGCCATTTTTATTTCCACTGCAGCTTTTACTGGCGCCCGCAGTCACTGGAGGGTTAATAAAACTTTCATCGACGCATGCAAATGTTGACATTGTTCCGAAGCGCAATGACGGCGTTGCACGCATCAAGTTTGACGCATCAACGCACTCGCAGCATAAATTTCGCTGACAATGTTGTGATATCACTTCAGCGGCTAATGACGTTAATGATGACAGGCAGTTATGTTCTAATCAGCTGCGCCGAATGCAGCGCAACGTGGACGTGTTGACGCTGTGAGAGATGGCGGCGCACATTTCAAGTGATTCCAGTCGCATGAAGTTGGCAATAGAGATGATTAGGAGGTCTTTGAAGTGTAGAATAAATTATTTAAGAATCTATTACACTATCGATTGGAAGACTTTTCATAGAAAATGTAACAAAATGCGTTGCATTGAGATTTGAGCAAAGTTTTGATAGGCAGAAATTGATTTCTGAAAAATGAAAAAATTTCATTCTGTCAAACTTTTAGTACTCATGTCAGACTTTTAAGATGTATGTGACACCTTTTTCATGTCTACCTTCTCCACATTTTTACTTTTATTATTTTATTACGTTATTATGTCACACTTTTATCACTCATGTCACACTATTTGGATATATTATATATCACACTTTTTTCATGGAACACTTTCTCTACATTTATTAATTTTTTTCAGGTAGGGAGAGACATCTACAACTTTTATCAAACACACTTCTAGCACTCATTCCATACTTACAAGTCTTACACTGTTTACATGATACAAGTCACACATTCTTCATCTCACTATTTTTTCTACATTTATTTATTTTATAGCTTTTTATTTATTTTATAGATTTGTATTAGTTTTATTCACATTTATTAGTTTCTGATAAGAAATAATTGATTTCTGGAAAGTAAACAAGCTTCATGCTGTCACACTTTTTTCACTTATTTCTTACTTTTAAGACATAAGTCACACTTTTTCAAGTCACATTTTTTCACACTTATTAATTTTTTATGAGCAGTAATTGATTTCTGAAAAGTAATCAAGCTTCAGGCTGTCACACTTTTTTCACTTATTTCATACTTTTAGACCATAAGTCACACTTTTTACATGTCACACTTTTTCAACTCACATTTTCTCCACATTTGCTCGTTTTTGATGAGCAGAAATTGATTTCTGAAAAGTAAACAAGCTTCATGCTGTCACAGTTGTCTCACTTATTTCACACTTTTTACATGTCACACTTTTTCAAGTCACATTTTCCAACACTTATTCATTTTTGATGAGCAGTAATTGATTTCTGAAAAGTAAACAAGCTTCATGATGTCACATTTTTTTCACTTATTTCATACTTTTGAGACTTAAAGACCCTTTAATATGTCACACTTTTTCAACTCACATTTTCTCCACATTTGTTCGTTTTTGATGAGCAGAGATTGATTTCTGAAAAGTAAACAAGCTTCATGCTGTCACACTTTTTCCACTTATTTCATACTTTCAAGACATAAGTCACACTTTTTATATATAAAACTTTTTTAAGTCACATTTCTCCACAGTTATTAGCTTTTGATGAGTAGAAATTGATTTCTGAAAAGTAATCATGTAAGAAAAGCTTCATGTTGTCACACTTTTTCACTTATGTCATACTTTTAAGACATAACTTATATCACACTTTTTTCTGTCACATTTTCTGTACATTTACTAGTTTTCTATTAATTCTGTTCACATTTGTAAGCTTTTAATAGGCACAGATTAATTTCTGAAAAAGAAACAACTCTAAACTGTCACACTTTTATTTACAAAAGCCACACATTGTTCACAAAAATCACTTGTTAAGATAATATCGTATTTTTGGCAATTGTTGGAATTTTTAACAGTTAAATATAACTAAATAATATATTTAGCCAATATTTTCATATATATTAACCCTTTTCGCAAATAGCAAATTTTTTCTTAATATAATTATTAAAATTTTTTGGACTAATATTACATCAATTTTCGAACGTCAAACCTGTAGTAGAAGTGATGTATTTGTTTTATAAATATCAATTTTTCACAAATGTAAAATTGGGAAATTTTCTTCGCAATTCTTACACTTGTTTCACAAATTTCACAAGTTTTCAAAAACACTACACTTTTCTTAGATTAAAAATCAATTTTACAAATGACACAGCTTTCACAAAACTTTTAAAAAGTCATGCATCCCCAGAACAAATTTTTTATATCTTTTCAGAAAAAATTTAACTTGTAATAGAGTTGAATTAGTAATTTCGAATCAACAACAACTTTTCTCTTTTTTTAAATTTTAAGTTTGAGCTTGAAATTCAACTAAGCAAAGCTTTGAACAAGTAAGTTGTATTATTTTATTCCATAAGATCCACTTAAGTCCACAACTTGAAATGAAACAAATATAAAAACACAAACTTAAGCTTCGTTGAGCTTATGAGAGCTTTTCTGAGCTTTCGCTGCAATATTTCTCTCGATCAAAGCTTTAGCAGCACCACATTAACAGTGATGTTAATTGTAACTGTAAAAAACAATTTGATACCGGACTTGGGCTTTCCAGGCCACTGTCAAGGACACTGAAAAGGTCATTAACCACAGCAAACTAACAGAGTTTAAAAATATATTTATAAAATATACATCTTGTTTCATTAAAAAAGTGTGTCATATATTAATTATTTGAAAGTTACATAATATTAAAATTATTAAAAGTTTTAATGTAGATGATATTCAAAAATATTTTACAAAAATTGTCAAATATTTTACAAATAATCTAAATTGGTCACATTGATTTACTTCTAAAATATACATTTTTTAAATATAAATTTTATTTGATTAAAAATTTGTTTCATATTTAAATTATTAAAATTTTACTTAATATTAAAAATATTAAAATGTTTAATATATTATAGATATGTTTAAAAAATTATTTAAAATATTGTTAAATATTCTAGAATTATTTTACATTGATTTACTTCTAAAATACACATTTTTTAAATATAAATTGTATTTGATTAAAAATGTGTGTTATATTTCAATTATATAAATGTTACTTTATATTAAAATGAAACAAAATTAATATATACTTAGATGATAATAAAAAAATATTTATAATATTGTAAAATTTTCTAAAGATATTCTAAAATTTTTAACATTGATTTATTTTATTTTATTTTATTTTATTTATTTCGGTCTCATTTTTCAATTATTAAAATGTTACTTAATATTAATAATATTAAAAGTTTTTACATAGATGAAATTAAAAAATTATTTAAAATATTGTAAATTATTATAAAATTGTTCACACTGATTTACTTTAAAACCTAAACGCTTGACTCAAAATTATTGTAATTTTAATAAAAGTCAACGCTTTGAAACCTCGTTAAGCCTCATTTTGATTTTCACTTACCAATTGTTGACATTTAAAATTTATTTTACTCGAAAAAAATTGTAATTATTTAATTAAATTATTTATGCCTAAGCAGCAATTATCTAATTAAATTTAATAAATAATAATAACAAATAAATAATTAAATTTAAATTTAAATTATTATTAACATTTAATTTATTAAAATTTATAAAACTTTTAATATTTATTATTTAAAAAAAAATTATATTTCAACCAAACTTTCGTTTCTATCATTAAAAATATACCCAAACTTTTCACTCAAACTTCATGTCATAAAAAAAAATCGCACTTCCAAATCTTACGTTTTCCCCTTTTTGATTTTTAGTCAAAATTAATTTTTACATACTTGGGTACCCAAAGAATGAAATCTTTTGACACGGTAATGTCTGTTCGCGCAAAACTTTTGCAACTCTGCACACACTTAAAATTAATGCATTCCATTGTGTTCTCGAAACCACCGTTGCCGCTGTTGTTGCTCCACCCAGAGTCGGTCATTTGGCTTTTTCTTCCTGCAACTTTTTCAAATACAGTTGAATAAAAAGTTAAAATAAAGAATGTGCAGAAAACACAAAATCACGACCAACAACAAGGAAATGCAAAAGTCGCAACGGGCAACTCAATTTAAAAAGTTGCCTTTTTCTCCGCGCCTTTTCGCTACTCCTTTCAGCCTTTGCGGCTCGTCGCCGCGCACAGCCACTTGGCTTTGGCTTAATGATTGTTTGCATTTGTTTGTTGCCATCCCGGCCAACTTGTGTTCGCCGCCCGCTTGGCCAAAATGACTGGGGCCGAAGGCATGGTGCTGGCCATAAAGGAAATGCGCTAAATGGCTTTTTAAAGCGAGCGACAGTAGCAGCAATTTTATTCGCTCGTTTTCTTTGCAGGAGGAGCGAGTAGGTACTCGTTGTGTGCAGCAACGAACCGTTTTGAGGGACAAGTGTCCTGCGGTCATGTTTGCACGCAAATTCATTAAACTTGAGAAAAAGACAAACAAGCCTAGACAACAACAACAACAACAATAATGATGACGACAACAACAAGTCGAAAATGATAAAAAGTAGCAAAAATATAAATGAAGCAATTGACGGAAATGAATGGCCTCGTGTCATCTGCTGCGCCGCTGGGGTCAACAAATGGCAATTTATGAGCGCCAAGCGTAGCCAAGCACCCAAAGAGGGTGGGAGGCAATGCTAAAAGTTGCAGCTTCGAATTATTTATGTAAAAATATAACTTTTTAATGAATAAAAATGTTGAAGCAGCGAGATACTGAAAAATTGTTTATAGGAAAATATCAGAGAATTTAATATAGTCAAGGATTAGTTAGGATATTTGCAATAAAAATTTATTTTCGTTGAACAATTAATGCAAAAAAATGTTAAATAATATAGAACAATTACTCCTACTTTCATTAAAAATCATAAAATTCATAAAAATATGACTTTAAGTGCAATATAAATTATTTTAGTTTGCTTTCGCGCCCGCCAAATATATTGAAATAAATTTTGTATATTGAATGATATACCTATTATTGGATATAATTGCACAATTTACACATTTGCTCAATTAATTCTCCATTTAGAATTAATTCTCAACTGAATTGACTTCAGTTTGTCATAGAAAAATCTCAATTTAGCTAATTGCAATTAGCGCTAAATTAACCATAAATTGAGCTCGATTCGCCATGCAACCCTGTGTCGTCCTGTTATCGATAAACAAATTCATTCACAATAGATTGCACCAAAATTAAAATGAGAAACTGTCATAGGCAAAAGATGTTTGTTAATATTTGTTTCATTTGAAAAATCGTTTAAAATAAATAAATGAATTAGTAAATAAATAAATGAATAAATTGTACTAAATGTTCAATAAATGTTTTTAAGTCCGTTTTTTATACATAAACAGGAAAAAACTTTCTTCTGTCAAAGCCAAAACATGTTCGATAACATTATCGATAACACCTAAATTAAAGTTTAAGCTAAATTGAGGTGTGTGAACAGCAAAAGCGATAAACTCAATTAAGAGCTAAATTGCCTTCATTTATTTGGCTATCTGAACAGGACATAAAGATGTTGTGTTGTTTCACCATGAAATCTTACTGTACAATTTCTAATTCCGAGATATAAATTTATATTATAGATTTAAATTGTATGGGACCTCATTCTTTCTTGTGTAAAGCGTGTCTTGGTTGAAAGTTCGTACCGAGTATCATTGTTGTGTGACTTATAGTTTCAAAGTTATCGGCAAATGCCCATGAAATTGTCCAACGCCCATGAAATTTCCACATCCATGGAACAACGCTATTCGTTGTCCGACTTATAGTTTCGATGTTATTCTAAATTCTAGAATCGAGTTGTCCTCTTGCACATAGACAAGAAAAGATATTCAGAAGTCTTCAACTGAATTTTCACATCAATCGGTCGGTAGTTTCCGAGTCTGTAAAGGCCAAACAGGCAATCCAAAATCCAGACATTCATTCTTATAGACACAGATATACCTATAGTTTTCTACATATTTTATTTGTTTTAGAAATCCCACTAAAGACAAATCGACTCTATTCTTTAGTCTATTTGAAGGCCGATTTTGACAGCAGGAAAAAAAATTCTCAGTATGTTTCTATGTATGATTTTTCTAGCCCACCAAATGGATACGACTATGTAATGATAACGTTGAGAGCCACTTTGAACTCCTTCAAAATCGAAAACGACCACTCCGAGTCCTTAATACCAAACGTGGTTTCAGACAAGACGATGTTCGGCTTAGTTCAAGAAATTTGGAAAAAGATAGAAGCAATATGAGTCTTGAAGTAAATAAGAGTTAAACAACGAACAATCTGCCAGCAAACAAAGAGTCTTCGCGTCTCCGACAAAACGTCAACATTCTAGAGGAGAATGAAATTATTCATCTATCGTGTGACTTTTTAAATCGTCATTTATGCCGCTCAACTGAAATGTTCTAGCAACAGCTGTCCGTTGTTTCGGAAAAGGAATCGACCAATGTGAATTTTACTTTGAATGAGAACTAAATGCCTTCGGCTAGCAAGCAAATAGTCTTTGCGAGTTCATCAAAACATCACTGTAACTTTGAAGTGCTAAAGGACTATGTCTACTTTGGTACTAACATTAACACTGGTTAAGGAAAGTCATTCATGCGACTAAACTGAAACACTCTAACAACTCTCTGGCTTTGGTACGTTCGGCTTATTTCAACATGGGAAAAGTAAACAATGTGTATTTTGTGTTGAGTTGGGCAAATAGTCTTCGCACCTTGGACAACACATTACTGTTGGTAAAGTCAAGCTGGAGCTCAAAAGAATACTAACATCTCGCCAAATGGAATGGTTTCGCACTCAAAGGCCACTTCAGGAGTTGAGTATGCTCTCTCACTCTGTTAATTTCGGTTTAATTCAACTTGGAAAAGGAAGAAATGTGAATCTTATGTCGAATCAAAACAACACAACCAAACAGTCTCTGGATCTTGGACAACACATCACTGTTGGTAACCACAACTTTAAAGTGGTGGGTTGTCTAATTTGGCACCAATACTTGTACCAAAAACGAAGTCAGTCTGGAGCTCAAACGGATGCTAACCACTCAGCCGCACTAACCACGCAACGCTTCATTAATTCTTCTCGCCAAAAATCCCATAATTATCTGTGCGACAATTTGAGGTTAGGCTCAGTAGGCAGTAAGGAAGTGGAGTCCTCTGTTGAGAAACGATTTGTAACACCGTACGACAGGGTCCGCATGTAGTAAAACTGCGGTTTTAGTTTTTCTCTCTGACGTCAGGACTTTGAAATTTCAAAGACATGTTGATTTCAAGAAATTATTTTAAAAATTTAGCGCATTGTAGAATAACATTATAGGTATCAAAGAGAAGAAAGAGAAAAATCTTTAGAGTCTTAGAAAATTAAATGTTTTGGTGCAAAAGGACGAAGAGGTATTGAAAACGACCTTTTAAAACTTTATCCTTGAATATCCTTGGTAATTTTCAATAGTTGTTTTTCAAAAAAATATATCTTGAGGACTAATATGTACACTACCACATCCTTAAATTTCGTCCTTCTAACTTTATTAGTTTATTCGAGATCATTCGAGAGATCTTCGGTCTTCTTGACGTGGGTAATGAGTTTCTCATCCAATGAAACGAGCTTTGAAAGCTTTACAGGGACATTGACGTCTGTCTAAGCTAACTTTTCCATGTGTCAGCAGATTTTTCAGCACCGATTTTTTGAAGTTTAGCCCAAAACTTTAGGTCTTAGTGGGAAAAAATTGTTAGGAAAGTTTGGAGGAAGTCTAGTCTAGAGGACTAGTCCCGAAGGTGATAAAAGAAGAGCTGTATTTCCAAAGGAAGTGGGGAAGACTCCATGTGTGTTGTAACTCATTTTGAAAAGACAGTGTTGCATATACATCGTCTATGGGTGAAGTTTGTGGTCATTTATATGTCCAAGTGTGACTCATAAAGGAGAAGCCTACCTAACCTAACCCTACTTAAGTTTAGCAGTTTTATTGGCTTCTGGCTGTGTTCCTAAACTTTTTTCTAACGTTGCAGTAATTTATTATAATTTTTTTTTTTTATTTTAAGTTCGTTTTTTAATTCATTATTTATCTAACTTTTGTATTTTTTCTCTACAAAACTTTTTATTCAGTATTTATATGCAAAAACCAAAATCAGCTCATCATATCAGACAACGTGATCTAACACAACGCAGCAAATCTAGCAGCAGTTACCACACAAACTGTTTGCCTACTTTTGCAAAAAATTAATAGAAATCATGCAGAATAAGCGAAAAAGTCATCAAAAGTTTTTAATGACAGCAGTAAATTGACTAACTGACTGACTGGCTGACTGCTGCAGCAGCAGTGGATTTATTCTTGCCATTTTTCTGCTACTCTTTGGTGATTTTAAAGTTATTAAAAGTTTTGCCAGCGCACAAAGAAAGCGCTGACAAAGTTGTACCAAAAAAAACAAACTGACTGTAAAGAAAGCGGCAGGATACCAAAATGCATAGAAAAATTACGACAAGAAATTACTGCAGAATGACGTTGGAATTTGGGACATTACGCGGCTTATTAGCTTCAGGCAAAAGTAAAGCACTTGAAAGTAGCCGCAGGATAAGCCAAGCCTAAGTTGAGGTAATAAAGCGTTGCTATGAAGTAAGAAAATTTTAAGGAAATGCAACAAAAAAACAAACATGTAGCTTTGAATGTAGTTAAAACATTCTTAAATTAATTAAAATATTTTATTTAAAAATATGCCAATATTTTTACGCTCACTCATAGCTGCCTGCAATTGCAACTTTATTTAATCATCCATTCTACAAATCATTCATCAATTATCACCGCTTTATGCTTTCGCTGTGTACATTAGAGCTCAAGAATTATCGCACAAGAATACATAAACACAGCGACCGAGTCCAGCCAGCCAGCCAACCCACTAATGTAATAAACAACCGTCGAGCAGCAGCAGACGCGCAGCCAGCCAACCAGTTAAACCACTCAGCCGCACTAACCACGCAACGCTTCATTAAATCTTCTCGCCAAAGACCCCATAATTATCTGTACGAGCTCGAGTGAAATAAAAAACCAAACCCCAACAACTACACACAACAATATCCGCATCACTACTACAACCAACAACAAGCCATTACAACAAGGATAACAACAGTAATGGCATCAAAATAAACAGCGTTTGTAGCGGCGCCGCTTTGCGTTGCTTCTTTGCTGGCATTGGCTGCAGCTGCAAACTTGCCGCGGACAAGTAGTTTTCTTTCGTTCGTTCTGGCTGCTTTTCCCTGATTTAACCTCATTAAGCGATCCAGCGCCGGAGATTAGACCGAAGCGCATAGACCGAAGGTATGGAGCGCAGCCAGCTAGCGAAAGGATAAGGCAAAGCGAGAAGCATATTTCGCGGCGCAACGCAGCTAAGTATGAGCTGCTTCATTAAATTCTGTTGGCGCGCAGAGAAAGTTATTGCCATGCGCTTTGCATTTAGCGTAATCAAATTAAATTAAAGACAAAATAGAAACAGAGACAAAGACAAAGACAAAGAGTGCAAAAGAAAACGAATTGCAGACAAAACGCGCGCATGTGAAGCGAGAAATGATTATGGAAAGCAACAAAGCGCAGTAAAAATATTTAAATTGTTGTATTTTACCATGAAAGGCGAATAATCTGATGCCTTGCATTTAATTGCAAATTAGCATTAGACACCAGACAGATGTGTCGATGCATGAGTTAAAGAAAGAGAGAGAAGAAGAAGAGTGAAATTGAATGACATGTGATTTGAATCTCTGGCAGCTGTTTTCAGTTGCAGAAATATATGCTTTGAGGTTTCCTCTAATAACACTGCACAACAAAATCAAATTTGTTTAAAATAACAAGGTTCTGACAACGGATTCTGGTAGATGAGGCCAAACAAAAATATACGTATATCGGGGTTTTCAACGTTTACGTCTGAATTTTTTTTAGGGGGGTCAAAGTTTTCCCCTTTTTGCTCATTCTCATGGTGAATCGGCATACGAAAACCATGTAACCTCACATTTTAGGTATATAATGTGTTCAGCAATTTGATGTAAAATACTACGAAGAACATTTTTGTGGAGCATTTTAACCCAGTAGCTCCTATTTGTATGGGTCAATTTGACCCTTTTTTCTAAAACTCCAAAAATGTCCTGTAAAACAGGAGTTTTTAAGGACAAAATATACCACGAAAATATTCGCCATTAGGTTCTAATATAGGTTTCTGAATTCATCAAAGCTCAGAAATTAACTTCAACGCCGGAATTAAGCCAAGACTGAAAATGTGTTTAAGTGTTTATTTTGTACTTAATCAAAATTGGTACTAAAATCTACTACAAAACTTGCACGTGGAGTAGCAGATGGAAGGGCAACCAATATTCCAAAAAACAACGGGAGCCGAGAGCTGATGGGACATTAGGCGAGCATAATATTCTCCATCCACCGCTTGTGCCAACAAACAAAATTCTTTTACAACCATTACATATGCTGTCAGAAGGGGCGTGAAACTCATCAGAGACTATAAAGACGCCTTGTGACATAGAAAATAAGTTTTGCTCCAAGCTGCCTACGCAAGGAGTATCTATACCGGCTGAATTAAAAATTCACATTTTCTCACAAAAATCGAATGATTTCTTCGTAACAATCAATTACGATTGCAATTATATTTAAAGTAGGGAGGTTAGTGGGGTTTCGACAATACATTTTGATTTTTGCTTTGTAGAAACCCAAAAGTTGACAACGTCACAAATCCGATCGTATGGGAGACGCCCTCTGGTGGTGAATTTCTGAACCTTCATTAATTTTGTATTTTTTGTACTCAAGAATGTTGGTGATCGCTGAATAAATAATTTAAATCGGTTCAGTAGTTTCCGAGATACGATGTTTTCTCGCTTACTTAACTACTACATCTACAAGTGGGGAGCCAATGGCATAGAAAATGGCCAATTTTGTATGGATAGCTATGTTTAGAAGAAACATTCGGAAAGAAAAATAAATGGGTGTCGGCCATACATTTGATACATCTGGGGGCAACCTGGGAGCAATGGGAGCCTATTTTATAAAAACGACCATTTTGTATGGGAGCCCCATCAAGGGTTGGAGATAGGGGGTAAGTATGTTTGAAAGAAATGTTCAGTAAGGAAAACTAGAGGAGTCGGTCATAGATTTTAACCCTCTAATAGCTACTTCTGACCAGCTGTGGAGCAATTTGTCGAATTTCCCAGCTTTTTTGTAAACTTTGACCTCGATGAGACGCCATTTAGCCCCACCCTAGCCCCAAAATTTTTTGGCTCATGCACTTTTTTACCAAACCGCATAAAATTAGAGGTTGCGGAGCATCGAAATCGAAAAATCGTGCACTAAATGCAGTCTAATGTACAGTGAGCTCAAAAGCTCATATCATTGCATTATCAAATACTTAACTTATTTATCACGTCAAGTGAACCAAAGATCTTCGAGAGTATCTTTCTCTCGAATGCACTCAAAGTACTTTCACTGGTGGTGACTAGCACTCATGATTCTAAACTAAGTATATAACAAGACTGGAATGATAAATGGTTTGTAGAGCATAAGTTTTGTTCATCGAAAGAGGGCTCTACTCTCTGTAGAACCCTACTGAACCCAAAATCATACTTGTTGGCAAGATGTTAGTATCCGTTTGAGCTCCAGAATGACTCCATTTTTGGTATTAGTATTGGTACCAAATGAGACAAAGTGCTCCTCCACCTTAAAGTTGCGGTTACCAGTAGTGATTTGCTGTCTCAGGTGCGAAGACTATTTGGTTGTGTTGTCTTGATTCGACATAAGATTCACATTTCTTCCTTTTCCAAGTTAAATTAAGCCGAAAATACCAATTTGAGAAAGCAGACTCAACTCCTGAACTGCCCACTGAGTGCGAAACCATTCCATTTGGCGAGATATTAGTAATCGTTTGAGCTCCAGCCTGACTTTACCAACACTAATGTGTTGTCCAAGGTGCGAAGACTATTTGCCTAATTCAACACAAAATACACATTGTTTACTTTTCCCATGTTGAAATAAGCCGAAAGTACCAGAGCCAGAGAGTTGCCAGAGTGGTTCAGTTCAGTCACATGAATGTCTTTCCTGAAAATTACCAAAGTAAATACCAGTGTTAATGTTAGTACCAAAGTAGACGAAGTCCTTCACGACTTCAGAGTTACAGTTGACAACAGTGAAGTTTTGATAAAGACGCAAAGACTCTTTGTATGATGATAGAAGGTAATTTATCTACCCACTTCGTGCGTCCACATTTCAAAACGGGTGAAATATGTTATATCACAATGGGCCTCTTAGGTCTCCGAGTGTGTCTCTTACAGAGGCAGGCACCATAACATAATCTAGAGAATCTAAAGTTGCTGTGCCATCACTCAGTGTTGCCAGATCAGGAGATTTCCTCCTATATTAAGGAGATTCTTGGCCTTTTAGGAGAATTTTTAGGACGAAGAATTGTTTAGGAGAAAGTTTAGGAGATTTATATTTTATGTTAGGGGATTTTTTCGGGTCCTTAGTGGATTTTTGGGAGATTTATAGATAACGAAGTATGATGTATTGGGAACACTGGCAATAAAACATATTTTGACAACTATTTCAATAGTCAAAGCACTCTCTTGTGTTACAAATTTGTAAGCTTACAAAATGTAAGCTCGTTCTATCTCGTTTTCACTTATTGCTGTCACAATGAAATCCCGCCAAAAATTACACTTTTCATTTAATTCATTTGTTTTATGTTTTGTTTTTGTTCAGTTTTTGTTGTTAAGCTGAAGATGAATAAAAAATATACTGAATTAAAAAAAATTATATGTAAGTACATAGGTATATATTTGTATAGTTTTATGAGAAGTTTAATTGATTTAAAATGACCCAAATTAAAAAAAAAATTTAGGAGATTTTTTTAATTTTTAGGAGGAAATTTCATTGTTTTTTTAAGATTTAGGAGAAAGTAATTTCAGGTGTATGGCAACACTGCCATCACTGTCGTTCTGTCGGAGGCACGAAAATTCTTCATTTGTTGGCAAAAAATACTTTGACTAATCCTCATGCCCCGAACACATAGACAACGGCAGGGACACGACTGCATCTATCAAAATATAGAATCAGAACTTTCGTATGGAAACGATTATTTTGACGATATTTATATAATATAATATTTGTTATTTTAGTAATTGCGTTAGCAAAAAACTTCAACACTTCCAAGCAAATACGAACTTGTTAAAATTCAAGCAACAACAAAACATATGATTGTTGCGTTGCTGCTGCCGCCATCATTGTAATCACGTTGCCAACTACACCGCGACTATTGAAGCCGACGCTATCTTGCAGTCGGGTGGCCGTGTCGCTGCCGTCGTCTATGTATTCGGGACATCATTCACCGCGAGATCCACATTGCTCGCTTCATTTTCAAGACTTAAATAAGCCGAAGATACAACAAGACAGAAAAAATCTAACATACATCAATCTTAAACTGAACCATTATATATAATTTTTTTTAATGTCTGCTTCACATACATTTTTCGTCTAAACTAGATTGGTATCAAATGACACAACCGTCATTGGAATCAAACTTTTATCAAACATTGTCTTGGAATCAAACTTTTAGCTAAAAGGTAACGATATTGGAACTTTTCAAAAAATTAGAGAATAGTTTAAATATCAAATCAGCAAAATTTACGAGTAATTGTGACAAAAATGCAACAAAAAAATGTCTGCTTTACTCTACTAATTCCTCTCTATTGTTTAACAGTTATTTATTCCATCCAAATAGAACCACTATATTTTTTAGTGATACCTTCAACTGTGACTAATGATAAGTGCTGACCTTTAGTACTGGCCACGTTATGACTTTATTCTTGACATTAATTATTTTCAATTGTTTCTACTAAGCTTATTAGCTTTGTTTTGATTTTTATTATTGCTTTTATCACCAGTGTACTTTTTCATTACACTTTGCACACATCTCATAAACTTGGTGTTTATATTCATTTGCATGTATGTACACTTAGTTGTCAGATACATAGGTAAGTATGTAGATAGGTGGATAGGTGAGTAAGTAGATGGATATGTGGATAGAAGTGACGGACCTCAGATTAGATAGATTAGGTTAGATTAGATTAGATTAGATTAGATTAGATTAGATTAGATTAGATTAGATTAGATTCGATTAGATTAGATTAGATTAGATTAGATTAGATTAGATCAGATTAGATTAGATTAGATTAGATTAGATTAGATTATATTAGATTAGATTAGATTAGATTAGATTAGATTTGATTAGATTAGATTAGATTAGATTAGATTAGATTAGATTAGATTAGATTAGATTTGATTAGATTAGATTAGATTAGATTAGATTAGATTAGATTAGATTTGATTAGATTAGATTAGATTAGATTAGATTAGATTAGATTAGATTAGATTAGATTTGATTAGATTAGATTAGATTAGATTAGATTTGATTAGATTAGATTAGATTAGATTTGATTAGATTAGATTAGATTAGATTTGATTTGATTAGATTAGATTAGATTAGATTAGATTATTTTAGATTAGATTTGATTAGATTCAATACGATTCGATTCGATTCCATTCGATTAGATTACATTACATTAGATTAGATTCGATTCCATTCGATTAGATTACATTACATTAGATTAGATTCGATTCGATTCGATTCGATTGAACATACTAATTTGTTTACTATTTTCATACCTAGTTTTATATTTTCTATAGTTATTACATGTATATACTTTTTTCAAATTATATAGAAAAAATTATTTTTGCTTTAAAATTTTACTTACTATCCAACTGATTTTTATAAAATTTTAGTAAACATTTTTTATACGTTATATTTATTTTGTATTATTTTTACATTTATTTTATTTTGTTTCAATTTTTTTATTGGTTACTTTACATTTGTTTATACAATTTTAAGTATTATCCAATTAATACAAAAACAAACAAGCCAAAACAAACAAATGCAAAATAAATAAAAGTAAAACCCAACACATGGCCCTTCAAAATTACGCAAGTCACACTTCAAACCCAAAAAAAAAACAAAAACTAAAGTCATTCGCAAACCGCTTCACCAGTCGGTCAGCTGCCCAAGCGGCAGATTAGCGAATGATGCAGCAACTCCTGCGACCACTGTTTGAACTTTTCTCCGGGGGGGACTCGTCAAACATGATTTCGTGTGCGTGAGCGTCTTTTCGCATTTTTACCGCATATTTTGCATCCTCACTTTGCTGTCTTCAATTTCACTTTAACAAGGCCAAAACCTTTTAGCATAAGCTGACCTTCAAGAAATTTCACGCCAAGTGGCCAAGTGCCCATAAAAAAGCAGCCAAAGTTGAAAAGCAACAACGGGCACAACACAGGACAAGCGAGACAGGCACAAAAGAGCCTCGCATGGTTTGCCGGTGTATCGAGTTGAACAATAAGAAACTTGAAAATTCAATGCAAATTTAAGTTTACCAAATGTTTGTCTCTGCATAAGTATTTATAAGAAAATACGAGGATGTATGTGGAATGTGGCGTGTAAAAACTAAATAAACACTTGCGGATGCGCGTTTTCAGGCCAAGGGAATGAGGTAAGTGGGTTACATGATGTACGTAAGCAAATTTTAGTTATATTGTGTTGATTTATTTATGTTTTAAAAATATGAGCCTGATTTAAAATTGAATACTTTAAGAAAATAAATAATGAAAAAATTGATACAAGAGCTTAAATGTTCTCTAAGTTCACTGAGGTACTTAATCTTCTAAAAGTATTTCAAGTTTTGGCTCTAAAAATCTGTTTGGGTTCAGGCAGATTAGTTAGCAAATTGATGAAATCAAAAAAGCTTTAAATAGTCTCGTCTAGAAGATCCAAAGTGTTGCTTCCTCTGAGCGCAGAGCGGATTCAAGTGAGGTCGGTAGGTAGGCAAAAGTTTGTCTGAAGGACATCACTTAGACGATAAGTCACACAGTGCTACCATGCAAAGTTATCTTCCTGAGCGCTTTTCATATTTGAGAAGAACTTTGTAGCTCTAACTAATCGTGTTAGTTTTTTAGGTGGCACTTTCTTTAGATCTTCTTCAGGGGAAGAATGATTCCTTCTCTCTAAGCCTTTACAACTTCTTTAAAAGTTTGACAGCTTCTAATAAAGTGATCCCTTGGCCGCCTATGAGAATAGTTCATGTGCTTCTATATTGAACATTTTCGTGGGAGTCCGTCTTTCTTGAGCAGTAGACATTTTATTTGTTTTCGATATTGCTTTCTGCCACCATAGTTTGTTAGGTTAGGATTTATGTTTAGTGAGATTAGCCAGAATCTTTGCAAAGTTCCCTTCTGTTGGCGTCTTAGTGAATTTTTTAGTAATACTTAATAGTTGCGAGCGGGCTGTGGCGGTTTAGTAATCAAGTTTCTTCTGAAAGTCCATAATAATTTAAAAAAAATATAAGTATTACTGACAAACTTCAATAGAGGAGTTCCTACAAAAAGCTCAGTGAAATAATCAGAGACGCCCAAATAGTTAAACCAAAAGTAATCTTGAGATGATCAGAGCCATAGTTAGCAACTCTGACGTAATCTTAAAATGATCCGGGCAACTTCGACATAAAACATTATGAAACCATCATGTTTTTTCCCCATGAAAATAGATGTCAGAAGTAGATATAAATCTGGACTCCCGAATCAGTACTCGAGCGTAGGACAACAAGACTCGAGTATTGTGGCATTCAGAGTACGAGCAATTGTAGACAAATTGTTTTCAAATTTTCACAGATGATTCCAAGAAAAAGGATATCTGAAGAGCTGGATTTTTCATTAAACTGGATGGAGCAATAGCTAATTTATATCTTGAGGAGATTTATTTCGATCTGTAAGATTGAAATATTTGCCATCATCGACTTCGACTTAAAAAATTAACAAACAAAGAATATATGTGCATCTGTGTATTTTAGTAAATAAAAAGCCAAAAACAGAGTTCAGTTTCTAAAAAAACAAAAAACTTAATGTTCTCTAAGTTCACTTAACAATTCAATGATATAATAATTTTATTGACATAAATAGGTAATTAGAGATCATTTTTATTAATCGCAATCTTGATGCCCGAAAAATCGATAAAACCCGATTTGTGATAAAATACTTCGAAACAGAGCGAATTGACTTGCAGTACAGGACGAAAACCTTCGGCTAAAGTATTCGGCCATTTTTGTAGAAGCCGAAGCAGAAGATTTAAAACTGGCCGAATAAGCTGAATAAGTGGAATACCGAAGCCGAATATGAATATTCGGTCGGACAATACTAATCACTACTTCATTGAAGGCAATGAGACATTAGACCGCTTTACCAGAATATGATTTTCTACTACTTAAGTTTCTTAATATAAGAATTGAACCCTAATGACAGTACCAAAAATCCTCTGAGCCTTAAGTTACAATTGTCGTACTCACTTTAATCAGAAAACTCTAAATTGCATTGAATAGTAAAAATGTGAAAACCAATGACTTCGAAGTCGAAGTCCGATCAGTCAATGAATGTCTTCTATCTTTGCTCATATTTCTGAACTGAATGAATGAATATTTGTGATTTGGCACATCTATGAAGAGCACTCTTTCTACTTGTAAAAAAATATCCCAAAAATCAAATCAAAAATATAAATTATTATATTAATTGCTACCCGAAAATTCAAATCCTATAGAAGCAAATTCAGCCAATAACTCGAATAAAATACTAAATTCCAGCCCACAGAAATTAAGTGATTGCCCTCTCGTATTTCATAGAATTTTGTTATTTTATTTGTCCAACTAATTTATACTCTCTACTCTGCTACCCTCAAATGAATGAAGTTGATTTCAAATTGTTCAAATCTTCACACTTTCAAGCCGAATATTTCAAATAAACATTCCAAAAAGTGGCCACGAACTCAATGGGACAGCCATAAGTCAGCCTACAAATGAATGGCAGCATAAATTCACACAAAATTTGGCGGTCATTCTGTTTAGCAGCAACGACGCGCCTCACTCCGCCGGCCGCACAGTGGATAAACACTTCGCTGTGGGTTGGGGTGCACTGCACCCTTTTCAGCACACAAACGCATCGTTTCGGTAGCGTTGCGGCGTAATCAACTTTGGCTGAACATAATATCGTTAATGCTGACGCTAATGTTGCTGTTGTTGTTGTTGTTTATGTTGTTGGTTTTAGCTGATGATGCGACAAATATTGACGCAGTCGTTTGTGCTTACATTGATTTATTATTGGCAGATATTATTCGTGGTATGCGATTATGGTTTGATGGTGTTGTTGTTTTTGTAGTTGTTGTTGTTGTTGTTGTTAATATTAAATTATGGTTGTGAATGAGATTGTTGTCATTGTCTGCATTTGTGGTTATTGTAGTTGTTGTTGGTAAATTAATACATTCAATTAGCGCCTGTGTGAGAATATTCCTAATGACATCGACGCCACTTGATGCCTCTGACCGCTAAATGCAACCAATTGAAATGGCTGAAAGTGGAGGACATGAATATAAAGTGAATAGTGGAGGAGGAATGCGCAAATGTGTATAATAATTTAAAATGCAAATAGTAATCATTTTAAAGTGAACAATTGCAACAATTCGGCCCAATACAAATTGAATAGCTGAAGAGGCACTGAGTTCAAAGGAAAAGGTTTATCGATGGAAAGAATTACATTGTTCAAATTAAACAAGAGATGTAAACATGGCAAGTGAACATTAAATGAGGATTTAGGGGGAAAAAATGTGCTATAAAACCAATTTTTGAGTAGATAAATTAATAATAAATAAATAATTATTTAATTCAAAAGAATTACTTGACTAGTTATGAATAAAATATTTATTGTAGAAAAGTCAAATAATCCACTTGAGGAGTATAGATTCAATGTCATTAAACAGACAACATATGAGAGTAAAGTATTAAGTTTGAAAGGGTTTACAACACATTGAAAGAAATATAGAAAAATGAAAAACTCAGACAAACAAAGACTGTGGATTTCCATTAAAGATTAAAGGTTTCAACATTAGAAGACAAGAAATTGAGCATTAAAAATTAAAATATGTGAGAAATGAATGAGTTCAGTGAAGCAAAATGAATAGTTTGACGATTAGAAGTAAAAATTTTATAGCTGAAACACGTTAATTTTAAAAACTGAGTAGGAGTGAATAAAACTTTAGTTAAGATAAATTGATTTGAACTGAATTGAATTGAGTTAAATTGAACTGGGTAGAGTTGAGTTGAGCCAGTGTTGCATTTAATTGAACTAAATTTAGTTGAGTTATGTTAAATTAAATTGTGTTGAGTTGAGTTTAGTATGAGTCAGTTGTCAGAGTAATGTTTAATTAAATTTAATTGAATTAAGACAGGGTTCAGTTAAAGTAAACTTAGTTCAGTTGTTTCAGAGTTGAGCAAAATTCAATTAAGTTTTGTTAAATTTAGTCAGAGTTGAATTCAGTTGAATCAGTTAAATTGATATTTATGAAATAGATTGAGATTAAGTTCAGTCAGAAATAAGTTGAGTTAACTTGGATTGAGTCTGAGTTGAGTTAAAGTGAATTGAGTTAAGTTAAGTTAAATTTAGTTGAGTTGAGCTGAGTTGAGTTGGGTTGAGTTGAGTTGAGTTGAGTTGAGTTGAGTTGAGTTGAGTTGAGTTGAGTTGAGTTGAGTTGAGTTGAGTTGAGTTGAGTTGAGTTGAGTTGAGTTGAGTTGAGTTGAGTTGAGTTGAGTTGAGTTGAGTTGAGTTGAGTTGAGTTGAGTTGAGTTGAGTTGAGTTGAGTTGAGTTGAGTTGAGTTGAGTTGAGTTGAGTTGAGTTGAGTTGAGTTGAGTTGAGTTGAGTTGAGTTGAGTTGAGTTGAGTTGAGTTGAGTTGAGTTGAGTTGAGTTGAGTTGAGTTGAGTTGAGTTGAGTTGAGTTGAGTTGAGTTGAGTTGAGTTGAGTTGAGTTGAGTTGAGTTGAGTTGAGTTGAGTTGAGTTGAGTTGAGTTGAGTTGAGTTGAGTTGAGTTGAGTTGAGTTGAGTTGAGTTGAGTTAAGTGAGGTTGAACTAAGTTGAGTCAATGTTGAGTTGAGTTGAATCGATTTGAATTGAATTTGAGTTCCGTTGAGCCAGTTTTTAATAAGTTAAATTGATATTTATGAAATAGATTGAGATTAAGTTCAGTCAGAGATAAGTTGAGTTAACTTGAATTGAGTCTAAGTTAAGTAAAAGTGAATTTAGTTGAGTTGAGTTAAATTTAGTTGAGCTAAGTTGAGTGCAGTTGAGCTGAGTTAGGTCAAATTTAGTTTAGTTGAGCTGAGTAAAAGTTAGCTGAACTGAGTTGAGTCAAATTTAGTTGAGCTGAGTTGAGTTAAGTGAGATTGAGTTGTTTTAAATTGATATTAATTGAGTCATAGTTAAATTGATTGAAATTTAATAGAATTTAGTTGAATTGAATTAAGGCAGTGTTGAGTTAAAGTGAATATAGGTCAGTTGTATTGAATGGAGCTGAATGAATTTATTTTGAGCTTACTTTAGTTGAGTTGGTTTGAGTTGAGTCAGAGTTGAGCTGACTTGAATTATCTTGTGTTAAGTTAAGTTGAATTGGTTTGAGTTTCATTGAGTTAAGTTGAATTATTTTGTGCTTAGTTTAGTTAAATTGGTTTGAGTCAGAGTTGAGTTAAAATTGAGTTATGTTGAGTTGAATTGAGCTGAGATTGGTTAAGTTGAGGTTCATTGAGTTGAGTTGAATTATTTTTCTTCAGTTTAGTTGAATTCGTTTGAGTTGAGTCAAAGTTGAGTTGAGTTGGGTTGAAATGACTTGTGTTGAATCGAGTTGAGTTGAATTATTTAGAGCTTTATTCAGTTGCATCAAAGTTGAGTCGGAATTAAGTTAAATTGAATTATTTTTTACTTAATTTTGTTAAGTCAAGTTTTGTTGAGTTAAATTAATTTGCATTGAGTTGGCTTGACTCATTGTTGATTTTAGTTAAAAACACTGAGTTTAATTATATTTAATTAAATTAGGCCAAAGTCCCAGTCAGAACTGAGTTAAGTTAATCAGAGTTAGATTTGATGAATCAGCTTTAAATAGGAAACTAACGAAATATTAATAAATTATATTGAGAAACGAATGTATAAACCGAGAAGTGAAAAAACTCAGAAATTGAACAGTCAGTTTTTCATGACCACGAATTAAACCGGAAACTTTTAAATTAAACAAAATCAGCGCATTAACGAAAAATAAATCAAACGAGCTGGAATCGATTGGATCAAAGTGATTTATTCATATATTCATTTGAATATAAGCATAATTTTGTAGAATTTATGTATTGTTTTTTTTCAATTTTTTAGCTATAAAACTGATTTGTTACAAAGTATGAATTGTTATAATGGCACAAACTGGCATAGACTCGAAATGTTAGTTGAAAATTAAAAATTTAAACACTAATTAAAGTATTGTGGGTTCAGAATATAACTTAACAATAATTTAATTTCATTGTTTGATTAACAAAAAGTTTAACTCATTCAACATACGAGAAATACAGAAACGCAAACAAAATGTGGAAAAAACAAAATACTACAAAAACTAGAATACTATAATATAAAAAATCACGGAACTGAAAATTTTTAAAAATAATAGAAGACATTAATTGTATGAATGTTCATTAATCTTGAATTTTTTGCTCACTTGCTTTACTAGTAAGTTGGTAATCTTCTCCAATCTAATCTAACCCATTCAACTTGTAACCTTCAGTACATCTCCGAGTGATTTGTGTCACATTCAAATTGTCAGTAATAAGTCAAAAAGCAATTCCAGCCCACTGTGCACGTACTGTGCTTCATAAATATTCAAAGGATAATAAATTGTGTGCTTCAATTTCCGTATTGAAATCGTTGGAAACGTCAAATCACTGCTGAAAATGCGAAACAAACTTGTAATTGACATTTTATTAGACATTTGAATGCACACCTGTCAACGCACGTACAACAATAAATCAGCCACTGTCGCACTGTTACACGTAGAGCCCTACGGCAACCAAATGTGCGTCTTCTAATCGATTACATTCATTGCGTGAACATTTTCCAACCTACATAACTCAGCTAACTACAACAACAACATTTACAAAGACAAATATTTCAAATAAATAGTGAAGCCCCTTGAAATAAGCAAGTCGATGATTTTTGAATAAATATGCCAAATTGAACCAACAAAAATATTACAAAATATTTGAATAAATAAAACAAAAAACGTTGGGTTGGTAAAGCGACAATAACAAATACAACATACAGCAGCAATTGTAAACAAGTGTCAGCAACACAGCCAATCAACAAGTACAATGTCAACAGTAGAGAGAAGCAACAGCGACGTCGGCCTATCAGATATAGACTGACCGACTGCCTGCTGGACAATAAAAGCCACAAATGTGCTAAACAACAACAACCACATATGGAAAAATAGCAAAAAGACGAGCTAATGAGAAATTCATTAAAATCATTTGTGCCGGCCGCTGTCGCCCGGCCAGTCGAGCGGGAGGTCACCAATGTTCGCGATCGTTTGCTACCTTTCAAGCGTTCACAACTAATGACGACCAGATTTCGCATGGGCCTGAGGCGACGCACAACAGCTGATCGATTGTTGAGTCAGTGCGCGCGCTCGCAGAAGCTGCGCAACGCGCAAACGCAACGGTTGCGCGCGTACGAACAGTGCAAAAGTCGCGAGAATCCGGTCAGTGGCAGCGCGGAAGTGTTAAGAGTTGAGATGAAAATTTTCGGCGAATCAAAAATGAAGATAAAAGCGTTTGTGTTAAGCGGCAAAGCCGGAAGTTGAGCACGTCACTATTTGTTGTTGGTTTGGTTTTTTTGGGGTATTTTATTTGAGGTATTAAAAAATCGTTTTTTAAAAAAGAAAAATGGCAAGTGAACTTGAATAAATGCTAAAATTCCATTAATTCTTGCTATCACACTGTCAATAATAAATTTGGAATAAGTATGAAAATTTGGCCTATTTAAATTTTTTCGCAACAAACTCCGCAGTTGGATTGCGGAGCTGAACGGAAGTGCAGGCCAAACCGGTACAGTTTTTCGGTAATAAAGTGAACTAAAATATAAAAAGTGCAACTATGAAGAAATATTTTAATTTGTCAAGTGATGAGTTTTTATAATAAAAATAAATTTTTAAGCATATTTGACTGTTTCAATAACAAGTAAATAGTTTGTTGGTGTTTCGAAACAATTTTGTGAAATTTTGTGGGCAATATTTTTTTTAAGTGTAATAGTTCTTACAGAAAACTGTTCCATAATATATAATAAACGATAATTAAATGTAATATAATATTAATTAAAGACAAATTAAACATAAAATAGAAAAAGAGTTATCAAATAATGATAAAATAAATAAAGCGAAAAAAAAAAAAAAAAAAAAAAAATTGCAAAATTGCTTACACATTTTTTTAAGCATAAAAAATCACAAGAAAAGTTTACTCAAAATCAAAACAATTTCATTTCACATAACCTAAAAAAATATAAATAGCCTTTTCTGAATCAATTTGTTACTTAAAAGCAAAAAAATATTGCTGCTGCACATATTTTCAAGTACAAAGAGTCACCAAAATAGTTGTGTTGCTCTCTTCAAATCAATTTGTACATTGTTATTAAAAAACAAAACAATCTCGCTTCACATAACCTAAAAAAAAAACACAAGTAGCTAAAAAAAAAAACAATCTAAGACGCTCACAATGCGCACACTCTTGCCCCATCCAACTGCGCCATTTCTCCTTAAACTACTCGCGCTCACAATCACTCTGCACACACCACCAGCCACAGCCAAGGACCTCGTCTGCCAGACGATCACCTCGAATCGCTACGCCTGCGAACGCCACCAAGTGCGCACCGCCGACGGCTACGTGCTCACACTGCACCGCATACCGCCGCGCAATGCCACTCTCAGCCGCCAGCGGCGCCCCTTCATACTCATGCACGGCCTGATCGGTTCCGCGTCGGACTTTGTTCTACTCGGCCGCGCACGCGCACTCGGCTGCATGCTGCACGAGCAGGGCTACGATGTGTGGCTGCCGAACGCGCGCGGCACCACCTACTCGAAACGCCACACTGCCCTCGACTCATCGATGCCGCGCTTCTGGAACTTCACCTGGCACGAAATCGGCTACTACGATCTTCCCGCCGTGGTGGACTATGTGCTGAACGCAACTGCTCACCAACAGCTGCACTATGTGGCCCACTCGCAGGGTTCGACCGTATTTTTTGTGTTGCTTTCGGAACGACCCGAGTACAATCGGCGCTTTGTGTCGGCTACACTGCTGGCACCAGTGGCGTTTCTCTCGAATTTGCGCAGTCCACCACTGCGTCTGATGGCGCTGGAAAGTGACAAAATTGAGGTTGGTAAATCAATGTTGAGACTGTGTGGAGACTAAACATAAACAAATTTGATTAAAATTTTAAGTTTGAAATTTCAAGATTAAAATCTTGAGTGACAAAAGTTTAGTATTTTAACAACCTTTTTTTGTAGAAATTTGACTTGGCCTTTTCTTGCTAATTGATTTGATTGATTGATTTTACAATTTGAATTTCCTCAATGAAGATTAAGTAGGCATGTGAGGCCGAAGATGTTCTTTATGATACCACCATTTTTTTGACTCATATCTCCTGCTAAAAGGGCCATTTGGAGCTTCTAACGAAACTAAGTATCGGATAAATCACTCACGTTGTCGAAGGCGAACTCACTCAGACGTATTTCCCTTCCCTTTGAAAGAGCAGAACGAATTCATGAAAGATGACGTTTTCTTACCCTTTCCATCCATGCAACTCCAGCAGAAATCATTGGGAAATAGTCCCAGCATTTTTTAAATGTAGGTTAAGATTAGATTGTGTTAGGTAGGTAGGTAGGAGCCCACTTAGGCCTTCATTTTGTTAACTTTAACTAAAGATTAATTATGTTAACTTTACTTAAAGACAAATAAGTTTCTATTTTTGAAGAAGTACTTTGCTGAAATCTGTCACAGGTCCATTAAATCTCGGATTTTATTAGTATTTAACGGGTTAACAAGATTCTCTCAATAAAAGATAACTTTAATTAACCCAAATATGCCAAATATGTACTAAATGTAGTACACCTGTTTGAAGGTGCTGCGGTAACTGTACTTTAAACTTGCTTACCAATGCCCTGAAATGTAGGTAAACTTACATATAGGACCTTCGGCATATATGGGTTAAAGCCGCTTCTAAAGACTAACTAAAAGAACTAAAGAAGGAGCTAAAGGAACTAAAATAAATTCAGTCGAAAGCCCTTTGCACCGGAATCTGTTAGCACTTAACAGCCCAACAGGATTCTTTCAATCAAAGTTAACTTTATTTAAAGTCGCTTCTAAAGACGGGAATAGTTTACTAAAGGAAGCGCTGAATTCAGTCGAAGGCCCATTAAATCTGAATTTGTTAGTTTTTAAGTACCCAAAAAGATTCTTTCTATAAAAGTTAACTTTAATTGAAGTCGCTCCCAAAGGCAGAAATGGTTAAATAAACTAAAATGAGCACTAAAGTCAATCAAAAGTCTATGGCATTCAATGCAGTGTTTTAGAAACCAAAAAATAATGCTTCCTGAAGAATTTGTATATAACTTTTGGGCAAGTCTTTTAAAGAACTAGAAACACTTTTAGAGCGTTTCTGATATTAACCCTTTCGGTACAGCTTTTTACTGGGGAAAGTTAAAATTTTAAATTTTACGTTTTAGGCTTCTATGTGGTTATTATAGCAACAATCCATAAGACATTTTTAAATTTTTATACTCGGACCCTGTATTTTAAAGTGTTTTTCTATGAGAGCAACCACATCGTTGTGGCTGTAATAATTACTTAAACATACAACTTTTTATGCATAACGAAAATTTAAATATTTCTTCATTTACTTCAGCCAAATTTTTTTTAAAAAAAGTATCTAAATTGAAAGAAAACGTCAAATTAAAAAAGTTATCTAATTTTTTCTGCTTCTTCTTCTCTCACTGTCTCAAGATATACCATTAAAAAAACGTGTATCCTTCTCTTCTCTCAACTTAATTATTCAGTTTATTAATTTCGTATTTTTCCTAAAACTTCAAACTATTCTAAGGAACAACAAAAATATAGTATCCACAAGTTTTTTGACCTAAAACAGGCACTGAAAAGAGACTATGCCATATGGCATAGAATAACTGAAAGGGTTAAAAGATTTAGTCATTCATAAACACAGTCGATATGTCAAACAATAAAAAGAAATCAAGTTCAGTCAATAATTAAAAGCTTTTTGAAGAGGTTTTTCAAAACTTACTCAGCTCAACTCAAGGGATTTTATGAGTTTCTGAACCAATTTGGTTTCTATATATGGTTTTTGAATTTCCTTTATTCATTTAGGCTTCCATTTCCTGCCCTTTTGGACCTTTTCTAAAGGAAAATACTTTTTCTTAAGAGAATTTTCCTAAATCAAAAACTTCTGCTCAAGAAATGCTGAATAATTTTACCAGGCATTTTGATCAAGTCTTCCTTAACCCAATGCATCAACTCCTTTAAGAGATTTTAGGCGTTTCTGAACCATTTTAATCTCTCTTTGTGTGTTATAAATATATTTTTTGAATTCAAGCTTCCATTTGTACTTACTATAGTACTTTCTGGATATAAGCCCTCGGTTAATAGATTTTCCGCTTATAAGTAAGTTAACCCAATTAGATCACAAAAAGTCCCCATAAACAATAAATAGGAAAATTTCCGGTTAATGTATTTCCCGCTTAAAAGATCTGCACGCTTATAACGTTGCAAGTGTCTGAACCATTTGAAGAAATTCATACAAAAATCCCCGGATAAAAAAATAAATAGTTTGTCAGCATTGTGATGATTTATTTTTTTTCCAGCTGTGCAGTTACTTTTTTTCTCGCTTCATTGTTTTTGTAGCTATTTATTATTTAAAATACTGATATATTAGAATTTTTGTACTTCAATTGACTTGCAGCTTCCGCCTTTTTTTTAATAACTTTCGAACCAATAAAGTTAGAGTAATGAAATTTTGAAACGTGATCAGGGAGATTTTGGGTTTTAACATACTTACTTTTAAAGAAAATTCTGAATAAATTTTCAAGGATATAAAGGATTACAATTTTCAAAGGACCTTTTTCATATCCTTTTTTTGAAAATAGAAAACAAATCAATTTTATTTAAGTTCTTGAGCCTTTCCTTTTTTATTTGATATACATATCGCCATATTCTATCCAGGTTAAGTATTTTTTATATTTTTTTTATTATTTATCCCTTTCAAAATTTGGAAGTCCTTTTAAATGGACAAAGGATGTAGAAATGAAAAACTGAGTACGCAGTATTACTATATTTGGTCTCTAGTTTCACGCACATATGGATTTTTCCCGGTGTGAAAAATAATGTCGCACGGTGTAGTATTAACCCTTTCGGCCCCGAATTTTACCCTGTGTTTCGATATTACTTTTTGGTATTTAAGGGGGTCCTCTACTCTTCAGGCACGAAATTGAGCTGTTATTTGGGGAATTAATTACGAAAGATCTACTGCATACAATTAAAAATTTTTTTTTTTAATTTTTAGAAATACATGTTTTGACTTTAAATTTTCATTTTTGAAGAGGAAAAAAAGCTCCCACGACCTTGAAATATCATTGATGACATGGATTTTAAAACTGCAATGGTCCCGCTTAAGCAAAGTTGTGGCCAATGGGGTGATCTGAAATCAGAAAATTGATATTCGTTACAATCATAGTAACGTTGACTATGTTTTCCCGAGACAGAATTTTTTTATTTTGCACTGTGTAAAAGTTATGCAACAATTTGTAAAAAATTCCAATTTTCACCTCTTTTTTTGACCTATTAGGCGCTATAAAAACGGAACAAAATAAAATTTTGAAAATCGTACTCGGGAAAACATAGCGGTATGTTTTCTGAACAATTTAAAAAAAAATTCTCGAAATCGGACTAATACTTTTATAAAAAGTCTTACTCGGCAGCCAAAAAAACACTACTTTCGGGAAAACGCATTTAAAGATATATTACGTTGCTTATTTTCTCGAAAACGGCAGGGGACGGGTACCTTTCGGTTCCCAGCAACATGCAAAGAAATGTGATTTTCACGGAATCCTTTCTGTGGCGTATTCTCATATACATATAGATTGAAATTATGCAAAAAAAAAATCGATTTTTCGAAACCGCGAGAGTAGAGGACCCCCTTAAATCATGAAACACTTGAAGTCGCCACGCCTCTTTTTTAGAGTTCTAGAGCTAGTTTACTTTTGATCAATTTTAGCTTAAAACGCGTTAAATAAATTTTGTATCAATATTTTTTAATTACGGAAAAATTATTTAATATACATGGAAAAATACAAAATTATCACTTTTTGATTTTATTTAACCATTATTAAAGAAACAGGGTTTTGATCAAACGCGCCCAATTCGTAGACTTCAATTAGAACACAAACTTTCCCTGATATCAAATTATTGGAAATTATTTTGGGGATAACAGTAAAATTTTTGTAATTTGCTTTGAATTCACTTCTAAAAATATTAAGTTGTTGGTGCCTACTTAAATGAAATCCATAAATCAATCGTAGCTTTTGCTATAAGATGACAAATACGTGAAGTTGCTCTCAGGCAACTTTGGGGTCGAAAGGGTTAAGAAAGTCTGTTACAAATTTCAAGTAAATCGGTACATTAGAACTTGAGATATCTATCATATTAACCATATCGAAAAAAGGAGTTTCGAAAAAAAGTGTTTCAAGTTTACAGTCTCAGTTCGGGCAGTCTGAGTGACGCGTCACATAATTAACAATAACTTTGAAAATAATTCGAATTTCCGTAAATCCACTTAGAGGCTTATTCTTAAAGGTCTAAACTTTGAAAATATAAAATTTAAAAAATCAATTTTGTCGAATTTTTAGACTAGAATACCTCTTTAAATAAAATATCTTCTCCCCTCAACACTCACACATCACAATACGCACACAATCCCGTCACAGACGCCTGTTACACACACACATAACTCATCATTAATCCTCTGTGTATTCGGTGTTTTCGCCTTTTTTCAAAGCAATTTTACACTTAACACCAAAATTCGAAACAATTCGCAGTCGTACATAAATTTTGCACCACACTTCCTTCACTCCACTTGGCTTCACACACATACAAAAAATAATATAGCTTATCCTTTAAACCTTTTCTGTTTGCTTTTTTTATTGCCGGTCACACGCGCACATTGAAATCTGAATTTGAATTTAAATTTGAATTTGTTGCTGTATGCGCGCACGCGCAAATTGACTGCAACAATTACAACCAACCAACCGACCAACCGATGCCGCTATCGATGCCACCACCGCCGCCCGAACACCGCTGATGCCGCTGTACATTGCGGCTTATGGCTGTGCTTGCCGGAGTAGGCGCTCCTAAATCATTTGGGATTACACGAACTTTTCCCATCGACCGCCCTAAATCAACTGGGCGGACATCTGCTCTGCGGCCAAGGTGTGCCCACACAGAATCTCTGCTTGCTGCTAACATTTCTCTCGGTCGGCTTCAGCGACTACGAAATGGATCGCGTAAGTATGCCGCTTCGCACTCTCAACCCCTTTGCCGGCATTTCAACCGAACCGATTCTCTCCATGCCACACTTATGCCATTTTATATTTAATACAAAACGCAAAAACAAAGAACTGAAACGGCCAAAAATAATAAAAGACATGAAAATGAAAATAACACAAAGCAGCGCATAAAAATTGTGCAAAAGTTTTTATTGCACACGCTGGAGTTGGTAAGAGACTTTGTTACTTTTTTCGATTTAAAATGTTTGTTCATTTTGGTGCAGGATCTCGTTTTTCGGGGAGAAGGGGAGAGGGCGATTCTGCTCGGCTTTGTAGAATTCGAGAAAAGTTACTTAAATTTGCATTTTTATGCGTTCCACACAGTTGACGTGCTGTGAGTGAACAGTCTGGATGGGCGGGTGGGAGGGCGGGGGGTGAAATTAAAGTGTTACTAACGCAAGTTCTGGTCCACGTGCACAGTACGCTTCAGCTAGCGAGCAGATTTTTGGCAATTGTCTTCAGTTTTTTTTTTAGTTGAGCGAATCGCCATGACAGCCAGCTAGAAAAATGTTTGCACAGACAGTCGAAGTGAACAGGATTTAGTATGTTGCAGCACGGCAAAGTGCTAAAAAGTTTTACTTTTAATGCAAAACTGCTGACTGCTTGCCTTCTTTTCTAATGCAAGAACAGGTGGCAGCAGGCAGCGGGCGCTGTTAAGTGCCGACTGTAGTGCAAACTAAGCTGCAAGTGTTGCAATTCCTAGGCGTTGCGCAGAAGTTTTGCAAAGCTGCAAAAACTAAAACAAGAACTAAGCGTTTCATCGGACGTGTGAGTGATATGCGAGCAGAGCTTACAGTCGGAAATGATTCAGAGAAAAAACCTCGAAGATGAATTCGGCAATGTTTTCGAGTTGTTAACAGAATAAATATTTAACGAATTCCTGTCGAGTGTTTCAATTTTTTTTAATAATTTTTACTTATTTTGAAATCAGAAACAAAAACTCGCCCCGTAATTTTTATTTTGTGAAGAAAAACTAAAACTGAAAAATAAATTCTTATGCTGCAAGTGAAAAATAAAACTCACCGCATAATTTTTAGTTTTCCCCCAAAAAATAAAACTCAAAAAATTATTTTTATTTTCTGATCAAAAAAAAAAATTTGCGAATAAGTAGGTATATAATTTGTATACGGTAAGCGGAAAATAAAAATCGATAAATATTGGTTTATTTCTTTTTTGATAACTGCTTTCAAAAACAATCACTTTGTTGATATATCTGCAATGCTTCCTTCATCTTGATTTTTTTTATTAAAAATATTGCGATAATAATTACACTGCACAACAGCATGTCTGTTGCATGGAGTTTTTTACATGAATCTGAATCGTTTTTCCACGCTGTTTTCAAAACCATACTCCGTTTTTATGTAACAGCTCAAGTTTTCGCAAAAAATAGGCGTGTCACTTTTTCGAATTTTCCTCGGCTTTTTTCTCGTTTTCGACTGTAATTTCTGAACCAATAATCTTATCGACATGATTCCTATATAGTTGCACTTACAACATTGCACGCCATTTTTTCTGACATTAATCAATTTTATGCGTTCTAAATTGGCGTTGTAATAAGGTTTCAAAGTAGGAAAATATTGAATTTCAAGTTTTTTCTGATGGCGAAAATTGTACAAATGTTTCATAAATCAAGTTACGAAGTATATGAATATCTTAAGAAGAAACATCAAGCAATACAACACACCAAAATTATTTGTCGGAATACACATTCGCATCGAAATAATAGCAAAAATGTACCATAGTAATTTTCATACTTTTTCCTTAACCCATTTTCGGCCGCTACCAGAAATAGTCAATATTTTTAAAATTCCTTTTAAGGACTTACATTTAGGACCTTAATCAAGAAAATTTTTGGATTTTTTTTGTGTTTTTTTTTTACAAATTTTTTTTATAAATTAATAAAAATTCAATTTCAAATAAAAACAAATATATATGTACATAGTTTTAGTCAAATAATAATCAAGCATGAAAACAAACAATTGTTGGCTTATATATGTACATACATGACGACTTCTGGCCAATCGCCGATTTTTCGACCACTGAAAAGTCCGCGGTGCTGAGAGGTAAAAATATTTTCATAATCTTATGGATATCAATTAAATGTGGTAATTTGGTCTTAGGCTTCATAAATAATCAATAATAAATCAATAATTTGAAAAGGTTATATATTTTTCAGAATATTCAAAATATGATTAAAAAAAATGCTTTTTTCGTGCCTTCGCCAACATCTCTAAATTTATCGTTTTTAAAAGAAATTATTATTTCGAGGGGTTACCAAAAGACCAAAGCTATTTTCTGCATCAAAAGTTCAAAAATATAATGTCTAAGTGCAGAGCTACTTTCCTTCAAAGTGGCTGGTCGAAAAATCGACCAGCGGCCGAAAATGGGTTAAAAGTGAAAAGTAAATTTTGAGAAAAGCGAAAATGGCCACATCATTTCTTAATCTATATGGAAAGTTTCAGCAACTTCTAGGTAACCATGTATTTTTACAATTTTCAACACTCAATAGACTAAAAAACAGAAAATATGTGTTTACATTTTTTTGTGAAAAAGTTTCAACTTTGAGCCGCTTTTGCACAGATACTGATTAATTTTTTGCACAGACCTTTCAAATGACATCAAAATCATTAAATTCTGAGACTATAAATTTTTTGAATTTTGTATATGGAACGAATCACTGTGAATTATGTTAATTTTTTAAATATATTTTTCAGCCCTTTAAATGAATTAGTTCATGTAGAAAAATTTAGTTTGTAAACCTGTCGCTATCTAAATTCTAAAACGTATCTTTTTCTTATCCTTTAAAATGCATTAATGCCCACAAAATTTAAGTGTCTACCAAATAATTACACGTGTACTGTTTTCCCCCCAATTTGTTATACAATGTGCTCACGAGCAATGCTTCTTACGCCTTAAAGTATGCAAAGCGCACAAGCATAAAGTTGCAACAATAAAAACTGTTCAGGTACCAAGTGGCAAATGTCAGCTATGGAGTGTGCCATAAATCGTGTTTTCTCCTAAGACATTAGACATGTTTTTTTGTTGTTGTTTTTTGAAACATGCGCTACACTTTATTTAAACACAGCTTTAGAAAGAAAAGTGCTCCGCTGACATTACAATTTTCGACTTGTGTTTCGTTGCCAGTTCACTGGCGCTTTCAGCTAAGTGCAAACAAACACACACAACACAGCAGCACTACATTACAATGGCATATTACAATAGCAACAACAACGACAGCAGCAACACAAGCATTACAACAAAAAGTGGTAACGAAAGCCAATAAAGCAGGCCAAATGCACAAGGGGAGCCAGCCGAACGAACAAACGAACGAAGCGAATCCGTTGCCAACTTTGTGCGCAAATACCCAAACCCATCGACTTAACCTGCTGAATTGCCGGGCCCCAATCGCCCGCTCGACCGGCTCTCCCAACGGCACAGCCAGTCGAATATGAAGCAATAAAACTTGCCACCTCTTCCTTCCGGCTCGACACACCTTTGAACGACAATAAAATGTGAATTTAGTCGACGAAGCGATAGCAACGCAGGCGGAAACGGAAACGGAAATGAAAACAAAAGGTTCACTTACACTTAAACATATGCATACCTAAGTGTGTGCGTATTATACAACGACCCAGTCAGCGGCGCCCGTCGAGCGTTGAGCGTCGCTGTTGCATGCGCCAAGAAAAGGATTGCTTACGGCAAATCGAAAAGAAAAACCGGAAAAAGCCAAGCGACACAATGCTGATAGCCAGCTTACATTCGGCCATAAAGTGCGCCGGCATTGTGTCAGTGGTGGTGGTGGTGGCAACAGTTTCAGCAGGTATTAGCAGCAGATATGCGAATTTAGCTGCGACAACAATGGCTGCTGCTAGCACCGGCTCCGAGTATTTCAATGTTAGGGCTAATAAAAATTTGAATTGTATGCGCCTTCGTGCAGTTGCCCGTATAAGCCGAACACTCATGCTTGTGTGTGTGTGCATGTTCAAATGTTTATGTGTGCGTTAATATGATTTAAGTGTGCTTAAGGAGCGAGCAGTCGCTGTAAAATAAAATGCAAATACAACAAAATACCTGAGCGTATGTTCCCAAAAAAAACACACCACAAAATCTTGCTTGAAGCATGCTCTCAACGCCAAAAAGGGTTAAATTGTGTGCTACACACACACTCGCACATATCCACTCACTACTTGTTATGCATGAAAAAGCGGACACAGCTGTTCGCACACTCCAATTGTGCCATTCATTTCGTTGCCCATTTTTGCTAGTCGCAATTTTTCGTTTGCCATTTTCTTCCTCTCGCCTCTCGCTCGCTTTCATCATAACCAAAATCCCAAGACGACACATTCGGACCAGTTTTGGTTGTCGTATTTTTGGCCCATTTTCTAAGCCGATTTAAAGCAAATTGTTATTACTTTTATTATTGACGCACAAGTGTCTGTGTTTGTTTGTGTGTGTTTGTGTGTGTGGGTTTATGTCAAATGCGAAACGAGTGAAAGCGTTAACCTTTTACAAATCCGTATCAATAATTTCTTAAACCCCAAATATCAAAAACTATTATATAAAAAAGCGACGTTGAAAGAGCAGCAGCTGACATGACGCTATGAACGTTTTGTGTTGTTGGAAATGTGTGACTTTTGTGTGAACACTCGTAAAATTTCACACCGTATGCAGCATAATTCAGCAAACTTGGCCAATAAAAATTGATGCGGGTGACAGTTTGCAGTCGGATTATCGTTGTGCCCATTTGTTATGCGTTTTTCATGATTTAAATATATAAATTATAATAATAATAATATTTTATTTAGCACGATTTTTTTTTAGTATTTGTGACAAGTGTTAAGATTTCGCTTGCTGTTTTATTAGTTTGGTGTCATACTAGGCGTATGAGTGATAAAAGTTAGGTATAATATATTTTCAAGAACTTGATTTTAGAGCTTATGATGAGTGATTAGATTAGATTAGATTTAAAAAGTGATCGAGTTGTACTGAGACCAGGAATGATCTATTTTGCCCCTACAAGTTTTAGAAAACATCCCCTAATCCATCCGACCTAATGAAGCTTAGTGGCTCACGGGGGTTGAGGTGTGATACGATTTACCTAAGTTTCCAATTCAATATTTTGACATCATACTAGGCGTATGAGTGATAAATATTAACCCTTTCGACCCCAAAGTTACCTGAGAGCAACTTCACCTATTTGCCATCTTATAGCAAAAGCTACGATTGATTTATGGGTTTAATTTAAGTAGGCACCAACAAATTAATATTTTTAGAAGTGAATTCAAAGCAAATTACAAAAAAGTTACTGTTATCCCCAAAATAATTTCCAATAATTTGCAGCGTTATCAGGGAAAGTTTGTGTTCTAATTGAAGTCTACGAATTGGGCGAGTTTGATCAAAACCCTGTTTCTTTAATAATGGTTAAACAAAATCAAAATTGATAATTTTGTATTTTTCCATAAATGTTAAATAATTTTTCTGTAATTAAAAAATATTGATACAAAATTTATTTAACCCGTTTTAAGAATTTTTCAAAAGTAAACTTTAACAAAGAGAAGTGGCGACTTCAAATTCGGGTGCACACTTCTTAGGCAAATGTTTTATGATTTAAATACCAAAAAGTAATATCAAGACACAGTGTAAAATTTGGGGTCGAAAGGGTTAAGTATAGGGTGTTCCAATTTTAAAGCTGTTTCAAGACATGGACTTAGCACAGCAAATTAACATTTAGCGCCTACGCTGGCTTAGCACTGTCTCCCGTTGAGACAATGAAGCTCCGAGGAAAAAGGTGTTCGATGCGGTAATTAGTGATCGACGGCGGAGAGAGACACCGAGTCTCCGCTGATAGGACCAAGTTGAGGAAGCTCTATCATCTCTTGGTGTGACCAACTGGAGAAGACGCACGTAAAACAGAGCCTGAAAAGAACTTTTGCGACAGGTTGTAACACGCTAACGGGTTGTTTTGATCAGACAAGTAAGTAAGATTTAATCTATAAAAATAAATGTCTGTTGGTCACACGACTCTAAAACTCAAAAACTAGATGGCCAATTGAGCTAAATCTTTTACAGAATATTCGTCTTGACTAAATCTCAGTAAACCACATAGTGCGAATTCGCCCGACAAATGGGCGTGGTACCTTCCATACAACCCAAATTTTTAATATGGAGTAGCTTCAGAATTATAGGTCAAACAGCATTATAATTTGATACAGGGCCATCGTTTAGGTGGTAAATTTTCATAAGCGTTGGACAAGGGGCGTGGCACTTTTTAAGCGACCTGCATGTTTTGAATAACTTTGGAACTACACGTCACATATCAATGAAATTTAGTTCAGTGTTACGATTTAGACGTGCCCTCCAATAGAGGAGAATGGGATGGATATTGGACGA